>VZRS01005961.1:701719-798235 GCA_013398055.1 Ifrita kowaldi
AAGGTTGAAAGACTCAAAAGCTCCAATAATCCCACTGCAAGAGTGCTGCTGGGAAAATGGTGCTTGGCTACAGTGACTTTAAGAAATCTCAAGTCAGATTGACACAGAACTGGAAAGGTAAAAAAATACCTTATTTTGGGTACTGGATAAGTGAATTCAGACTGAGATGTAAATGACAACAGTCTAAGGCTGATTTAATCTGTGCCATTCTATCTAAGATGTCAAAGACTCTCTCTGGCAATGAGGAACACCCCAAAGCATTGGTGCCCTCTGGGAACAACTCTTCTCATGGCCCTTGGCTCATATGTCAGGATGTTGAGTTTCACACCTTTTTACGGCTTTTTCAATCACTCCAAAACTTGTGTGGCAAAAACTTCCAGCTGAGATATGCACGCCAGCTGAGTATTGTCAGAATCCAATGGCACCATGACAATAATCCAGCCAAAACACACTGTGCTGGTGCAAACCCTCCTTATTTATTACATTGTTTTATAAACAGCTACTTGCCTGAAGAAACGACAGCTCTGAGCTCTGCAGCCTCTGGTATGTTTGCCTTCAAAGTTGCATGGCTTAAGACCCATCTGTTTTTAAAAATGGCTTGGTAGCCTCTTCTCAAATTTCAGCCCAAAGAGCTGCTGGACTTGGAGCAAAGTAAACACAGTCCAATACTAATTCTCAGCAGTCAGTCCAAAAGTGCTTTTCCCTGGGGGAGCTAACAGGGATGTCCACAAGCTTTCAAAATAAACATAATTCAGGGTGACACTGGCACACCAGGACTTGCATTAAGGATATGTCAGAAGAAGTAAATTGCAGGCTGGCAGAGTGGGAGAGAGCAGGTCAAGTGATATTGTGAAAAAGACCTGTGTTGGCTCCTATAAAACTTTCAATCAGTTCAATCAGTTCAGTGTAAATGCTGTTAGTTGTACAACTACTCTGAATTTAACCTATAGTGTCAAAACAGTTTGCGTTCTTTGCCATTAGAAATGTGAACTTCTTAGAGACACTCCTGAAGATGAGATTTATTAGGTTAAAAAGTGACAAGTCCTGGCTATTTCCTGGAGAAATGTATTATTCCATCTCAACTAAAATTAAAACAGGTCAAGTAAACAACTCTGAAAGCTGGAAAACTCAATTTCTTGCCCATCCAATTATGCCTAGCTAGACCGGCCCGTACAATTTTCCATTATGACTGTTATGAACTGTGTGTGGTCCCCTGACTGTACCATACGAGCTGGAGCACTGGAGCACAATAAGGCATGTTAGGGGCTGTCAGCGTGTTTTAGGATCTCCTAATTCTTGTTCACTGTAATCACATTGCTGTGTACAATATAGCATTTGAGATGACCCTTTCAACAAAATTTCTTATTTACATCTACAGACTTTGGAAAAGTTCGGTTTGAGAGATAAAGAATGTTGATTTTTTTTTTCATTAGATGCAACCAAAACCTTGGGTGCTAATATAGGAGCTTTCTCCTTGGTCCTAGATTGTGGCCTTAACTGTGCTTTCAGGCTCCCCTTTTCATCCATGTTTATTTATGTATGGATTTTTCTTTTTTTTTTAATACTGCTTTCTATACTATCATGGGGTCTGCTTTGCCCCATGATACCCTCTCCTACATTCTGGTTGCTTTGCTGTAATTCATTTGTTTACTCTTTCAGTGCTGCTTGAGAAGAACTTGGTAAAATCTTCTTAAGCACCAAGGAACCTCCAGCTCTTAAAGAAGAATCTATTTTTTATTTAAATCAAAGCAATAAAATCCATCCAGCTTCTCTTTCTCTTGCTCCTCCCAATGTACACATACTTTCCAGCAGCTACAGAACTGTAGAGCCACCCTACAGAAAACAGCTCATATTTTCATCTCAGCACTTACCAGCTTTTTTAATAGTGCAGATGGGCTGCGAGAACAATCCTTCCACAGCAAATCAGGAAGTTACAGCACCGGCTTGGGAAAACAGTGACAGGAAGCAGCAGCACAAGCAGGATTTTCCAAAGGTGAGAAGTCCCTCGTCACCTACAGGAGTATGGAAGATATTTCAGAAAGGCCAGCAAAAAAGGAGGAGTAAATGTCTCGTTTGGCACAGTCACAACTTGGTGCCAAGGGTCTGTGAGGGGCAGTGTGCTCAGGCTGGGAGCAAGTTGGGATGTTCTAACGACTGGGAGATGCCTGCAGTGGTGGGAAGGGTGCAGGGATCCCTGGGCAAGCATGCCTTGTCTCATTTTGGGACACCAGTGCATAGAAGGACAGGGCGTCATGTGGAGAGGCTGGACTCAGCCAAGGTGACGTGAGTCCTGCAAAGCAGGAATGGCATCCATAATCACATTAATTACAGTCATCAAAATATCATGTGGGAATAAGAAAGGCTCTGTATTCCAACGTGTACACCTCTGTGTTGCCATCAGCCCTTTCCCTGCAGGTTAAAAGCATTATAGACGTGTGTCTGTGTGGACCATACGAGGGAGGAGCTGCTCCCTTGTCCCCTCCTTTAACTCCTTGTGGTGTCAGAGTCAGTTACCCAAAGAGGTCTCCCCACATGCCACTTGTGCCTTAAGTGTGTCCTCCATAGCTGGTCCCTCGTCCCCAAATCATTCACTCATTAAGCATCAAATGGCCAACCCAGATCCTAGTCAACTCTGGTCTTTGTGATTATTTCAATCGAAAATACCTTTGGGCTCTGCCTCTCACTTGGGAGGATAAATCTACAAAAATTGTCCCACCAAACAACTCAAAAGGGTGGGCAATAACTCGCTCATCAGGGTGCTGACCCCACCCTCAACCTGCTGCTGTGGGGAGACTTCTGGTGTCCCCAGCCTGCCTGCATCTCTCTGGCATTGCTGTGGCATCAGGGAAACCGGTGCTTGCATAAATCCTGCTCCGTGCCCAGAGCTCTGGGACTCTGTAATAATGCTGCAAGATGTAACATAAACTTAAATAAGAGCAGTATGTGGGCAGGCAGACACCACCCAGTGATTTGCATGTGCAAATAATTGTACCAAATTTAAAGGCTGCTTGTGAAACTAAGGCGGTAAGTATTGCTGAGGCTTGAAAGCAGTAAAAACCACCATTAAAGCAGTCCATTAAAGCACAATTACATACAACAATAACACACCTAACTGCTGTGGGCCCAATACAGCCATTCCCAAACTGGTCTGAAAGATTTCATATGGCAGGTTTCACATTTTGTGCAATTGTGCTCTACTGGTTCTATCTCTGCATGTATTAGAACAGCACAGGAAAAACTGGGGCCCCATCCTGGTAGTCAACATAAAAAGTCATAGGAAGAGATAGTTATTTTAATTTCAGCAAATTTAAATAGACACATTGAGGAAAAAAACTGGGAAAGGAAACAAAAATGGGTTAAGGGACTTGCCAGAGGTTATAATTTAGGTCAATACCAAGGGCTTTAGAGCACTGGTCCAGTGACACATCCACTGCACAGCCCTGCCTCACGCTGACCCAAACACTGAGAGTTTGGTTTCCTCCTGTCTGCACAACACTTACGACACCTACTAATTTTCTACTCTCACCAGCAATGAGGACAAAGGGCAGATGACTGGATTTTGTTCCTCTGTGGCTGCCAGCTTTTCAAAGCCCTTCCACAAGCTTGAATAACACGTGTTGCATCTGGAGTGCTGAGGGCCATATTTTAAAGGGCTCACCACCTGGCAGCTCCTCCAGAAACACTGACAGGAAGCAACCACCAGCCAGATGTTCAAAATAGCTCAGTACCAACTTGCTGAGACCTTTGGCCATTTACCATTGGGTCTGAGAGAGAACAGAACAATTTTGGAAGTCTGCAAAATGTAGCGTGCTGGGTATTTTTAAAATAAATGTTCTTCAAGATCTAGTACTTGTAAGCCAAATATTTAATGAGCCTTGGTAGCTGAGCTTGGGCAATCTGGTTATAAAGCTCACCTATCTATGGGAAAAGGAACTGTTTTGCTTTACAAATGGAAGTGCACAAATTCTATACCATGATTAAAGGGCTTTTTTAAAAATTGCAAATAGTAACTATTTTTAGAGACAACCAAAAGGCCTACTCCATTCCCCCACATTTTTATAATGGGATCCTGTTTTCCTTAGAATCATAGAAATTATTAGGTGGGAAAAAGATCTTTAAGATCATTAAGTCCAACCATTACCCAGCACTGCTGAGTCCTCCTCTAAACCACATCCCTAAGCACCTCCTCTACACATCTGCTAAACATCTCCAGGGATGGTGACTCTGTCACTTCTCTGGGCAGTGCTTGACAACTCTTTTAGTGAACAAATGTTTCCTGGTATCCAATCTAGACCTTCTCTGGTGCAACTTGAAGCCATTTCTTCTTGTCTTATCCCTTGTTCCTTGGAGAAGACGCTAATCCTCACCTGGCTACAACCTCCATTCAGGGAATTGTAGAGAGCGAGAAGGTTCCCTCCTGAGTCTCTTTTTCTCCAGGCTAAACACCCCCAGCTCCCTCAGCTGCTCCTCACAGGACTTGTGCTTCAAATCCTTCTCCAGCTCTGTTGCCCTTCTCTGGACTAGCTCCAGCCTCTAAATGTTTTTCTTGTAATGAGGGGCCCAGACTGGACACAGGGCTTGTGAGGTGTGGCCTCACCAGTCCCCAGCGCAGGGGATGGTCACTACCCTGGTCCTGATGGCCACACTAACTGATGGTACAAACCAGGTGCCATCAGCTTTCTTGGCCACCTGGGCACACACTGGCTGATTCTTGCCCGTAAACACCAACCCTGTCATCACCATCATTAAGCTCTAGACAGTTGAACCACTCACTAGCACACAGGGCTACCCACGGCCTCTCCTTCCTCGCTTGTCCCTTCTGAAGAGTTTATAGCCATCCACTGCAGCCCTCCAGTTATGTGAGTCATCCCACCATGCTTCCATGATGGCAAGGATGCCATAGTTTTCCTGCTGCACCATGGCTTCCAGGTCCTCCTGTTTGTCACCCATTCTGCCTGCACTGGTGTCCCTCAAACATTTGTGTGCCTCCCCTAGACTTTCCTGCTGAGAGCCTGGGGGCCTACACCCATCTCATGTATCAAACAGAAGGGTGGCTCCCAGTGTTAGCAGTGCCCACACTCACTTCCCCCTAGTCAAAGTCAAACTCTTTAGCTTTTAAGTGCTTTTACTCATTTTTATAAGCCAAGAGTGATGTGTTCACCAGAGTTCATCACAGCTCTATTTCTCCCCAACCCCCCGCCCCCCCATTTAATTTTAAGAAGGGGCCAGCCCCAATATTTGAAACTCCTGCTCCATTTCTTTTCATTCTCTTTTTCTTCCTTCCTTCCTTTCCCCCCTCGCCCCCTCCCTCCATCTCCTACTCTGTCCCCTTCAGAAGCCCCCAGGATGACACCGCTCATTGATGCTTCTCCTTCATTAGCATTTCAGCAACTTGGCTCAGTAGTTTCAGAGACAATCTGTCATGAGAAAACTGAAGAATGTGCCCCATTTGCATGATTCTGTGCCAGAATGCAACTTTTTCTCAGCTGTTCATTGTGTAATTTCCCCTTGAGCCTTCAACTTTCCCATGAAGTCCCAGAAATCATATTATAGAATTCCTGACCAGCAGCAGTGCTTCAAAGATTAGTTTTATGGACATTTTAACCAATCTCACAGCTCTACAAAGAGAATCACATACATAAGAAACATGGTTTTACTTTCTGTTGTTAGGAAAGGCAATGTGCCTACTTGAATAAAATCCTTTGAAACTACAGGAAGGAATTTATGCCCCATGATGAGAATGATCCAATAACTGTTGTGAATCCATAGGCATTTTTTTAACTTCCACTTGTACTGCCTTAATTATTTTATTCCTCTTACAATTAAATGTTTGTAATCCATTTTGAGAGTCTTTCTGAAATGAATGGATATGCAAACAACTTGATTGAAATGCTCAGTGCATATGACTAAAAGTTACTGGCTCTCACACATAAGCAGAACAAATCAAGCTTTTCGTTAGTTGGTTTTAGAAATCAAAAAGTGGTTTATAAAAAAAAGACAGGCAGATAAAACCTGCTTCTAATTACTTTCTAGAGGGCATCCGAGTTTGTAGAAATAGAAGAGTTTATTATATGAAAAGTAAGCAAGGAACTGAAAATTGGTGTGAAGCAAGCAAACTACTTTGTCAATTAAAATGTATCCCATTAGGAAAATTAGGCACCTGTTCCACAAAAGTTATACAATGGAGCATGGGAGGAGAACACTGCATTTTAACAATCTGGTTGCTAATTAAATTCTTTACTTTTTCCTATGTATGCCAATAACTATCATTTTTCCCATGTCATTTTTAACCTACTGAAACAGAACTCGTATTTAATTATTCTGCCTCTTAAAACCAGCAGATCTCTTCAATGCTTTCAGAGCCAGAGCATATAAAGTGCAAACATTTAGATAAATATTTTAAACACTGTCTGGATACATTTTAATACAGATTTTTGTTGTCCCCCCCTCCCCCTGCCAGTGGGGTTGGCTGTGTGAAAATCATCTTTGCTGACTCAGGTAAATATACGAAACAAACACAGGGACACACTCACACTATGCGAGTGTATACTTACATATATCCTTGCATTTTGTGTGTAGAGAGATATATATATATATGTATATATGGTGCAAAAATCCTATGGAATTCAAGCTTGCCAAGATTAGGACTTCATAAACAGATAAATTAGGGTTCTTCCGATGTGAAAGATAGGGTTTGTTTTTTTTTTGGTGAGAAGCTCACACGGTGATTAGAGTGAGGTTGTGGAAGATTTCATTAATTATAGGTGACTGGTTTTCCTCTCAGAGGACAACTCAGGTCCCCCAGCTCCCCCTTGGCAGCTCATCTTAAATTGTTGTCTAACCTTTCCCTTAATTCAGCTCATCTTGAGCTGATGGGAACTGCTTTCATTCCACCTCTTGTGGAGGTAATGAAACAATCTTCTTATTCACTTGGTTCCTCTGAGCCAGTGACACACAACAAAAAACCCAGGGCCCTGATTAATGGCCGCTAATTAGCAATGTTAATGACCAGGTGTCCAAGAGCATGGCCAGCTTCTCTCAGCATGGAGTGATCCCTCAATGAGGGCCCTGCAAATCCAGCCCCAGTGACCCTTCCCCTCAGCTGCCAGTAATGAAGCTGAGCTCTCTCATTACACCCAGGAGAGGCTCAGGGGGAGGCCCAGGCCTTGAGAGCCAAACCCTTTCCTTCGGCTCTAGTGGGCCTTCCATTAATTAAGGTCAGCATTTTTGCTCTCCATCCCCCCCAGCCTCAGCCTTTTCCCCCTTAAAAAAAAAAAAAACCAACAAAACAACACCAAAAATCCCCCAACCCTCAAAGGTAAAAGATTTGGATGAAGGAAGGCTTAGTTTTTTCAGCTTTCTCTGCTTTCCCAGTGAAAATGGTGCTTTTTCCCAGTGTTCGGCCTGCTTGCAGCCCCTTCTTCCCCCTCGTGTTTTGAGCCCTCTGGATGCAGCTATGGACTGAGGGAAATCTTCACTGGCTGCAGTTGCTCTCTGCTAAGCCCTACCTTCCACCTTCCAGAGAAAAAGTACTTGTAGGAGCTCGGAGCTGGAGAGATGTTTGCACTGGCAAAGCAAAAAAGTTTTGTACATCAGCTAAAAACCCAAATGCACATCTCCACAGCTCAGACCGGCCACACAGAAGTGTATTCATATATTATTTCTCATCAACGCTTTTGTTATGCTTATTATTCTTAATTTTAGACACATAAAAAGTGAGCTTCAACATAAACAGCAAGTAAAATATGCTGCTTTGGCTGCAGTTTGTAACTCCTTTCCTGCAGCAGCTCAAAGTGGAGGTGCTGTCTGCTCTCTGCCTGTGGGCTTGGGACAGCAGAAAGGGGAATTCTCCCTGTCCAGCTGTGGCCCCGGCGCAGGCAGAGCTGCCTGGGCTGCCAGCTGCTGCCCGAGCCTCTGATCATCATGACACAGCCCCTGTCTGTCAGGACAGGCTGGGGGGGATGACAAGAGTTTGTAAGTTCTAGAAATTGATCTTGGTTTTGGTGGGAAGGAGCCTTTACAGCATGGGGGATGTTTCATCAGTGTGCATGCAGCACATGGCTACAAAAAAGAGCCAAATGTTTAAAGAAATAGAGAACTGTTTCATTTTTGCTTTCATTTTGCTTAGCAAATGTAGTGATTATATGAGCAAGGAAGTACTCGTAGTGCACCTGCCTGCAGCCTGGGTGGTAAGGCTGAGTGCTTCTGAAGTTTCCAGAAACTTCAGAAGTTGCCTTTATTAGCTTTAACTTTGACAATGCAAATGTTTTCTTTTAACTGGAAGAATATTACTACAAGTGTCTAATTTTTTTCCAGTTGTGCACTGTGAAACGAAGGCACAAAATTAACATGCATTGAAAGGGAGTAGTTAAGGGAGCTGATGGGGCGATAGGAAGCCTTTTACTCTAGGTCACATCTTGAGCTGGAAGTGACAGAAAGTTAATACTGCAAGAATGCCATTTGGTGGCTGTTCTAAGATAAGGGGGAGCCAAGCTCAAACTTTAATGTGTTAATGCCTTCACAAGTGCATTAGCAGTAGTTGGGGAGGTAGCTGGACACCATACTGCACCAATTGTTTTCCTATAAATCCTTAAAGGGGTGATTTCCATCTAACTGTGTAATGCTGTCTCCTTCCAAATGACAATTATTCCCTGCTCTCTTGACCGTCTGGGCATTACAGCAGTGACTAACATGGCAAATTAATATCAGGGTGATAATGCACTTGGATTTTTCCAGTACAATTTAATGAGTTACAGAAAAGAAAAGGTGCTGCCTTTTGACATGTCTGGATGCTCAGGCACAGGAGGTGACACTCCAGTGTCAAGGCTACACTCCAGCTTCTATGCATAAATAAATTATTAAACTTTTCATTCTTGCCTCGAGACAGTTTTACTGGCACCCAATTTGACTAGAGAAAAATCTTGCAAGATGTACTGGTTCATTCCCTGTCGATTAGTTGCTCTCCATGGATCCTTGGACTTTCTAAGCGGATGCAGCCTTGAAATTGTGCTGCTTTCACCTTGCACACAGCAGGTTATTCAGTAAGGACCTGCTCTGGCTCTGGCTTGCTTCACCTGAAACTGTAATCCTACAGTAGGTCAGCTGTCTTTTAAAAGGTGTTTTTGAACCTGACATGGATTTTGAATGAAGGTTTACATCTATTCCCTATCTAGAAGCGTGCATTGACTGTCATTACAGATATGAAAGGTTCAGTTCCCTGCTCTCCCAGAGACCTCCTCAGAGATTTTGGGTAAGTTACTTACGGCCAATGAGGGTTGCCACTGAAAAGATGATATAATGATGGTGAGTCCATCAAAAATAAAAATGAATTTTAAAAGCTGATTGAAAATAAAACCCACCCAAAACCCAAAACCAAACCAGAATAAAAATTAGCCTGACCCTTAGCTCCCTGTGAAGAGTCATAACACCATTGCCTTTATTTTCTGCCATCAAGACAGACTGAAGCAAGGACTGACCCTTCATGTGCATTTCTGTGGCATCAAAATCCTATGGGAAACCGGTGGCAATTGAGGACTTTAGCTACACGACATAAAGAACAACTCAGTTTTCAAAATATCATTCACTCCTAGTAGCATCATTTCTAGCACCATGCTGTTCACACAGCCATGAAGAGCAAAGCAACTCCTGCAAACTGTAAGAGCTTTTGTAACTCCATCCTACACATCTAATTGATCAGCTATGCCAAAAAGAACAAAAGTCTTTCTATAGCTATAGTTATTCTATTACAGGTTATGCAGATAAGGTTACAACTAGAGCCAGACACATTTTTTTCCAGATAGACCTTTTCCACTGACAGATACACATGATCACAAACTTTTCATGAATGGGCATTGAGTTCATCTCTTTTCTAGCTACAAGTCTGAAAATGTTTTCAATCTAAATTTACTTGCAGTTAATTAGAAAAGTCTAGGAAGCTTCAAACTGTGAAATATGAAACATTTTTTCCAGTGTTTTAGTTAATCAAAATTTTGCCAAATTTTCACTTCAGGCCTTCACCTCTGTTATTGCACGCACACCCCTGTTATTGCAGAACCAGTTACCTGAACATCTTCACTGGCCTCCCGTCTGCCTCCTGGAAGTATCTCCTTTCAGGCAGTGGCTGTAATGCCTTTAAAAAGTATCATTGAAAGTATTTCCTTCCCTGCATTAGAGCATTGCTGAAGCCATTGCTTAAATCAAACAACCAGGACTCTGACTGCTCATTATATATTAGTAGTTAATTTATGAAGAAAATGGGGATCAAAAGCAAAGTTTTGCCTAGTTCCAAACTTTCACAGGCATCCAGACACAGCTTCTGTTCTGTGTCCCACAGGGAAGGAAGAAATGAGAAACACATGAAAGCAATGACCATCATGTGGGCCAAATCCCAATCACTGATGCCAAGGAAGTTCTGAGACTGACTTACATAACAACGAGCTAGAGCCTTTGGAAGATGAGACCTGCATGGAGTTGTGAAATCAGCTGACAATAAAGATGCTCTTTCTCCTTAATCCCATACTGTCCCTGTCATGTGCAGTATTCTGTTTAGTAAACTCTTCAGCAACAGCAAAAGTAAGTCTTCAAAACTACTGAAATCTTGGCACTGGCAATACTTTGCCTTTATTCCGTCTTGGTTTATGCCTGCTATAAAGTCCCAATAAGGATAAATCTGAGGAGTGCACAGTAAGCATAGCATTTGGGATAAATGTTTTGATTGATGAGTTAAATTCTTGGGTTATCTGACAATTTACTCTGCAACTACACTTTTTCATGATTTTATGGATGATTTTCCAGTTGCTTTTTCTAATCACTTTCCATTACAATCTTTTGCCTGTTTTCCCTGTTGAAAAATGGACGTGGCACTACTTTTTCAACAAGACAAGGTGAAAATTCATTTGGTAATGTTTGCAAAGCAGTTTGCAATGATTGGTTTGTAGCTGTGCTAAATACAATGTACTATTAATAAAGTAATTAAAGAAAAATAAATAAGGAAGGAATTATGTGGATTCCGATAAAAGGCAACTGGTAACAAGGGAAGAATTTTGCCCATTATTGGAGCACATAGCTCCATAGGCAAATTAAAGCAAAGGCTCTGTCCTCAAAGTTTTGGGCAATCCAGGCTACATAATTGATTTGAGAAGAGCTACTCCAGGCTACTGTGTAATTACAGAAGTATTCACTCTTCTGGCTCCCACTCTCCTTGTCATGTTCTACCTCATTGCCCTTTATGCTAAAGCCTTTGTTGATGAGGGAATGGAAGCAGTAAGGACAAATAAAGCAATTAGCAGGTAGGGGGAATGCTACCACTGTTTAAGGATAACACACAGCTTGTATTGGGACATTTATTAAGTAGAAGTCTAGAGCCTGCAGGTCAGAAGGAAAATACAGGTAATCCAGAAAAAGGCCCAAAATTTTAAAAAGAGCCTTTCTCTTATGTATGTAGTATTCAAGAAATCTTGGCAGGAATAAAACATTTTCAAATAGTCTATAAAAAACCCATGATGATTTTACTTAACATATTTTTAGTGAGATTCGCTTCCAGCTTTCTAATTTTATTTTTTTTAAACCAGAATCTCATCACAAGAGCACTCTTCTCTCCTGTTTCAAGTGTGCATTGGCAGTAAGCAAACACCAATTTTTGAAGGGCTAAAATCTCTTTTAAAGTTGCTGCAGAGCCAGCCAGGAGAGGGAGCCAAGACCTCGAACAAACCTTTCTTCCTGGCTCTCTGACACCCTGGGAAGGAAGCTGAGCCATTTTGGCCAGGGGTCCTCTGTGCTCACAGGGCTTGTGTGAATGCGTTGCATGAAAAGGGGACAAAAGTGACTGGGAAACAAAATTACACATGGAGTCCCCAGGCATCAAATGTTGGATGACTCATGGTATAAGGGAAAGAAGAAAGCAGAAAGATAAATGAGGAGTGGTGGATATGAGCAATACTGTAGTTCTTCACTTTTGATGCTTCCTCTGCTCATCAGGAGACCAGGACTGGAGGTTGTTGCAGTCCATGGGCTCTGGTTCTCTTCATAACTCTTTATCAGTTGAATTTGAGGTAGGTATGAAGAAAATCATAGATTTTCTGCTGAGTGTGGTGGACTGAGATCATGGATGGTCTAAGCTCGGATCAGAACTGCAACACCAGGCACTGCAATGCACTGAAGTGCTGCTGCTCCTCCAGTGCATGGGTGGAGTTTGGGTTCTGATCTCCAGAAATAAGTCTAAACTACCCTTTATCTCCATAACACACCAGTCCAAGGTGGAAGGACATTGCATGGGAAAAAAAAGTAAAAAAGAAAACAGAGAACATGTAAAACATGAGGGGTCAAAACAACCATATTTTAAATTTTTAAGAGAAGAAATATTAGAAATTAAGAGGACAATTTCATTCAGGGCAATTTGTCGCATTCTTGCAGCTGAAAAACTAGAAAAAAGGAGAAGATTCTGAGTCCAATTTAATGTTCTTATTTTTTTCCATTTTCAAGTTTTCCGTATTTATAAATATAATTTCTCTTAATTTTCTTCCAGTAGAATAAAAGATATTGAGACCAGTCTGAAATCATCAGCAATCATCAGAAAAATTTTAAAATTCTTTTTTGCTGACTAAACTGAAGACTGTATTTCAAACTAAACGTGAACAAAAATGGCTTCATTTTGACTCCTTTGTCCTGAAACTTTACTCTGAAATGATAAAAAAAGTTGCAGTGTACCCTTTTGGCGTTTTTTTTTCTAAAAATCTTTAGGAATTTCATTTTTCTTCAAGCACTTTAAACCATTTTAATTATTGCAATTGCTACAATCATTTATTTGTAGACTCAGATAACAAATTAGTTCCTTACTACCAAATTAATTTTTTTACTGTATGGTTTTGATTTCTTTTTCCTCATAGTGCAGGTAGCAACTTCTCAGAAGTGCATCCAAAATAAACTAATGATGAATAATGACAAACTGAATTGAAAACAAAGAGAATTTTTTGTTATTTTTTAACTATTATTATCTTACCGATCAAAGTAGTTGGATTGGAGACAAACACATTATACTTTATTTCCTGAACGACTTTCTCTTTCTGGAAGCCTGGCAGCATTTCTTCAGGCACTTCACCCAAGCTTTGAATTGGTGAGTTTATCCAGATCCTCCAACAGGGAGTGAGGGATCAGCTTGGAGATGTTTCCGAACAGCAGCCCCAAGAATAGAAATCAGTGGAGAAACTTCTCACAGCTCTTTTCTGGAAGCTCAGGAGAAACAAAATAATATCTGTGCCTGAAGTTAGATGCCAGGAGCATTTTTTACTCCTTCTGGTCTCTTCCTCAAGCAACACTGATACCAATCTGCAGAAGAGAAGACTGAGGCACGTGGAGAGGCAACTCTGCATGGAAATGGTTGGCTGGAGACCTGAACTAGATATATGAAATCCCATTCTGGTGCTCTCTCCTTGAATCACACCGTGCTGTGGTGCAGGGAAATCTGCCTTGCTACGCTTGCTTTGTACATAAACACACAAGTTAATTTCCCAGGCTTTAGAACCTGGCCATGTGCTGCAGAACTCTATGGATTATTGTGTTTCCAACAAGTGGGAATAAAAGCTAGAGACTGCTGTATGAATGACTGCAGACCGTGTCCTGTCAGTGGCTGCGTGGCTGCAGCAGAAGCATCATCATGAATCCCCAGAACTATCCTGTAAATCTTTGTTAAGTCAGGGGGAGTTTCAGGTCTGTTATTAAATGTTCAATTACACTCTGCAAGCAACAACAGAAGCAAATTGATAAAAATAAGATAGGAGACAATAGGTTTCAAGCAAAGGAAACCACTAAAATATGTTTTTGTGGAGATCCTGGAATAATATGAATAATGAACAAATTTGTAAAAATCAAAGTCTATTTGCAGATGAATAATAAACAGAGAAAAGGGCAGAACTGGTTGAATGAATTATGCATTATGAATCATTTAACAAGCACCGATATCAATAAAGATAATGGTTCTAATGTAAATAACAAGCTTTAATATTTATGCAGCCTTAATAGTCTGGGGAGTCTGTAATGACAGTTAAGAATTGTACCTCTCCTCAGTGTTTTTCAATGGAAAACAGGTTTATCACAATGTCACAAACCCAAAGCAGTTTCATGCTAGGTTTGATACACCCTTAACTCCACTTTGTATCCTGTCTGCCCTAATGCTGGAGTCTGGACAGAACCAGCACTTCTAATTGACAGCAGTACCATGGCAATAACATCAGGGCCTTCTGAACTAGATGCCGCAGAGCATTCAAACAGTGACAAAGCCAGAGATTTCACTTCCCTTTCTGCTTTGAGATAAGGATCTCTGTACCAGCTTTGTGCAATCTCAGCATTGAGAGGAGAAATGATATGAAATGTGGCCCCCCCCTCCCCCTCTGTGCACATAGTTCTGTGTGGGGACAGGAGAGGCCCCAGAAAGCCCTGTGCAATCACAGCTGAGCTGTTCATTGCCTGGTCCTGTGCACAGTCACACCTTGCTGCTCCTCTGCCATCTCCAAGGCCCAGCAGTCCCAAGGCAAAGGTGGAAAGGTTTCCATAATTCCTGTGTGTCATTCTCACCTCACGGAAGTGCCAATGTGCCAGCATGGGCACGACCCTGCCTGGGCTCCCATGGGTGACAGCAGTGCTGAAAGTCAGGGAGTGACTGGGAAAGGATTGGGTTTCTCTTCCCCCTTTTTGTTAAACCGAGGTTACAGCGCAGCAAAAATTGTTTATTCACAGGAGCAAAAGCAGCTGAATGCAGCACTGTGCACCCAGCCCCTGATCATGGCAGCAGAGGGCCCAGTTTTCGCAACCATTCTTTCTCTTTCAGAGCAAGAACGCTGATTCCTAAGGAATTTTCATACAGACCTTGGGGAGACAAGGTTGCCATGTCCATTTTCCTTCTGTGTGGCCATGGATTTCTGCAAAACCTGCTTACTTGGAGGTCTGATCTGGTACTTGGAGGTCTGATCCCTGGCTCTTAATTCAGATGCAAAACTGGCACATACTAAGGGTGATACTGTATTGAATTGCATAGAACCTGCAAAATATGCTGAGGGTTTTTTTAAAAATAACTTGACCTGTAGGATATTAATATAGTGGCAACTACCCCTGCAGGATATAAAACTGGCACCGACTCTAAGAACTTCCATTAGTGTTGTAGGTTTCTAGGCTCAGTAATGGTCATTTCATCTGAACATGTGGAAATAAAACCAAACCATAATAGGACTTAAAAAGCATTCAAAGCATAGTTGTCCATAAACACATCATATAAATAAAAACTCTTAAAAAAAAAGGTGCCAAATGAATCAATGTGTATTCTATTATGGAATAATAATATCCCTTACCACATGTGTTGCTGAAGCAAATAACTTTAGTTGGTACGGTAGTATTTTCCATTTTGTGGTACAGTTTATATTTTGATCTATTGATTAAGGACCTGCCCCTGAGGAAGTTAATGACAAGAGTTCCCCAGGCTTAAAAGAAGGAAAAATGTGTAAATGATTTGGCTGCAAATAAGGAAACAAATGTATTTCCCGTCCCTTTCTCCTAGAGAGAGTGAATGCTGAATACAAAACCAGTTGAAGACAGTGGAAAGATTTGCTCTTTACTTCAGCAGCTGGAAGTAAAGTTTTGGATCTGGCCCTAAGCATGTATGCGTGAGATAAATTTTGGCACTATTGGAAGCCCCACCTCATACCTCCCACTGTGAACATGTCATCTTTCTATGTGCTCATGCATGTCAAAGCTTTATCTCTTTTGAAATATTGCCCAGAATCAAGCTATGTTTACTCAAGTAATAGGGAGATTCACTTATATGCAATAATTTCTTCAATGGAGAGGCTGTCTTTTTGCAGTTGTACTTTGAACTTTGTTCCTAGTTTAGCTTCTGTTTTTCTAACTTGATGTTTTTATCCAGGTTTGACAAGAGAGCTGGATTTTTGTTGGGTTTTTTGTTTTGGTTTTTTTTGAAGTTACACACCTGGAATTAGCTTTTCCTGCCAAGAATTACAGTGCACCTGGAAGTACTAAATCATTTTAATCTGTTTTTTAGTGGTTTTGCACAATGGAATTGCATCTCTTTAAATCTTTCATACCTTTTGCAAAACTAAATTGCAACTTTAGACAGAGCATTTTATGAGTATGTAGATAGTGATATCATGAGATAGTTGTGCCCTACTAGTGTCTGCCTCTACTGATCCCAGAGGCAGTTAGCTGAGAACCACATCTCCGGGTTTCTTTCCTCTGCGGTGGCTCTGCTTACCTACATAACATATGGAAATGTGAGCATACACTTACAGCAGATTGTTTGCTATGTTTACACCAGTTCTAACACTAATCCCCATTAATGTTTGATATTGCTCCCAAAGAGTTTAAATAAATGTCAGGCCTCAGATCCATTGCATACATGTTAGGCATCGTATAAACTTCAGGTAGGAAGATACTGAAACGCTGTGGGGTGTCCTTTTTTTGACATTACTTTTACTGACTGGATTAACCACATCAGTGTATGCAAAGCCCTGCTACTTTCATGATTTCTGTCATCACATTTAAGAGTCCTATTTTCAAGGAAAACATAAGCCAGTTTCACATCGCCTTAAGAGTCCAGTGTCTTGCTTCTGCTCTCAGTTACTTCCATTTATCAAATGTGTGTGTGAATGCAAAGTGAAAGAACAGCCAGATGCACGCTAACAAACACAAAACTTTCTTCCCCTTGGTTAAAGAATATCAGACACAGCCATACTAGTTGCACTTTGCTGCAGAACAATAACCACCAGGGTCATGGCAAAGCTTGCCCCAGGCTGTGTAGCCCATCCAGCAGCAGCCTGGGTGCCTCAACTTGCAAGAAAATATTTAACTGCTGTGCAGAGAGATGTGCAAGGGAACAGCCTGTGGACGACAGACATGACAAGTGCCAGGCAGATTCCCAGCTCAAGCTGCTCCTTTGCCCAATATGAGCTTTATGTGCTTACTGGGACTTTATGTTACAGTAGAGAGACATCTAGAGACCTTCGTTCTTTGCCCACCACATGGACACTGAAGATGGTCAGGCCTCCTCCATGCCAGGCATTCCCTTTCTCTCTCACCTTCCTTTCCCAATTTGATTATTTTACACGAGGCTGTTTCTCATGCTGATTTTTTTTTAAAATTACTGTTTCAGAGGCTCAGCTCTGAGGCTGCAAAGCATTCTAATCCACCACCACCACCTCTATCAGAAATATTTGGGATGCAACCACTTTGCATTTAGAAGACTGCTTCTCATTATATGTTTACATAGTGCCCAGTTCAACAGGACCCTGATCTTAGCTGGAGCCTTTCTGAAATCCTTGTATTGTCATACAGACAACAGCAACAATATTCAGCTACAAAAGTCACCAGCACAAACGAGCAACTCTGTGGGACAGTGCCTGGGGACAGCAAACAGTCAAGAGTAGAAAGTGGTTATTGAGACAGGCTTATAATTCAACAGAGCTGATCTGCTCCTTTAGGCTAAAGACAACTAATTTTCACTTCAGCCAACCACAGAAAAAGTAAATAAAAGCTGTAGACACAGCCATATCTCTTAGAACACAGTGTTGTTTAGTAACAAAAATAATTGGACTTCACAAGTTAATACGTTTTGCAGCAGGAGATAATTTTATGTTAAATGACTAAGCTGTGTCTCAACCTTTGCTGGGCTCATTATATCCTTTAAGTAGTTCAAGTTTCCAGATAACCAGCAGCAGAACCAGGTAAGCAGGCAAAATTAGTATGGCTGGGAAAATTTGTATCTGTCACACAGGTCTGGTTCCCACACACTCTGGTTACATCATTACTTAGTCTGTTAACTAGGAAACCAATTAGGCCAGAGAGCTGCTGTCAGGTGACCAAAACACGAAAATGCACAAGAAACCCTACCCGAAAGATGGGATTTCAGTAGAGGCCCACAGATAGCTGACTCCTCTTCTGCTGCACTGCAATTTTCGTATTTCGTTTCACCTTTGCTTTCAGGCTGAGCTCTGAGGTCCCACAGATTGATGGTTGAAGGAGCCTTCTTTCTCCCCTCAACAGGTGCACTGAGAAAATAGTTTCCTGCGTCAAAAATTACACAAAATTATGTAATAATTTCTCTCATTCACCCTAGCAAATTTTCTTCTCCTTCACACCTTTTAATTTACAGGGTGAGAACATGGCAGTAGGTACAGAATTGAATGCTGCACTTTGGTTAGCAGTATGTTCATCTTAAAGGAAAAGGGTGTGTAAGAACAGAGCACAAACACCTTCAGCAATGATTGTTTTGTGCAAATGCTGAAGACGTTTCTCCATGCACAGAGAAAGCACAAAGGTCTCTGGGCTCACCCTCAGCAGAGAAGTGCATGGGCAGAGGAAGCCAGCATAGGGCACTGGGAGGACAGGTGAAAGCCAGTTTCCTATACAGCTTGCATAAGAAGGGAATGAATACACCAAATTTCTATATCACATCACTGATCTGGCTAAAATGCAGATTACTTGACTATAATATTTTTTATATGCACATATAGACACATGCACATTATATATAAATGTATGTGTATTGCATACTACAAGTCGTGCAGATATTTTCTAGCTTGCACATCTTTCCTGATTCTGGCATCACCTGAAGAGCTCCCTGACCTGCTAAGTCCTTGCTCTTATCTACAGAAAACCTGCAAACACCTCCAATACCTTCCCTCTGGGCCAAGAGCACTAACAAGTCACGCGCTCTATGTTCTTGTTCAGATTTGTTTTCTGTTAGGACAAGGAGAAAGAGGGAAAGAGTTGATTAAACCTCACCTCGAAAACCTCAAGAAGAGACTTCATGAACCCGGGGAGGGCAGGCTGAGGGCACAGGGGGCCCTCCCCCACTGGAGGGTGATACTCAAGCACCAGCACTGCTGTGTGATCCATAGCACAGTGCCCTTGGGCTAAAGGGTTTCCCCCAGCGTGGCCCCCTTCATTTCTGATGACCTGTCATCTTTGGGAAAATTTTTTGGAAAATGGTTATCAGAGGAAGAAAACTAATCAGAAATACTTTCCTTCCCAATGATTTTGTTGAGCAGACGATTTGAGCAGTGTGTAGAGAAGAGCAAACCAGTCCCTGCCGGACGCCTGCCAGCTCGGGGAACCAGGCTCTCGCATGTTTTCCAGCACAAGCTCCTCATTATTAATTCATGCTCCAGGTCCTCTGTACATGCTGTTACTAATATTAGGTTTCAACAGAGTAATGAGCAACAGCAATAGACTGACTATCTTAATATATTTTAAATAATGTTTGAAATATTAAATTTGAGTTTGGATTTTTAATTAGAGCCTGGGCAGGGTATTGACAATCTTCCTACTGTTTTGCAGCCAGCAAGCAAATAAGATAGGGATTGTTCTGATCTGAACACTGAAAGCCAGTCTGATTTAGGGGATGGATCTGAAATACAACACCAAACTTTAAAGCATGGGGGAAATTTGGCTCTGGCTCCAGCAGTCAGACTTTGACCCATCCCTATACTAAAAAAGGACTTTTGATATGGGACTTCTGTAAAAGTAAATAGTTGTGAGACCAGCACTTATGGATATGCTCTGGAACAGCCTGTCAGTGAGTTGCCCAGGGACAGTTTGACTCTCAAGGACACCACTATTATTAAATAAAGGGGACACGGGGTAACTGGGCATAGAGAAAAGGGGTTGTTGTGGTATAAATATAAATATATAGTATAAATTGATACCTTTAGGACATATACAGTAGGGAAAAAAAAATAAGTCAGGCAAGCTGTGGGTCTGAAACCCTACAGGGCTTCAAAGTCCTTCCCACTGCTGTGCTCCAGGCAGGAGCATAGGTCAGCATCTCTTCCTTGGTTGGACATACATATATTAAAGGACTCATTTAAAATTGGAGCTGGGTAAGGACCTAGAGCCATTTTCCTGTGAGTGTGCTCATTTCTGAATGTGCTCCCTTTGAGAGGGAGTTCTCAGTGAAGACTTTGCTGTTCTGGAACTCACTCCTCCCACTTGGTCTGAATACATTGACCTACGGGGCACATTGCGAAGCCTAACTATTTTCCCAGGATTTTTCTGAATGAATGATTTGAGTAGGTAGAGAGAAGAATGTTTCATTTGTACAGTACGTGGAGGTTTTTAATTAATAATGTTCCCATTTGAATGCCTATTGTATTTTTAAATGTGCTTTGTACATAGACCTAGAGCATCGGATAACTGCAGGGTTTTTTTTCCAATTAAAACAAAAAGAAATCCCACAACAATGTGGCATTGCTGCCACATGTCTTTTTGTGATATCGTTATACAGTGTCTAGCACAGTTGTCCCTGATCTGGACCTTGACTTCTCAGTGCCAGCGCCTAGACAGAACTGTCCAAACTATGGCAGATCTCAAGGAGATGAAGTTTCACACCAGCTGGAGAGTTTGACCCTGCTGGTCATCACTCTAAGGCTGGGGATGTTCTTCAGTCAGTTGCTGACATTAGAGAAGTGCCCATGCTCCTCAGGGCAGCTTTACCTTTTACCTGTCTGGATTTGGAGCTCTTGAGAGATTGGGTCTTTTCTTGGGTATGTTGGGCATTTCATATTTTTATAACAAGAGAATCAGCCTGGTGAGTCTTCTCACAGCAGAAAGGTTTTGTCTGTTGAAAATAAAGGTCTTTGTAGGAATTGAAGTTTGTACCGGTTCCTACAGTTTGAGTGAGAGTTTCTCAATTTTTTTTTTAAACCATTCTCAATGAAAAGATACTCAGTTTTGATATCACAGATTTCCAATTTTTTTTTGGTCTGCTTTGATCCTCCCCAAACACCCTGACATAGCCTGAAGATAAACATTTTATGTTTTCCTATTAAAATGTCTCAGAATTTAAAATTTTCCTGCAGAGATATTTATTTAGCTGTTGGGTTCAGCTGGTGGTCTGTGGGTGAAATGTGATTCAGGGAAATGCTTTTATATGGTCCAATTCTTTCTCCCTGTGGGAGATGCAGGTACCTTTCCTGTAGTACATGCTTCTAAAGCACATGAGTACATCCTTCTGTGCCTGGTCACCACACTTTTCTGATTTCAGTCTGCTGTTACTTTTTTTTAAATCTACACCTGGACCATTGTGTCAGATATTTTAAGGAGACAGGTGAGGGCGCTGCCAGCAAACTGGAGTTTTATTGCTCAACTCATTGGGTTTAAGCTGTTTTCCTGACGAAGAAGTTGTTGTGCAAAGACAAGTACCCAACAGGCTTTTTCCACACACTGCATTTGTCCTTGTTGTTTCAGTTCTCTCTGTGTTTTGCTGCTGGAGCAAACCACCACCCTTCCTGAAAGCCTTAAAATCCCCTCCTGCCACCTCCGCTTTTTCATTCCTTTTCACTGAGTAGGCTGCCAAAATTGATGGTTATTTACTGCAACATCCTTTACTCCACTGCCATGGGACCTTCCCTCCCTGATCAGGCAAGGGCAGGGCAAAGGACCAGGTGAACTCAAAGCTGCCTCCAGAATCTTAATGCAGACCTCCTTTGAGAAACACCATGGACAACCACACTGTTTTTTCCTCTCTGAAAACCCTGTAAGAATCTTACACTTAAATCAGGTATTGCACAAGCTTCCCTATGTAGCTCACCACAACCCTGACCTGCACTACTCTTGTATTTCTATCTCCCTTAGGAAAGATGGAATGGTTTGTACTGAACTGTGAGAAGAGCTCAAATTTATACAAATTCTGCCCTTACATGAGGATGCACAATGGTCAGTTACAAGGACAGGGCTGGGTTTAGCTTTAAGACAAGACAAAACACCACTTTCCAGAAGAAAAGAGCTGATGAGATGCATTATTCCACAGAGTAACTAATCTATTGCAGGTACAATAGTCAGCATCTTATTCTATTTCTTGATTTTACTATACATGATGCATCTTCAGCAGAGTTAAAGGCCTTTAACTTTCCATTGCTTTTGCATTTGATGGGATCCCAAGAATATTTTGACTGGAAAAAAATCATACTTTTCCACATGAATGATGGTACACACGTAGGAGGAATAAACTGTTTCAGATTGAAACGCCCTTCCTATATAAAATGTGTTTTAAAAAACCAGTTCACAACAAACTGCTCTCAGGCAGTTAAGATCTACATCCAAAGGGATGAGGTACAATCACACATATCAAGCGTCCAACACTTCAGAGTACAGATGTTCAGCTGTGCTTGCTGATGCTAGCAATGAGATGCCACCAAGCAAAAGAATAGTTTACTGCAGTTGCCTTTCCCTTAAGGATTCCTCTTTTAAGACACTTTTCTGAACACGTTATGGTGGAGAATGTTGTGACTGAATTATTCAGTCTATTTTGTGTTAGAAATTTGTGCACAAACTCTGAAAGATGGGCAATCCCTGCTCTTTTCTGATTATGCTGAGTGTGACGAGCTCTGGGACACGGCCTTACAACAATGCTAGGAAAAAACAGACTCCAGAGTGACTGAACTGACTCCAGAGTCTACAGCAGACAACAGCTCTTCAAAATAAGCCACACAGGTAGTGATAACCCATTACAGACAGATACCTAACTCCTAACACTGGAAAAATATGAGTGATAGTGTGAAATGCTTACAATGCTCACCATGGGTGTTTACATCGGTCAAAAGCAGATGTTTTTTCTCCACCTAAGCTAGACTGTAGTTTTGGTGTTCTCAGGTCCGCAGCACCCATGGATATTCAGACAACATCCCTGGCTTGCTATGACCATTCCCATCTCATCTGGCTGTGAGGTGAGGCGGTGAGATCTGTATCATATTTCTATGAGCTGCACAAATGCTGCTTCCAGATTCAGCTGCTGCAAAACATTTTACATGAGTCTGAACAAAGAGCTTCCAGCTGGTCCAGGCTGAAGCAACATGTTTGCTTCCTTCTCCCTTTCATCTCTAAGCTCATTCATGCCGAGAGTGAATATAATTGCTCTCTATAAATACATTCAGGTTAGGCACTAAAGCAAGAGAAAAGATACTTGAGCAAATGGACAATGATGACACAAGAACAAATGATTACTAATGAGCAATGAATAAATTCAACCCATAAATTAAAGTTTCTGATTATCAAGACTGAAGTTCTGTTCCACCTTTCCACTAAAACTAGGAAGAAAAGAAATAGAATTGTTTTGTCAAGCTTAGTAAATGTATAGACTATGAGATACAGTTTCTTACAGCAGCAGAGGAATGGACTTGGTAATCTACAAGATCCCTTCCACTCCCATGCAAATAGTGAACACAAAATCTAAATCACTGCCTGGAGTTTATGTTGGTCTTCTGTTTTACTTTTATTTCAGGCCCTTTGGAATCTGACTTTTTTAATGTTCCACCAAAAGTTGCTCTTGCAAAATCTCTTACAGGTTCTTGTTGATGTAAGAACCAACACCTAATAATTTTTCTTTCTGATTTGCCAGATATCTACTACTTGAGCATGAGCAACCTGATGGCTTATCTTCCTCAGCTTCTGTGAAGGACTTTCTTCATCTGCCTTTTTCTCCTCTAGACGTTCCACAAGTTCTGTTGGGATTCTTTTTTCCTGTCTCTTTACACCTGACCTGAAAACGTAGCCCTTCACAGAAATGTCACAGTAGCCATTCTATTCCAAATTACCTCTCTTTCTCTTCAGGCTTTGCAATGGACAACTTGCTATCACCCAGCACAGTAAATACTATGCATGGTAAATAAGAGCCCTTTTCTGAATTAGGCTGAACCACCCTGACAGAATCTTCTTCCTACCTGTCACTCATACTTGTGAGTTGGATGTAATTTCTGACCCGAGCTTCTCTAGGTCCTCGTGCTTCAGCTCTTTTGAAAATTTACCAGTTCTCTCCTATTACACAAAGCTAAGGGTCCTGCATTCATTACATTGTGTGCTGATGCTGAAATTTCTTTTTTTTTTCTGGTTTTGATGAGTGCAGATTTAACCTATTGCCTGCCATCCATCCATCCATCCATCCTGCTGCTGCAAGAAATATTTTTTGTTGGCCAATTTCCTTCTTAGGTGTCCCTCAACTATATTTCCTTCTTTTATCAGCTGATACAAGGCTTTGTCTTTAATCACAAGCTCATTTGGTTGATCTCCTGCATCATGTTGAGCCCCTGGACATGAGCTCCCCCTCACAATCCACCCATGCACCTACCCACCCCTACTTGCTTGATTTTCAGCTCTGTTTATATTCTTTTCTAACCTTCACCTCCTGGCAACAGCTCTCTGGTGACTTCAAGTAATCTCATTATCCTCCTTCAAAATGCTGATGTAAACTCTTCTGACAAATTATCTACAAAAAAACAGATTGAAATTTTAAAGTTATTTCTGTGATTATTATTTATTAACATCATCAATAAGATTTGACTGTTTCTTGTCTGTCATATATACTTTGTAAATGGTCCAGGGCAATGACTGGCTTCTTAATCTGTATTTATACAGGAGTTAGTTCAGTGGTATTCTGGCTCCTGAGAAAGCCCTATGCTGATGCTCTGCTGTGACAACAGAAGAAATAACACTGTTACGTCAGGAACACTGTTCTTTCTTTTGTTCCAGCTACTGCCATTCCCTGTCCAACAGTGAGTACTGTTCTGGGGTTTCTGGTCTTTAGTTTTTATACTGGACCTCTGGGACTCCCTCTGCTTTGCTGACATTCCTCATAAAGATTTTTTTTCTGAAAGAACAGAACTGTCAATGCATTGAATGAAGAACTAGGATATTTTTAGTGAGAAGACCACTGAGGTGACTTCAGGTCATCCAAAGAGCAAACTGAGCATGTCTGACTGTGTTTGTAGGGAATGGGAAATAGAAAGGGAACCAGTGGAGCTGTGGTCTATTCCCAGGTCTCTTGTGGCCACTTTGCTGGTGAGGTCAAAATTTTTCACACTTTTGAGAGTCCATTCCCATTTGTGTTTTGATTGCCTTTGAGATTTCAACTAAAAGCTTCCAAGGGAAGGGACAGTAACATAATGTTTTGAAGTCCCCAGCACAAACTCTTTTAAGTGATACTGTGACCTCCTGCACCACCATCTTTTTTATAACTCAATATAATTAGACCCTGAAAAGTGGCCAGTCAAAAACTCCTTCTTGCTAAGGGGGAAACTGTGCCTTCTTTTGGGAAAGATAGATATATCACAGAGCTGTAAGTCAGCAGGTCCCACGATGATGGTAGGAAAGGGCAGCCAGCAGCCAGCAAGGCATTGGAGGGGACAGAAGGAAGGATTTTCTGCAGTCTGGACAGAATTAACTGCAATCCAAAGTCCCCAAGTCAACTGTTACCAGGCATGGAAGCCTGCCAGCAAGGATTTTGTAGGCAGGGAAAATGCTATAAATGACCGATTTTGGTTTTATTTCTTACCCAGCTACTTTGTGTTTCCTCTCATCAAAAGATTACCCTCTTGTTTGTGCTCTGCACAACTGGGCTTTGTGAGTTTAAAGTCTGACGGACTCCTCTTGGGAGCTCACTGTTGGCATAGGTCTAGAAGGCAGCTCCATCTCAAAGCTCTGGACAAACCAGAGTCATATCACACCTCCACAGTACAAAATCCTTGACCTAACATTTTTCTTCCTTTCCATATGGCATAGTAAGAAGGAAGAAGTGGAAAATATATTAAATATAACAGAGTATTGATCTTGGTAATACTGTACCCCATATACCAAAAGCACTTTAATGCCATAATGACTCCATTCACAGAGAAAAAGTTCAATGAGAAAATGCAGGTGTGTGCCCCCCAATTCACCAGAAGAGGTTGGCCAGTCTGCCAACAGGGTGCAGAGACTCCTTCTGAGCTCTTTTCCTTTCCTGATAGCCCTTAGGTAAAAGTTTGCAGGAAATTCAAATACCTGTGAGCTGGCGGAGTTGCTGCTTCACATGCCCTAACAAACGTAAACACTTCTGTTTCAGCACATCTGCCATTGCAATACCTACAGCTTTTCCAGAACCAAAGGATTAACTTTATTGTGCTTTTGCTCAGCAGATCTGGTAACACAATATTGTACTTCTAAGAGGACAGATTACTCACAAGTTTCTGGATGCTACATCTTTAGAAACTCACTCTACTTAAAGATAAGTGTAGAATCTTGCAATCCCAGAAACATCCAACTGATGTAAAAAACAGTTATACCAACAGCCAGATGGATGCTATTTTTCCTCAGGTTATTTGGATATTCCGAAGTAATGGTTCTATTATTATTTTTTCCACTTTAATATTAAACAGATGCAGCTTGTTTGTAAAGACTGCTATGAGCCACTTTTTCTGTAGATTTATAAAATAAAACAATAAAAGATGTAAGGAGTTAGGAGGGGTTTTTGTATTACTTTATCATAAAAGGGAGAGACATTACATCAATATAATTACGTATGTATTAAAGAGCACTTTATGGATCTGTACAGAGAACCCCGTTCAGCATTTCTAGAAACCAGGTGTAATGCCACAGACATCAGTTAAGTTATTTTATTTTCGGTAAGGGTAGACTCAAATCTAGAAGAGTCATACTTGTGTATGTGTGTCTGCTTGTGCAGCTGAGTACTTCAGACACCCTTTATTAAATACTGAGGCACTTACAGAAGCATTTTCCTGGAAGGTCACGTGCCATCTTAATTTCTGTCTTGTGTTTCAGGATGGCCACCATCTTGTCCCAGTCTAGGGACTAACTGTGAGAAGTGCTGAGATCTCCCACTTTCCACCACGGCAGCTGAGAGCTCTGCTGTACATTGGCCCTGCTGCCCAGTACTAGCAAGGCCTGAGGAGACTAAAAATAAACGTGCACTTGTATCAAAGCAAGAAAAATGTGATTGACAACCTTCAGAGCAACTTGCCTGCTCCTCAGTTAGGAAGTTTCTCCCATAACCCTGGTCTCCCCATTCAGCTGATCTCTTCTGTGGAGTGTTTTGCCCTTTGACCTAAAGAGAACCCCAGCCTCCAAGTGACTATATTTCACCAAAATGCGTACTGTAAGTGACTGATTTATTTACACAGACATGAGGCAATCTAATTGCAAAAGCTTGGAGATAAACTGTCTCCCTAAAGTAGATGTACAGTAAGAATGTCCACTCAGCTGAAGGCATTCCATTCCTCACAACCAAGGGAAATTGGCCAAACTGATGAGCTATTTAAGTGTTTTGTGAATAGGCATCCTTGAAATGCGAAATATTTAATCACAAGAAGTATTGTTATGGCTGCTATTTTTTTGACTTTGTCTCCAGTTACTTTATTTTATTAGAATATGAGGATTTCTTCTCAATCAGATTATAAAGCAACTTGCATTATAAGAGCTTAGGTTCAGATAGTGATAATTTTTTTAAACATTCATTTTGTCTTGGCTGATAATTGCTATGCTAAGTTCTCATTCAAAAGCAATACTATTATTATTGTTGTGAAATTCAAATATTAAGCTTTCAAAGACTATTGAGTGAATGACAAAAGTACAGTTTCTAAACTCTAAAAATATATTTTGACCTTAGTTCTTACAAGTGCTATGCAGCCAACATGGAATGGATCCATTCCATTTTAATGTGGAAATAATCTTAACCAAGGAAATAGCACTTAGTCTTGCTGTGAGGGAAACTGGGCTTATTTGACTGAGTTCTGAGCGTTTAAATATCCAACCTGTGAGCCTGATAGGCACATAATTGAAATGCACTTCAGAGTCCATGTTGGCAACATGCTGAGCATCCTCCCTTCCCATGGGTTTTAACAGGGTTGAGGCTGCTGAGGACTTCTCAGAGGTTTGTGCTGCATCCCAGAATTGTGTCCATAGGATCAAAGGACTGTGTGTGTGGGTAGAGTTCACTTTGCCATGCCGTCACTGACTCGTCCTAACAGTGGATGGCCTGAACTTCCAAGTCTTAGAATAAAAGGAGGTTCTGAATTCAGGTGGTGCCATAGGACTTTTAGAATTGTACCATAACACAGTCCCTTGCTGCTTTTACAGAACAGTGTCTCTGTCTCCATGTCTCTGAGACAACTTGAAATTTGTTTGTCAGATCTCCCTCTCTGCCCTGACAAAATATTTCCCTGTGCCAAAAACCTAGTTTACCAGTTCTGGATGCAGACACTTCATTGACTCAGTAAGGATTGTTAGTTACACATAATTCTAAATTGATTGAAGATAAAATTCAAGCTGAGCAGTCCAAGTCTGAGCTTTTCTAGACCAACCTCAATATAAACACCTCTATAATGAGCATGTAGACAGTTCATAATTTGCGTCTGCGTGACCACATGTAATTTAGTTTCACAGGAGTTTGCTTCAGGCAGTATGGCAAAGCCCCAGTAACATATATACAAAATCGAAGCTAGTTAAGATGACTCTGAACTTCACGATTGCCGATGGCATGGTTCTGGGCAGGGGACCAAAATGGGCTTTGTGGATGTCACTCTGTCACCCTGGAGTTGCTATACCGTGTGTTACTGTCTGAAAAACAATCCTCTCCTCTCCTGCCAGGGGACCACTGGATATACTTGCTTCATTCTGTACAAGGATGAACATGGTAAAGAACACCCAGTTTGGAACAATGCAGGAGATGTGGGTTGGGATACAACTCCTACTCTTTCAAAGCCACCAGCTGTGAGCCTAAATAAGAGGCAGAGCCCAGCAAGGCTCAACTTGCAGCATGGGAACAACAGCCCTTCCTGCCAGGAGCTGGAGAAGGTGACCACACACACGGGATGATGTCTGGGGATGTGTTAATTGTGTGAGCATCAACCCCTAAAGTCGAGGTGTGAGTGGTGTGGTGCCTGCAGGACCCTGTTCCCCGTGCATTCTGGGGAGAGGGTTTATACTTGTTCCATCAGAACAGAGCAGTCAACACGGGATAAGTGCACTCTCAACATCAAAAGGTATTTAAAGTTAATTGAGATCAAGCCAGGCCATCTGCCAAGCACCATGACAAATCCTCTCCATCCACTGTGCAGGGAGCCAAGGACATTTCCATAGCAGGTATTCCTTCTCTAAGCTGGATGACCATTAGGGACTTTGATGAGGTAGGCACTATGAGTACTGCAGAGAGATGTTCTCAACTGTTCTAAAAGCTGCCGAACATTTCATTTTACTTCAATGTTCCATTACCATGCACTTCTCCTATGGCTGTATTTGGCAGAGTTTTTCTACTGATTCTCTGGACTAGTTGTCCTCTCCCTTTGGCAAAATTATTGGTCAGGACTATAGATCCAGTTCTGCATTAATTTTTCAGCTCTGCTTATAATGATCATACTAATAAATATCTTCTATTCCAATAGCATTTATCCACAATCAAGATGGAAACCTGACATGCCCAGCTGGAAGAACAGCAACTTACCATTGGTTTTATAAAAGTACCCAATAGAGATCTGAATCTATTTTGCACAGTTAGGTTTTTCCTTTGGGGAAAAAATAAAATTCAAGATCAATCTCTATGCCAGAAAATGTGGACAATGAAAACAGATGTGAGCATTGACTTTTCTGGCCCTACCTTTGCGAAAGTGCTCTTCAAGGAAAAAATAAAATTATAATAAACTCCTGTTGAAAAAAAAATCGTGTTCATCTGATTCATAATTTTGACGATTAAAACCCCCTTTTCCCTCCCACTATCTTGAACTCCAAACAGTTTCAGGCTGAGGTACTAGGGTTTTCCCTAACACAACAATAAAAGCAGAATTTGTAGTAATAACCAAGACCAAAGATAGCCTCCACAGAGTGCTCACAGAAACAAAATAAAAATCAAAACTGCTGCAGAGAATAACCAAATACTGCAACAGCCAAAACTTTATGCTGGCTCGAAGGCTCTACCTGCTGATAAGCAGCTGCTTTAGGTACTTCTGTGGCCTCTTTACCATAATACCTTAAAACTTCACACCTAAATGATCCCATTTTCAGAGAGGTACTGCTCATCTCAATTGTACACTAGGGGAGTTGAAGCAAACACAAAGATTAAAGGCTTTTCCACCAAGTATTCAGGTACTTATATCCTGATTGTTTTCAAAGACAAGGTAGGAGCCTGAGTATCTTCAGATTTTCTAGGTCTGTGTGACTGTCTGGAGGCCACAGGGCAATGATGCAGCAGAACAGGAAAGAATTTTAGCAGCAAATTTTACCCAAATTTATTTTTAACTCTGGTCTTCCAGCTACTGGTTAATATCAAATCAACTAGATCCTCTTTCTTGTGTTTCATATCATCCTTATTTCCTAATCCTGCCCTACCTCTCCAACTCAGGTACAAATACACAATGTTGACTCACCAAAAATGCTCTTTATATCCCTTTGCAAGGTACAGACACCTGTCGTATCAATGCTGCCACACACGTGAGACTGTTCATCAGTTTTCATTTTGGCCAAAGGGCTTGTTGGACACAGCAATTGGTAAGGACATGGGGCACAATGATTTGTATTAGAGAAAGTAGCTGCCACCCTAGAACATTTTAAAGGTTGAAAATTGAGAAATGAATTTGCATTAACTTCTGTGTCATGGTATCCCTTGGGACAAATACTCATAGTGTATTTTCCATCATCTCCAACTCACTGTTGAGTATGCTATTTGTATTCCACAGTGTTTCCTGGTTTTGTTCTGTATAACATACCGAATAAAGAGATTTATACAGCCAACATTTAAATTATTGTAATAACTATTGTAACAGTAAATTAATATGTGTAATAATGACAAGTTGAATGAATGTACAGTTTGCATACAGTGTTCAAATTCCACAATCTCACATGCTTAACTTTTGGATGGACAAGGAGGCACATTGCTTATATTAAGTGTTTTTTGACATGCTGTTCAAGTTTACCAGTAGAATAGTGAATTTCAAAGGCTTACACTTTTCTTCCTTACTTCTATTGGTCCTCATAGGAAGAGACCAGGGTCTTCCAGGCATCTGTGGACCCCAGGATGAAAACTGTTAACTCACATGCTTAAAATTAAGCAGTGTTTGGAGGTTTGTTGAATCAGCAAATACAGGCTTACATTAGTTATTTGATGAAATTCATATTAATTTTTAAATAACTTCTTAAATGAGTGTAAATTGGTTGTAATTGTAAACTTGGCTCTATTTCACTTAGTACTCTTTGCTTGGGTAATGTGTGCTTTGACATTATTTCCATTTTACCACACTACTAATGTGCACTAATCATGTTTTTTCTTGTTGCAAGTAAATAGCTGGGGTGTTGCACAGAACTGTTTGATCAGTATAGCATGATTTAAGAGAATGGTTATGCCTTTATTTGTCTCATAATCCTACTTAACATCTGTATGAATCACTACAGTAAGGTGCGTGTTAATAACAGCTTCCACATACACATTTATATATACAAAAGTTAGAATATTAACTGCCTTTTATTTCAGTAGATTTGAAGTGTCACTGTATTTTTCCATTCAAGGAAAATACTGAAAATGTTTCACTTATCGTATGTGTTTTCTCCCCCCACTGACTTGTGTCTCACTTCATGAGTGGTATCAAACTATGTTGCATGATCTGAAAATTGTGAGCATTCTGCTTTTCAAACTCTCATGGGAGAGAAAGGCCACTTTTGTAAGCTCCCTGGCAATATCCATAAGGAAATCTCTTGGGAATAGGAAGTCATCTTGAAAACAGACAACACCAATCCCATTCCAAATCTCATGAGGCAACAGACCAAGCTGGTTCTCTGCACACCTCATGTGTGTCTGGACTGTCTGCCAGTGGATTTCCTGCACCCCAGACACGCCCTCTTCAGAACTGGGGGGCACTGGAGGAGGGAGATGGCCATGTCTTAAGAGAACATTGCATAAATCCATCCAAGTGAGCCTCTGTGGTCTTTTCTCTCCTTCACCATCTTCCTATCTTTGCTCTTCCGTATAATCCCCAGATAAAATTTATCTCTATGTCGATTTAACTGTTCCATCCTTATGGCTTGATGAAATGCAAACATTTTGTTTTGCAACAGGCCAGTCAGAATTTGATTTGTCGGGCTTTGCATAGAAAGAGGCCCTAAACCCCTATGATTTCTTCCTTCCCCACTACATGTCATGGGCTACAAGCTAAGGCAGTAGTACCACGTCTTCACTTGATGCCAGTTTTTATGGCCTCTTTTCTGGCTTTTTGCCATAACAGATTGCACAGATTGGCACTTCTCAGCAGACCACACAGGAATTATACGCTATGACACAACCCTGCTGCTCCATGTTGTAAACACCTCTCCCCATCATTTCAGCCACTATCTCACTCTTTTATATTTGGCTTGAATGTGCTAATCTTGAGTTCCAAAGTGTTAAAGAATTAGTTGCAACCTTGAATACGAAGAACAAGAAGGAGAGGAGAGTCATGGCTGAAAAATAAGAGGTGCAGAGGTGTAGGGGTGTGTACCTTGAACAAGATGTGAGCAGTTGTGTACCTTGTCTGTGACCTGCTGGCAAGGCCTGCCTGCTTGCCTACAAAAACCTCACCTCACCACTGACACGTGTCCCACACATTAGTTCTAGTCAAGAGCCACAAGACAGGGTAGCAGGAAAATGCCACTGTAAGTCCTGGAGTGCCCTGCCTGGACGAAACAGGATGTTCACCCCAACGTCCTCCCATCATTTCACTCCCGAAACTCATTCAGTAACTTGCCTGGTGCCCCTCCCACCCTGACCCTGATACAGACCTACTAAAAACAGAGGCCATGTTTTTAAAGATCTCAGTTCCTAGTTAAGTCCATATGTTTCAGGCCAAAATCCTGATCATAGAAGTTAAAGGAATTTTGTCCATTGATTTATGTGGGGCAGAATTTTATATTTGGTAATTTATTGCAGAAAAACTCTGTCAAAACTTGTGGCATTGCACCTGCCCACTGGAGTTTACTTTGCAAATCTTGTCCACTACTGACAGCAGAGACTGAAATTTTTGATAGTCACAGTAGAAACCACATATTTCACACCAGTCATATTAGAACATATTAGTGAAAAACCAATAGGAACATCAGATAACTGATAATCACAGCTTGTATTTGCATAGTACAAAGCTTTTCATCCACCCAAAGAAACTTTTGAGAAAGATACAGGCCATAATCAATGGAGTTAGCCAAAATAAATATGTCCATGAAAAATGATTTAAAAAATTATACCCCCTTGTAAAAGCAATTTATTTTAATTCTCTTCCCTACTTACCAAATTTGAAATATTTCACAATGGGTAAGAGAAAGCTATTAACAAATGCAACTTCTAGTGCATTTTCTTTTGTGGAGAAAAAAAGGGAGAAAAGAAAAGAGAAAAGGTTTAAAAGAATAGTACCCTTCCCATAAAACACGATTTACTTCACATTTCAAAATGCAAGTTCAGACTTTCAGTAATTTCTCCTCTTGTATATAAAGTGTATATAAAATACTCTTTGAAGATGACATTCAGTGCTGTTCACTGGGCACATATAATAAGCAAGTGCATTGGGGCAAACCTGCATGTGAATCATTAAGTGGTTGCTAATAATGTTGATCATAGTCATTATTAAAAATTCATTGTATAGTTTGCAAGTGAAATACCCCAGTCTTGTCAGCCTGAACCTGATCTCAGCTGTATGAATCTCACCCACTTTAATGGAGCAGATTAAATAAATATTCTACTGCAATGACTTATAAAAATCAGCCTCTCTTAATTTCCAGGCACATTAAAAAATACATCAAGCCATGCATCTGATGATAAATAGTTTCTCTTTTATAGCTGAAGGATAATAATGTCAAGCTCTTGAAAGCATCTTAGAATAATTGATCAAGCCCTTAGGTTATGCACAAACCACATTTTCACAACAAATATTGCTGTAAAAATTGTAAAAGACACTAAAGATAGTTTCACTACAGTTTGGAGTTTACCTACATGTAGCAATCTAGAAAGGTCAATTTATATCCCTGAAAGTAGGTGATATCTATACCCTGCAGTGAGGCCATTCCTGAAATTATCTGCTTTTCCAGAGAAACACTGCAGATACTGGTCAGATTTTGCAAATTTTCAAGTACGTCTTTCTCAGTTCCATTATTGTTTTCAGTTCAGCTCAGCTGAACATAACAGTTTGCCTCCTCTTTAATGATGCACTGAGTGGAAAACAACATACACCAGCCTTTTCAATCACATCAGTAATACTGCCATATTCTGAATTTTATTAATTTTAATAGAACTTTTAATTAATTTTAATTTAAATAGGACCTTTAGATTAATTTTAGTTAAAAAAATATTATTTTCTATTTCATCAAGGCACTATTTATAATGAAGTGAACCAAATAACCAAATTATTTTCTCAGGTGTGTGTACAGTATCACTTATTAAATCCTCTGCCTGCAAAGCCATTGAATTGTTCACATATCTCAGACAAATTAGTTTAGTTTGTCTTAACATAATTTTAAAATTAATTTTAATATTTACTTTAACAAATACTGTCATATTTTGAGATATAAATTCAAAATAGAAGAAGATAAGTTTAGAGTTTTTCTACTTCATTGATAAATAGGTGATTGTTTCCTGGTACATCCTGTTCCTTCCACACTCTGTGCCAATCCAGAATTGTTACCTGCATTAGTTTCCTTTAGGCAGAAGATGCTGTTTTCCAGCAAACTAAATGAAAACTCCTTTATGTGCATTGACATGGGAAGCAATTGCTAAGAGAATATCTTTCTTGTTTTGTCTCACACTGCCCCAGGGCTGGGCAGACGACAGTTGTGATCTTTCTCATTTACTCATTATAAAACCTGGTAAGAAAAGAGAAAAACCTTTTAATGAGGTGAAATCACAATCCCTTCTTGAGCTACTGGATTATTTACCTCACATTGCTAATGCAGTTAGATATATATGTTTTATTCCTTTAGGATGGGAATTAAAAATAGAACTGCAACATGATTACATGATTTGAAAAGAGTTTCTAAGTAGTATTTACAGGATATCCTTGCTGTGTAACAAACATTCATCCAGAAGAAAAAGTGCCATAGGGAATATACAGATAGGCAGATTATAAACAGACAGACATGCAAATTAGAGATAATCATTAAGTTAGTAAAAAATATCACTTAGGAAAAGAATATCAAATGAAGAGATGAGTATAAACAATGGTAAAAAACAAACAGAAAAGACAAATGTCTGCATTTTTAGGAGGAAGAGACAGAAAATAAGGCTAATTAAAATGGTGGTAAGATAAGAACAGGGCCAAGAAAACAGAGACATGAAAGAAGAGTAAATACTTCAAGTATATCTGAGTTAGCTACCAAATGAAAGAAGTCAGGAAGCCACAATGATGGTCACAAAGAAGGAAAGCTATCAAGAGGGAATCAGAAAAGATGGACATCAGCGGATATTGTTTTCTTTGAAGAGGATGGCAAAATCCTCCTCAGAGATCAAAGGAAGTACAAAGGAAGTGAAAGGATTTATTGACCAAGTGTCATCCTTAGCTCACAAACTCTCTTGTCTAACTAGAAAATAAGTGAAATTCTTGGTCTTACATAATATCTCAGATAACTACAAGCAGAATGTCAGCTCAGAGGAACCTGTAGACAGCAAGAATATTTAACACTTTCTTGAAACTCCTATAAAACAGCAAAAGAAACTTCCCGAGGATGCCAAAGAAGGTCATCTTACACTTATTTTGGAAAACAATTACATAAAGTGTTATATGAGAAGAACTTTTACATTGGAGCAAAGTTGAAAAGGAAAAAGATTAACTTTTTAATAAGGTTAAGTTTGAGCCCTTCTGTGCTACCTTTACTGGCATTTGAGATTAAACAAGAGATTTCACTTTTGTAACAGTTCTGCCTGGAATTTTAGTGAAGCCATAATCTTGTGTCTTACTAATTTTCACACAATTTATCACGACATCATAAATGCATGACTTCAACAAACAAACGATACCTGAAAAAAGCTATTTGCATTTCAAAGGCCTCTAGTAGATTTAGGTAGCTCCTTAACTAAGAAATTATTACCATGATAGCCATGGTAATAACAACATGAATGTGTTTTCTTCATTAAAACTGTCTTGCATGGAAATGCAATCCAAAGACCATGGGGAATGTGATGCTATCCAGATCTATGGACAAGTGTGCTTTCTGCAGGGGTTATGTCTGCAATTGCATTATCTGTGCTACACTTACACCCAGCCCCAGTAACACTGAGAATTTATTATGCTGAACGTTATAAACAGAAAAGGCCAAGGTAGGGTTTCTGCCCCACAGGGCTTGGTCACCGAATAACTCAACAAAGAAAAGAAAAGACACAGAAAATAGGGATGAAATGAAATTTTCAAGGTTCTGCAGTGAATCAGATTCTCCAGGAAGACTGTGGGGATGTGGTAACTTTGGTGCCATTTTTCAGGAGGGTACCAGCATCCAGGTTGATGAAATTAAAGGAGTATGTCTCAGTGTTTGCCACACCAGTATTCTTTCCTCACAGTGCTTTCCTTTAGTCAAATCTTTCATCTGTTTCCCTCTTTTCCTTGCTCAGGTGCCTCCTTTTGCTTTCCTTCTCTTCATAGTTGCCTTATATCCTCTCTTGTACCCTTCACCACTCGCTCCTGGGGCAGGGAAGCAGAAGAGAGAGGGATTGGGATTCTCTTCCTGGTGAAAGCTCATCCCTAGTGAGACAGACTTGGGCAAAGTACCAAGCTCCTATTCACAAAAACATCTTGCTGGACAATTGTACATCTAATTTGCCATTTGTACAGGCAATTTATTCCCTCATAACCAGGACAATTATTTGTATGAGTAGGTGCTGCATTATGGGAATGAAAATCAGCACTGAAGTGATTTGTTTATTTAGTCTCCCTAAAAAAAATGGTGTCAGCTTTCATATACATTCATGACACTTGTCTTACATTGCCAGCCATCAGTAAAGTTAGTGATTGTCATTAGCAAAAGAATCAAACATTGACTGACAGTAAAAGCCAGTAAAATATTCACTTGTCAGTAAAAATGGCAAGATAATTTAGAACTTTTCATTGCTTTGGCATAAGTTCCTGGACTATTTGAGTACTTTTAGTATCAAAGGGCTTTATTTATCATGGTTGAAATAATGAGTTCTATAAAAATTGACACATATGACCATAAACAGAAGTAGTAAGAATCCCAAATTGCCTTGAAAAATGTACTCCAAATTGCACAAGTTAAATCAAAATTTGAAATCTAGATATGAGTGGGAAGACAAAATGCAACTGGAAAAAGTTGCCCAGAGAAGGTGTGGATGCCCCATCCATGGAAGTGTTCAAGGCCAGGTTGGATGGAGCTCTGAGCAACCTGGTCTAGTGGAAGGTGTCCCTACCCATGGCAGGGGGATGAAACTGGATGAGCTTTAAGGCCCTTTCCAACCCAGACCATTCTATGATTCTATGTGTTTGAAAGATTGTTTAAATTGAGTAAATATCTTGAGGAGTGTATTTTTTCCCTCCCCACTGAGGATCATTTTCAAAATCAAATAATTTAGGAAGCTCTGTCCTTAATCCTTTCTGAATGTACTCTCTAATGTTAAAGCATGGGTTGCACAGGCTTGGACACAGTGGTGATTGCTTCTAGGTATCAGTACCTGCATTCCCTGTGACCACCACATGAATTAACAAGGCAAAGTTCAGTTTCAACACCACTGCTTGACTCATTGCCACAGCCCTCCTAGTAAGTGAGGGGGAGGCTTCACAGGGGACCTGCAAAACAGCTGCCCTCTGGGTGTCTTGTTTTGGCGGCCTTTTCCATCTGTTTTACCTGTCTCCCTTTCTGAATAATTTATTTCACCATCTCCCTAAGTAGAGCACCTGGCCTAGGGCTAACTCTTTCACCTAAATTATTCAGAGCTGAAAACTCTTTGGTTTATACTCAGATAATGTAATGACTTAACAGGACAAAGCCCTTAACTTTGAAGCAACTGTGAATGTTTCTAGGCTCTGGACTCTGCTATCAGTTTGAAAGGTTGGCTGTGTAAACTATGTACAAAAGCACCACAGAAATCCTTCCTCCTCAAACATCTTCAAAGCCTCTTTCAGAAGCTAAAACTTTCCAAAGCAGGGTTCTTTTACCTTGATGCTTCTCTGCCACATCTCAGTCCTGCAGGAAGCCAGAGGATGCCTCCGTGTGTGTGCACCGCAGCTGGCTTGTCCCTAGTCTTTATGCAGGAAAAGACACTGAAAATTGGCTGCAGGGCTGGACTTTGTGCACGTCTGTTCTCTTCACAAGCAGGTTTTTGTTCAGAAACACCAAAACCCACCCCTGTGCAGTGCTCCCATCCATGTTCCACACTTCACTATCTTTATCTCATGAACTCTACAGTTAAAATAATTCCTCCCTACCTCTGTTCCTAATAGCAAGGAGAGCTGCCACGCTCCAGCAGAGAGGGGCTGTACAAGGTCCTTGCCTTGGATGCCACAAACCTGCTGCTCTCAGACTGAAAGCTCACCAGTAATTTTGGGTGCAACTTTTTGATGATCCCTGTCTGTAATGACTGTGGCTGAGGGAAAGATCCAGATTGCTTTTAAACATTTGTTCCAATTGTTTTCTCACAATGTTTCCACTGTTTTCAGCCTTTTAATTATGCTCAAAGAGCCTATGATCAGCAGTTTTCCCATTACTTTTGAAAATCTTGTATTGATTGTTTGGAAGACAATCAATACAAGGAGGTGATCTCCTGTCTTACGAGATACTTGCTTCAGGAAGTGTCATTATTTCTGAAAGAAGTTTTACTTTAAAAAGTCATGATATCAAGGGCATAATTTAAGATTCCAAATCAAGGGATATCTTAAAGCCTTTCCCACTTCAGGTTAAGAAGGAATGATAATTTGTCCTGGGTGAGAAAATGAATGAACAGAATATTCATAAATGAAGGAACAGTTTTTGAGAAGGCTGTTTCCAAATGGCCTTGCAGAAAATATTTAAAAGTTAATTAGCAATTTCTATCTGGGTTACTCTGGGTTTACCTCAGTGTCACAAAGACAGGCATGGAAAAAGAAAAAGAATTATTAAAATAAAATCAGTTTTGGAAAATCAGTGCATTGTCACTTCTACAGACAAGAAATCCCAAATATTTTTCACGTTAATTTACAGGAACCAGCACAGATGCTGTTGAGAGAATAAAAAGAACATACAGTAATCTTTATCCTATCCTACCCAAAGCTAAAGTTATTTTCACTTAGATTTTTATTTTGCCTAAGTACATAAGAATTTGACACATTTTGCAGCAACTAGCATTGTCTGTTTACTGTAGGGATGTGCATAATGCCCATCACTGCTGTTCTTATAGGCACTATATGAACTGTTTCATTTTCCTCTGAGAAGTTTATCAAGTATCAGGTATTTGCTTTTTGCTCCAGCTTGGGAAATCAGGGTCATGGATTTCAAATGAAGTGCTTTGTACTCTCCAAGGGCAGTGAGAAAACACAATAGTACAGACAAAATCTAATCAAAGTATTTTGGCTTTTTGCCTCCTTTTTATTTTACAATGGGAAAAAAAATTCAAGGTGCGACTTGAATCCCTTCAGGAGTTCCCTTCCTGTGTGCTCTGGCTCTCGCCAGAAACGCGAGACTGACACAATGATAAAATGCGCTGCCAGCTCCTCTTGCCCATTCAAAGACCCTCCCTCAGGTATCAGGTGCCTTCCCTGAGCTTTGAGGTCAACCAGACACCTCCCTTGAGGCTTACCTGGGCTGAAGGATACATCTACCCGAAAATCCGCTCAGGTAGAGCAGCTGTTATCTGAGCTAGGATCAAAGTCCCCCTCTGCACTCCCGAAAAACATCTTCCAAGCTGGTCTTCTTTCTCCATGATTCAAATGAATGTTGAATGAGTCTCTGGGGACAACAGTTGTTGTGTTGAGGAGTGAGCTGTCAGAAATACTTTATCATGAAAGTTCAGTTCCTTTCAGGGCCTTTTATTATTAATAGTCATCGCTGCAGGGGAGCATTAAACACAGACCCTATTTACTGTACAAATTGATATATTATAAACCACAAAAGCCATCCTGGTGCTTTGCTACTTCACCTTCCTTTTCAGCATGCTAGCATGAGGGAATCTTTAACCTTTGTGTGGCTAGAATACAGACAGTGAATTTTGGTTTAGCATGGCCAGGCTGGACTGCTCAGAGCTGCTGATTTTTTGCAGATCACTGTCTGGAGGAGTGGGTGGAGAACAGTGACATCTGTACTCTATGAAAGGCAAGACATTTTGCTCCATAGTGACACTGAGTTCATCCATACAAAAAGTCAAAGGCATATATCCCCCTGAAAAGGCCACAGGATGTGTCCTACAAGAGCTTATGGTTTTGTACCAGATTTCAAGCAGCTCCCACAGCTTTCTGCTGCCTGGTAGGGCACTGCACCTCATGCAAAGATGGGCATGTTTCCTGTAGGTGGGTAACAGCCTGATTGCTTCAGCAATAACATGTGATAGAGGTGAGGGAATAGCTGCTGTGTGGCATAAGAAAACATGGCAAGATGAGCCCCAGCTGTGGGAAGAACCCAGCCTGGCTCCAGCCCATCGTGACTGTGGTACCATAGGCAGAAAAGACTTTGCAAGGTCAGTTTGCAGTGCAATGTTGGATTTTAGCGGCTAGGCAGAAAACTCTCAGAAACAAACCATACAAGGAGCAGTAGGAACAAAATGCAGCAGGACAGCGACAGCCCAGAGGCAGGGCAAGTAACAAACAAAAAAAAAAGTTAAAAAAAGGCAGTCTATTGCACTTAGTAGAAGACAGGCTCTTGGCTTTGCACTTTCTGTCCTCTGCACTTTGGAATCAATTTTAAAATACCTTCCAGCCTTCTCAATAAAGCCTTAAAATCCCGCTGAGGAGAGACAGGTCTCTCGCACCGGCCAGTGAGAGCAGCCAAATGCTGCAGGGGCAGGGACTGTACGTGTCACAAAGACACCACTCGGCGGGTTGAGGAGTCAGGACCCTGCAAGTGGCTCCTGAGCAAGCTGCAGATCATGAAGCATTGACCTGGGGAGCCACGGTGTCACCACACAACGAGGCAGCAGGGGTGACACAGCCCGTGCAGGTGTGCTGAGCCAGCAAGTCACAAAGCACCTCCTCAGCAAGATGTGGTGCCAGAAAGTCACAAGAGTGAGTGACTCTGCAATTTTACAAGAGCTACAAGCAGTTCTAGAGAACAGTTTAAGTGCAATGCACCCATGCTAAAGGGGCAGAACTGTATGGCTGACATAGTGTGGCCTCTGTGACATGTCTCAAAGGGCTCACAGTCCAGGGAGAGTCCATGGGAGATTGTAGCTCTAAACTCAGATTCACAGTTGTTACAAAGGGATAGCACCAGAAGAGACACAGGGAATTGGAGGGATGTGACACCTCTGTTGCTCCTAAAGTTGTGTCTCTGGAACAGGTTTGAGGCACAACCCCAGGGAGGGTGGATGGGGGACCCATGGAGCAGCTGCTGTGTGTGGAGAGGGCGTTGCTCTCCGAGGCTTTTGATCTGGTCTCTCATGAATATTGTATTCAGTGGAAAGCGCCAGACAGCAAGGGGGTGGAAAAGACTGCTTTTTAAAGTACAGAACATGTACTCAAAAAGAGTGCTCAGAAGTGCTTCTTCCAGCCTACAGTATGCTAAAGATTGGTGCTTGGCACATTTAAAGGATGAGAAAAAAATATCACACCACTCAAGTATAGCAGTGACTTTTTTCAGTTGAAGAGTTTCTGATACCCAAACATGTTGTGTGTGCTTCTGACTAAAGTCCTTAATAACACCTGAAACTTGAGCTTTTTCTTAGATAGAAAGCATACTGAATCTTTTCTTGTTACAATAAGAAAACTCAAAAAAACAGTCCTGTAATTTTGTAACCAGACTTGGACAAACTTCTGAGAAGGACCACACACCAGATTAGATTATTTAGATTTGTTGTGAGAATAGTTGACATGTGTTCCCTTCCCTTTCACTGTCCAATCTTTGTTGTAAAAGTGGACTCATGTTGTGCCAGTTGAGATTAATATTATAACATGAAAGGGCTAGGTTTGTATCATTTTCCATGCTCGTTACATTCACTGATGTGGGAATAGAGTTATATTCTACCTGAGCCACTTTGTGTTTTATGGCCAGGATTAACAGCACACAAATACTTCACAGTCTTAGGTGGGTAGAGCACCTGCCCATTGGCATCAAATACTCTGGGTGTCAGAGTATCTAAGACTTTCTTTCAGACTGTGAAATATCCTTCAGATTACTCTAGGAGATCTTGTCATGTTCTTTACCCTGACACCTCTTTTGCTCTTTTCTTAACAGGACATGGCTCATGACTTCTTGCTCTGACAAAAGTTCCCCCAAGAATGTGTTCTATTCCTTCCATTCAAGCCTGTATTCCACTCAAGATATTCTTATTACCATCGTTGTCACTGGATATAGAATTTGTTATGAAGTTTCGCTACTCTGTTCACTGGGCACACAGCCTTATTAACATGAAATAATACTCCATCCCACAACCCTAATTTCAAATATTCCCACAGTGTTCCGATAGCTGACACTATAGGTAAAGTCAATTATTAGAAAATTTCATTATTTTCACATGCTACTTTTAAAATCTAATCCTTTGAAAGTGCTATTATAGTGCAGTTTATTCATTAAAAGCAAGACTAATGTTTTATGTATTTTAGATGTAACTTGAACTCAGAAAATGCCAAACTATTTACATTTATACAAGCCCTTGGAAGCCATTTCAAAATGATATAACAGGAAAATAGCTGATACAATGGTTAGATAACATCAAAGAGTGGGTTGGGAACACAAACCACGATCTCTGTGAAAACTGATTCCTGAAGAATCAGCCAAGAGAGTTCCAAGTGCATTTCTTCCTATTTGTTGAAATATAGTGTTTGTTCTCATTCTTCAGGTAGAACCTGGCAAGTCTGTATTTGCACTTGTTGATCTTTCCCAACATAAATCTCTCCATTGTAGTCATATCAACAATATGTTTTCTTTACTTTAGTAATAAAATTTCTTGTAACATATGCTCTTTTAGATCCTGTGTGCAGTATTTATCAAGTTATTGAGGTTACAGTTACAGAACATTTCAGTATAACATGCAAAGGACAATGGAACCTTGCACAGGTGTAAGATCTCTCTGATCTTCTTTTGCCATCAATTAAAAACCGCCTACAGGCGTAAGAGCCCTCTGATCTTCTTTTGCCATCTGCTTAAAAGAATGTGTGAACTTTACTGGAATATGTCCTAATAAGCATGATGATACATCCTTAACCATAAGACACACACTGCTCTTAAAATCTCTTTAATGTAATCAACTAACAGACTGTATCTCCCATTTTGCTGAAATAATGCCTGGATACATAACTGCTCCTACTCTGAAATGGACACTGCAATTTCCTTGACAGAACATCAGCAAATCTTTGGATACTAATCTTCATATATGTAACTTTTTATTTAATAATTTACTAGGCAAGTTTCTAGAGGAAGGATTGAATATGAAGTCACCATTTTCCACGAAAAAAAATTACCTGAAAAGCTTGCTGAAAAGTTGATCTGTGTGTTGCTTAACAATTTCATAGCATGATAATTACTTTGGAAAAGTGTGTGTGGGGAAACCATTTCTTGTCCAGACCCACCTAAACCTGAACTGATTGTCAGGAATGTGCCTTTCCAGGTGTTATTTTGGAGGATGATGAAAACCCACCATTATCTTTTGGACATGGTTTGTCTCAAAATTCCTCTGTGAATGTATATAAGTACAGCCATGACCTTACCCAAAATGTATGCTTACCTGTCTGTATGGACATACACAACTGAAATACACTGACCAAGACACACCAAGGTGGTTCTTACTGACATGTCATAGGAACAAGACTGTGTCTAACTCGCCTAACTCCATGTAAAACTCAAGAGTTTAATGCACTCATCACCATTTGGGCTGCAATTAACTGGGATGCATTTGAACAGAAGAAGATTTATTGAGTTTCTCACAGATTTAGCCTGACCCCACTAGGTATGAGAAGTTGTCTGGGGTTTGCTACATAACCCAAAAGAAGAAGAAATTACAAACTTGGATAATTCCTATCTGAGTTACGTACCAAAAAATCAAAATTCCCCTTCAGATATGAGCAGGAAGTGCTTCTGGCAAAAATATCAGCCAGTCTATATTGGGGGTCTAGAAACTCTCAGAAATAAGGGGTATTCTTCCAGTTGTGTCAAGAGTTACTTTTCAAGTAAAAATAGGAAAGCACCCTAAAAGGAATTTACTCGTATTTTCATAGTGCCAACAGCAGCATTCACAGAAAAGACATAGGTCCTACATGAAGATCTCACCATCTAAGATAATCAAATTGTGAAGGAGTTGAAATCGCTATGGACTGCTTCAGAAGTAACCAATAAATACCAGATATACTACACTGAAGAGCTGATTGTGTACCCACTAACACAGTAATAGATATTTATCTCAAATAAGCCATTTAATTATTTACTTTTTTTACTCTTGATAGAAAGTGCACACCCATGCACATCTCATAATATGTGCAGAATGCACGAGTGGGCTAAAAAATATTTTTAAAATAATCATCAAACTATGCTTTTGGAGAATTAAATATGAAACTTGGAATGTGAAACAAACAAATAAGACAATTTAGAAAAGATTAAAAACAATTGTTCTGTTACCTTGGCAACACATTCAAGGTGCAGCCAATCAGCAAAGTTGATGTATTGTTTTGACATACACGCACATATTTCTAACATAAATAGCAACAGAGACTTAATAACAATAGGTTTTAAAACTAGGAACTGATGTCATTTTAAATGTGTCAATCAAAGAAACCTATGAAAGTGTTTCTTCTATCAAACTGACAGTAATTCCATGCTGGAATGGCTTTATAAGAGATAGCAGACTTCTGACAGGTCACACAGAAGATGTAAAATCTGTAATTACATTCTAGTTTCTTGGATTGTGTCCTTTAGTATGTCTAAAAAACTTTGAGAATAAAATAAAACTTGAAGGCTATGATATATATCATTCATTTCTGTAAACAAGTAACAAAAAGAAGAGCAGCATATCTGAGAATGGAGATGAAATATCAGACTGAAACAATCTGCCTAGCCCTCAAAATAGATGCACTTAAACTGCTTGTCTTATTTTATGATTGACTGGTGCCAGTGAGGTTCTGCAGTGTAAGTTTTCAAGGATACTAAAAATTAACAATAGGAGAAATGTACAGAGGAAGATTGCTGATGGGATACAGAGCCTTTCACCTCTTGGTCAGCGGTTTGAATCTGGGCTGTGTCAGCAGCAACAGGAAACCATTATTTTTTGACAGGTGTCAGAAGTGTGTATGGAAGGAGTGCATCAGCCATCCTCCTGCAGACCTTGATGGATGCGTGCCCAAAAGCAACCCTCAAAATGAGAATTCTTCTTGACAGCCTAGAAATAAAAACTGGTGTCTCCTCCCCTTCCCTGCGATCATTGTCCCATTGTCCCAACCCCTCAGTCTAAGACCACGCTGCCATGGACTGGCCTTTGAATCAACACTGTGGGTAGAGAACTTCAGTTCTAATTGAACAACATTTTAAAATCTCTTTTACAACTAAAATACAGTTGAACACATTTGTACATTTCTTCATGGGATCAATAATCTTCAGGAAAGCTAGGGTTTACTTTAACCAAAAAAAAAAAAAANGCACACATTCATAAAATCCTCAGATACAGAAACAAGCACCTTATTCTGTCATTGGGTGGGATTAAGTTACCCATTCTGGCACATCATCTTTTTTTCTTTTACTTTTTCCAGATTTATATGACTCTCATCATAACAAATGCTCAGAGAGAGGAATTTCCGACTGGAACGCATTGAAAATAGAAAGGAAATAACTCACTATAAACAGCACTGAGGAGAAACAAGTGAACATGCGGGGTACTGCATGATTCTTTGTCAGAACGTGAGTGGTGTACTTTTGTCTAGCAGCCATTATCTTTCCTTAAGAAACACTGACTTTTACTTGGAATTTCAATCTACATTTTGATTGATTTCTTTTTCAGGATACAAGTAGAGTGATGGAAAGGACTGGGGATAAGGACATGGAAGAATTGAACAAAATAAAAAGTTTCCAGCCATGCTGTCAGGTTTGGTGAAAACATGCTGAGGATTAACTGTTCCAGTGCTGTGGAACCTGCAGGGTAATGCAGGCAAAAGAGATGGAAAGTTTCCTTGTGCATCAAACTCATAAGGCTTTAAGCTGCCAGACTTGTGGCAGAATCTCTGTACCCAAAACACTGCTGAAGTGGGGACAACCACAGTCAAAACTTGACAACAAACCAATACTACACAAATATAGTCCTTAAACCAAATGTTTTAGCTATAAATTACCACTTCCCTTTGGTGATACTTTACTTTCTGCAACATATTTTATGGAGCCTGAGGTCAGACAATTCCAACCTGACACATTGTGAATGTATTACATCAAAAGATTTTTCTTCAGAAGGTCTACTTGTTAGAATTTGATTGTCAGGTCAGCTTGGACCTGAGCTTAATACGCTGTGCAATATGTGTTTCTCCACAGTCAACATGCTCCCTATGCAGATAGATACTTTATCTAGACAAGTCCAGGTTCTTGTAACCAGGATTTGATTCCTCTCCCTGGTCTTTCTGCTTGAAATTCAAATAGCAACACTCCTCTCCTTCCTTCTGATTAAGTATTTTCATAAATACTTTTGCACACTGTTTCTCACATATTTGTTCTACCTATGGAAAAGAACATATAGAGCCAGAGGTCTACAGAGAGGACTGAGCCCTGGGACTGATGGAGATAAACTGTATAATTTTGTAACAGGAAACAGAACAGTAAATTCTTTTAGCTAGAAGTGGAGCAGAGAACTGTCCATGACAGCCTGATCACTTTTATCTCAGAAGCCAATAATCTCACACTGTAACTCCTGTCTTTCATGCTACATTAGAGAGACCAAGGCTTGATTTAAGAAGTTGCCATGGCAGAGAATCCATAATGTCTCCTGGTATCATAGGTTAATTATCCTCCTTAAAATATAATTGATTCTATTATGAATGTCTTTAGTTTCAATTTTCAAGCCACATATCATTATATCTTTTTCCTCTAAGACTGAAAAGTTAACCAATACTAAAAAAACCTCTACACTATTTAATGCCTATAGTCACCTCTTAAGCCAAGCAGAGTGTGATATATAGCAGGCACAGTGAGGAAGAGGAGGAGGAGTTGTATATGGTGAGGATTGTATAGGAGGCAGCAGGAACTCAATAATTGTACCAGAACATTAACATTTTTCATAATCATAATAAAAAGATGGATGTCTTTTATAGAACTCTGGTACGTGTATTTTCTTGTTTTATCAAACATTTCAAAAATATAAATGACTGCTGACTTATATTTCTATAAACCTAGTTAGAATTTACATCTTCTGCAGTCTCCTCCCATACATTTAAATCCCCATCCCACACTTTATTACTTTCTTTTTCCTGCTTTTTTCCTTTTACCCATTATTTTCATATTAAGAAGCAATGATGGATCTAGGAGAGCTCTGTGTGACTCACTGGTAAGTCTTTTCCTCTAGAAAATTGCTCTTGTAATTGCTCTAAAAGCAAAGCCTCCAGAAGTGATGACTCAGTGCAGGAGGTCAGACCAAGCAGCACTGCTGAGCAGCAGCAAAAGATGGATCTGAGGGGGTCTAACAACAGCTCTGAGTGCCAGCAGAGTCAAATTGGCTGATTAACAGCACACAGGAGATACAATAAACACAGGGGTGCCAAGTCCAGCCTCATTGTGTCTGTCCTGAGCCACATCTGCAGTAAGGGACACTGATCTGCTGAGCTGAATATGCTGCAGGTATTACCTCATGCTACTGAGCAAAAATCCCTTCCATTCCCCAGTATCAGTAGCTTCAGCTTTGCCAGCCTGTGCTAGGAGTCCATGGGAATCCACTACTGTGCTGCTTACTAGTTATTTCCATTGCAAAATCCCTCAAGATGTTCCAGTATGGAATGAAGGCTCCTTGGGCTCATTAAACCACCTGGAAACTCCCAAAGATGAAAGAGGTAGTTTTAGTCCTATTAGGTTCAAGGCAAATTTCAAACTTGAACATCAAGGAGGTCAGGCCTTTGTTGCTATTTAAATGTAACTGTATGGAAAATGAAATCCTGCTGGAAAAGTGAGTGTAAAGATGCCCAGAAAGGAGAGAAAGCTTTAATACAGTACTTAAAAAGGGATTTAGTGCATGCTGGCTGCTATTCTGTTAGGAATGTTTTTTGTAATCAAATCAGAGCCAGAACGAAATGCCACGTCTTCTTTTATGAATGGGTTATTAAAGGAAATAGAATAAAAAAGTCTGAAGAAAAAATTTCTCGAACAACAATGAACTAAAGTCCTTAAACTACATAAATTCCCATGAAATTTGCACAAGGTTGTATCTTGTACATATCCCTAAGCCAAACACAAAGAAAATGAAAAAAATATATATGTATGCCTCCATGCAGGGGTTATCCTCTGTCTTTTACAAGCTGAAAAATAAAAATTCCACAAAGTTTTACTTCTGGATCTTTCGCTGAATTATTCCAGAAGAACAAAGACAACACAGTGCCTCAGTCTGTCAGTAGCAATGGTGCTCAGTGTTTATAAACTACATTTTCTTTATTTTTGAGACCGAAATAGTTTGCAAGCACTGACTAAGCCTTGTGACCCCCGTGTGAAGAGCAGAGCTTTATTAAACCCGTTCTCAGCAGACAAGGATGACAGGCAATGCACATCCAATGGAGACAAGTGAGGAAACAGATTTGGGAGAGCTGCTGCAGATTTCCACTTTCACCTCAAGCAGAGCAGTGAATTGCTTTGGCCCAAAATGTCACAGTAGTTATTCATTAATTACACTAAGACAGAGCTAGATAAATTTGAAGATATATGCCTCACTTCCTGCCTATTAATGGGAAGAATAAATGAGCATGCTCAGAATATATTTTCAAGACACAACAGTGACTGTAGACCTAGAAACATCCAGAGTTATTATCTACACTGAGATTCCTGGTAGTTAGACCCATTCTTTAAGCCATCATATCTTGTGATTTATGGTAGTACTGTAAAATAGTTAATTTCCTAAGCAGAAACATATCTTAATATTATGAACATAAAATTCTTACTTATGTAATATATTTGCCTTTTCTATGAATCAAGATGAAACAGTGTATAATAGTTGTAATTATGTTGTATAGAAATGAAAAGACCTAAAAGAACAATAGGTCTCTCAAAGTGTTATCTACCCCTAATTGTAATCTCACCTAAACTAAGGAACAAGGCATTCTACACACAGTGGTGAGCAAGTGCCTGTTATATTTTCAAATGCATACTCTTTACACTTTTCCTTCTCACACTAATTTGTGAAATCCTGCAAAGCCCTATCTTTCCATAAAGTTAAGCACTATGCTACCTGAGACATAGTTCAACAGAAATGTAGGTCAATTTTTAACTGTCTTTCCTTGAAATGGAATGGGCTTGCATTTTACATGCAAAAGGCCGCAGAGGAAAAAATAAATTGTGTCTCATAGTCTTTACAAGTGTGGGAGGTCTTTTTGCTTAAAAGCTGCCAATATGGAAATAATAGGACACATTAAACCATGTAAAACAGAACAGAAATGATGAGATAAAATGAGTCTGGGAAGTGTGATGGGTCAGAGGAGCACTGAAGAATGCTGAATAAGCCCATTCAGGTTAGGTGGGTGGGGGAGCACAGAAAGAGGGCACTGTGGAAAATTAAAAAGATTCCACATAGCTGGGCTAAAAAGGGGATTACGTAAATAAATAAGCTCCTCGCAGTAAGCAACCTCCATAGCCCTGGGTGCCTGACCCATCACTTGGTCCTCCTTCCTTTTCTAGGCCCTCCTGAGGGAGCAATTTGCTCCAGAAGAGCCCTGCATACCTGGATACCTGGGCTCCCTTGTAATCCGCAATGAGGGCAGAAACCTGTGGTAGCTCAGGGACAAAATATTAACCCGATCCTTCCCAGAGTCTGGGGGATTTGTACTTCAGAAATAGAAGTCCAAAAGCTGGGGAAGAGGAATTGGCTTTTGTGCTAATGCTCTAAGACTGGCCCATGGAAAAAAATGCTATCAGAGATACAACTGCATGGTCAGTATTTTGGATACCAAAGAACTTTGGCTACCAAAGAATTCTCATTAAGTTACCAACCAAGACAGGAACATCTATAGTGCAAAGCAAAAGAAAGGTCTTCACCAAATGAATGAACTTAATTATTCAGACAAGTTTTGGGGGAGATAGACCAATTGACACCGAGCCCAAAGGTAATTATCACAGAGCTTAATAAAATCCTCTCTCATTTCCAGGACTCTAGCAAAATTTTGTTGTGAATTTGCAGCATGACAAAGTAGGGTGCAGAACTGGCCATTAGGTCTTTGTAGATGATATAGAGCCCTTCACCTCATGAAGGCACACCACCCTCACCCCAGTTTCTCATCTTACACTTAATTAATTTTTTTTAACCAAAATAAAGTACCAAAGGCAAAATTGTCATTGTCTTCTGTCTGCCTTGCAGAAAGCACGGCATTAAGAAGCTGACAGCAAAAGTGCCGAGCTCTGCTTCTGCAGGTCTGAAACCCTGGAGTCCATCGGATACCTGGGGGATTCACTGACAAAGGGGAGAGGAGACAAAAAGGCCTGTTCAGGTTGCACGGCTGGGTGGGGAGCTCCCTGCCCTGACTAAGGTGCTGAAACCTGGCTGTTCAGGGAGAGCTGAAATGCGTAGGCGTCTATATGCAGCGATGCCTTCACTAGGAGGGCTCAGGAGAACAAGAAGGGTTGTTTTCCCTCTTCCTCGAGGGAAGTTAAAATAGGCTGTATGTCAGTGTGGCAGACAAGGGTTTGGCTGCTCAGCCCATGGGCCTCTTCCCTGCCAGGGAGAGTTTCCTGTTTGGTGATTTTTGGTAACTGACTCAAGACCCCATCACAGGATTTGACTTTCAGAAAGTACAGAGGATCCAATGCACTGAAAATCAGGTCAGATAAAGATAACTCGGAGTTAGATGTCCCAAATCACCAGCTCTTCCTGAAAGCTGAAATCCCAATCCCTTGGTTATACTTTCTGTCTCATTGTTCCTGTGGCATCTCTCAACACCTTCACCTGAGACAAAGCCTTGGCTCTAAAACCCACCCAGACTCCGTGAGACGCAGATAGGGAACCTTTGAGGATGAATCAAATGAAAGAAAGAACAATTGTTTCTTCCAAGACTTCAGGGTGTTTGGAATCTGTGCCCCTCTTATTCAGGATATATTTATTCATTCTTTTCAAAATGAAAGTCATATTCTTTTGATTTGTGGGAGGGGTTGCTGCAGCTAGGAACTGAAGCCTCCCTTTTATTGTTGCACAAGATCTAAAGGAATAATGACAATTAACAACACCAAAGACTTGAAAGGAAACTGTTTCATCTGGGCACTTAGGTGAGGTTAGGTGGATGAGTCTTTAGCTGCAGGGTCAGGTTTAGGTCACCTTTAGAGCTGGAATCAGGGCAGGTTTGCAGTGTTGCACCTGGTCTGCCAGGCTTTGGTGGAGGAGCACAGGCAGTAAATGGAGCTCTGGTCTTGTGCCCTGACAGCACCTTGCTACAAACCATTTTCTCCAGGAACAAGAATTTTTTAATCCTGGGTGCCCTGTTTTTTCAATTAAGACTTAGAGTCTTTTAAGATGAGGCCCACATTGAGAGATGAGAAATTCCAGCAGCTGACATTTAAATAAAGTCACTGAGTTATGCGCATGTACTTGTATTGAGGTGAAACCCCCTTGCATACGCAGGCCAACTTGAAAAGAGCAGCCCCTTTCTTTAAGTTTCCTGTGTTCTGGTAGCTTTGACCAGAAGTGACACCAGTGCTTCATTTCCTGACATGAAGTTCCTGAAGCCACCTTTTCAGTTTAATGTTCCCTCTCTTTAATTCTCTCTTCACTCACTTCTTCCAGGCACCTTCAAAGGTGGTCCCCTGGCAGCTAAATGCAGCTTCAAACTCTCCAAAACTTACAAAAGTGACTGGAAATAACTTTTGGTGCTCTGCATTAGTGCTTTGTGAATTGCTGTCCATCACTGTTTGATTTAGGTTTTAATTACTTTAAAAGCGTGTGGTCTTTGAAGAGTTTAAAATCATTGACTCAACGGGAGGCAGATGAGCATTAACAGGGCAAGATCTGGAAGATACTGTACCCAAAATGAACTCCTTTCTCAGCAACTGCTGACCAGCACTAAAGGATATCAGAATAAACACTGCATTTCTTTCTTGCCCTGCTCCACTTTTTACTGTAAAGAAAGCAAATACTACTTTTGAGCAAAGCAATGTCTTTTGAGAACCTCCAGAACAAGGACCACTGCAAGTTTACCCAGCTCAAAGTGCTTTGCTAATTCCAGAAGTCAGACTTTGCTACCTTTAAATTCATTCCCAAAGCTAAGTATGATCTTGAGGAACATCAAATATCAGCAACCTTTCTGTTATCTATGGCTCTCATTACTATCACAGCCATTAGAGTGCTTACAGCTCAACCATAACAAACTTTTTTGACCCAAATATATTATGCTGTCTTTTTAGGACAAAGTTGAGGATTTGTTGATGTGGATGTTAAATATTCTGCCCTAAAAAAATAAGCAAATGAAAATTAAGTCCAAAGTGTTTTTCAGAATACTTGGATTTTACCCTAAAACAGTGAAATAAAGTTTTTTTGTTTAACTTTATTTTAGATATCCCAGAAAAAGCAATTGGTAACTAACTCACTGATTTAGCATCTAGAAATCTCCCTGTAAGTGCCCAAGTTCATGTAATACTCCCTTTGGGCTGCATTTTGCATTGTTTGCTTAGTTGTTTGTGAAAGGATTAAAAATTAATAGATTTGGATCATCCTCATTTTGTTTCAAAGTATTGGTTTATACTGGAGCCCTCTTGTCCATTCCCAGATAAAAGAAAGATCTTGGCCTGAAAGGTCTTCACTTCAGGCACACAGGAGGAGCAAAAGAGAAGATGTGTCACAGTCTCCATTTTACAGTAGGGCCACAGAACTTTTAAGTGACTTTCCCAAACTAATATACCCCCATTTTTGTGGGCACCATTTTGTATCTCCAAAAAATTACAGAAACCTACAGAAATAGGTATGCTTTGGAGGACCCAGGGAATGCCTGGATCTCTCTATGTTTAAGCTTGGCAGTTGAAGTAAGTCCTTCAAACTTTTAAACTCATTCCAAATTTTCACAGCTGCACAGCATGCAACTGAGAGAACGATTTGACCGCAAAGATCAAGATGATGTAAGTATTGTTCAAGAAAAATACAGTTGAAAAAGATTCTAAAAAAGTATCAGGGGCACTTTTAAAGTATTTCTTTAAAAATAAAAATCATAAAACTACATCTGTTGACTCCTGCTGTTAATGTGCTTTTATTCAGGCGTTTGGAAACAATATTACTTTGCAGAGTAGATAGCTACTGTCAAGGGCAGCTTTCTCATTTGTGGTCACTTGTTATGTTCTGTGAGTCTGAGAACTAATAATGTGCATTCTTCAAGATGGCAGAGAAAACAGGCCCCTGACTGCACAAAGAGAGAATAATTCAAAATGGTTGGTAACTTTGATGCTATTGAATTTTAGTGAGGTAACTTCTAATTAAAGCTTAAAATAAACGTTTAACTTGTCTTGCCATACGAAGTTGCTTCACAGACATTTATCAGCACACATATATTTAGCAGCTGCCATTCAGTGTAACATCCATGTCTATCATTGTCTACTTGAAGCTCTTTTCATGCACTTCAAGTGTATTATGAAAGAGCAATTTCCTTATTAACGAGCAAACTCTGATTAAGTAACTTAAGCAATTGCCCCACCAAGTACAGAAGACAGAAGACTGATTGTGCAAGGACCCCAGCTCAAGAGCACAGTTGAGAAGGACAAGTGACATTGTTAGGCTAGAAAGGGAAAGCTGGTACTCAGTGCCTCTTCCAGTAGGAAAGATCCAATCCACCCTTTTTGCCATCCTGCAATGGATGCATACAGCTTCAGCCCAATGGTACCCCCAGAAATATACATGTGGATAAGGATGAATCCTCTGGAAAGTGTTTAACAACTGGGCTTATTCTTAAAATGCATCAAAAATTATGATACCATATAAGCTTTCTAAAAAAAATTTTTTTCATGCTAAATGCAGTTTCTAGCAGTAGAAAAAGTACTGTACAACATGGTCTCCAGCTCAATTTAAGTTTCTTACAGTTATGTTTTGCATTTCTGTTTCTGTTACAATTGCTTTTCTGTTTCCGCTTGTGGAAGAAATCCAACAGTACATCATTAGCATTATTCCATATATGCCATAGATGATTTTAAAGGTCAATTTGTTTACAGGAATACTTTCATTGAGGATTAATGATGACACTGTTTTGACCCCTCTGACCTTGATGGGCAGGAATGTACTTTTCAAGCATCCACAGCCCCTCTTCACAATTTGTCTAATCCTACATCTCCCCTGCCCCACAGGCTATTTGCGGTTAGTGGCCACAATAGACAAGCAATAGTACCATTACAGACTTCTCTAACAAAAGACTTTCATGATCATTTTCTAGTGGCTTGAAGATTGACAAGATCCCCTCCTGTTACCCAGATGCATTTTCCCCTCCTTCCTGGTGATTTCTTTTCTTGTTTCCAAGGAGGAAAGTGCCTCCCTGAGTAGCGACCTCTCTCTCTGCAGAGAGACCTGCTAGAAACAACAAACATTGCATGTTAAACCTCCTCCGAGAGGGCATTATGTACAAATGGAGTGCCAGATCTTCTTTGATAAGGTGTACACCCGTGGCACAACTTAAGAATCAATTCAATTATAAAGACACAAAAATGCCTTTTGAAGAATGTTCCTGAGTGAGTCAGAGGCAGAGAGCACAGCTTATATATGAGTCTGACTTTGCCAAAGTTATTTCAGGGGAAGAAGTTGCACAGAATTGCTCCAACAGCCTGATTAACTAACAGGGCACTTGTCTATTGGTGAAGTCCTGAGTGTGGAAAATAAAGCTATCCTCCTGGCTTTGTCACATCAGTTGTCCTACAATGCACTTAGAATTCCACTTTTCTGCAGGTTTTCCTTACTTTCTGCACAAAACCTGGGCTATCTGAATAGCATGTTTATTTTTCAGAGATGCAGAACATTTGTACCTCTCACTGCTACGTGAGAGCATGTCTGATAACAGAGCCCTCCATCACTCAGGCTGGATGCTCAGAGATCAAGGTGCCCTTTCTCTGCCCCAGCCAGCAGCCACTTTGGAAAATTTCAGCTGTGCCATCTTTGTGCTTCATTTGTAACATGAGCGGGTCACAGTACCAGCCCACGCTGGAATATTTTCTGAGGGTTACAAGTATTTTGAGATCCCTCATAAATAGTGGTGCAGATTAAAATAGTAATACAAATGTTAAAGCTTATTTTTTGTCCATGATTCATATGTAGAAGAAAAAAAAAAAGAAGATCAGTGCTGACCTTTTCATATGTGGCTCTTGACAAGGTAATGTGCTTTGGAAGTGTGGAATACACTTTAACGTACTCGGGACACTTTACAGGATCATCTAATTGACATGTTAGTGTTTGCTTTTCATTTACTAAGAATAGACATTCCTCTGTATTGTCATTAGTAGAAGAGGAAGAACAAGAAAGCCACAAATAACATTATTTCAGATCCTTGGATCTCAGTCCCTCCTCCTGCTGCAGGGCCGCTGATGTCAGAGCGTGGGGTTGCTGGGTGCCCGCAGGGTGAGGATTGCTTGATTCATCCTCTGTTGGAGCTGAAGGGGGAATCAGCAAAGGATTCCACTGAAGACAGGATGAGTAAAGAAGATTTTGTTTAAATTTGAATTAGGCTTAAAATGAGATTTATGACACGCACAGGGAGGTCTGCACTCAAATTTGGGGTTCATGGTTTAGTTTTGTGTGTAAACTTGTTTTCCTGAAAATGTTTGAGAACTGCTGTTGTCACAGGACTTCCATTACACTGGTTCAATATTTTGTTGTACATAAGACAATAAAGAGTTGGACTCACACCAAGAATCCTCAGCAAAAGTTAGATCTAATGAGGAGGATCCAGCTTCTGCTGAAATTGAAAAACATTGAGATTTTCGGTTGAGTCAAGGTCACCGTGTTGCTTCTTTACTTTCTTTCATTTGCACTATTGAATTTATTGAATGAGTCAAGAGACCCATTCTCAATGAAAAGCTAAGCAGTACTCTAAGATCTAGTAATTACATAAATAGAACCTACACAGTGCTGAAGAAGAGAACAAATTGAACTTTCCCTAAATCTGCATGTTTATCCTTCTTGCTCTTTATATTTATATATATTATATAAACATCTAGATATCAGCATATAATTATTGTAGTTAATTATATTATTACATGTTTTTGTACTATAATATATCAGATATTATACAGTATTATAATGGCAAATATTAATATTAACATTATAGAATACATAATACATCTTTTGAACACACTCTGTGACACCATTCCTAAAACAAGTTAGGTTTTGATAAAATGTTCATGAACTGCTGAGGTTAGCTGGACTGTTCTTATTTGTTTTTATGGACTCCAGGGCAAGTTTTTAATTAGAAAATTCCGTTTCCAAATTAAGCTGATGGTCCTTCAATTAAAAAGAGGTAGATTGTTGACCTCTACCTCTAACGTTACGTGGGAAGGAAAGGATCACAGCATATCAATGCCAATCTAAAAGCAATCAAAAAAATACTAGGTTCATTTGCTCTCTCTTCTCTTGCAAAGATTGTTTTTACAAGAAGAGTTAAACTAAGGGCAAGGCAACAAAATTTGTCACTGTTTTTTTTCCTTTTTTCTTTATTCGGTTGATCTCCTCCATTTAAATGCAATTAGTATTATCTTAATGTTGCCTTTTTATCCATATCCATGGCTTCTCATCTTACTGTTTGCTAATATGATCCTTTCAACCAAAAGGACATCAATACACTCAGCAAACTTATTAACCAGCTATTCTGTCTTACGGGGAGGCAACCAAGCTGCAAAGAAAGGCATGAGTCACTGGAAGCTGTGACACACCAAGACTTTGATGCTGTAGGCAAAACAAGCTGCTTCATGACACAGTTTGTAAAACGTTTGCACGGGAGCAAAATTCTGCCAAAAAGCATTCAGGAGAGTTTACATAGTGCAGCATGCAAGCTACAGATCATCCCACAGGATGTGATATTTACAGACCTTTAACAACTATGAGCTTTCCTTCAACAGCAATGGTGCCTGCCCGGTAGATCTGTTTCTAACACATAGACAGCAATTGCCAAGGTAAACTTCAATTTCTGCTCCTTTTTTAAGGCTCTGTTCAGAAGAAACATCTTCAGGTACCAGAAAGAATAAATTGGTCTCTCCAGTAAAACCATGTATTGCCCCTACTCTCTTGATCAGTTCCTTGGTGCCAGTTTTCAAACAGTCTCAAAAGCAGAGGAAGGACTCATGCTGGTTCCTGCAACATTAGGCTGCTGGCAGCGTTGCTCCCAGATGGGAAAGCAGACGTCTAAGTACTGGGAAAGCCTTTCACCAACCTTGGCTGCCCCTGGGCTGAGGCACTTTAGAAGTCTAACTACATGCAGCTACACTGCACCAGTGTGGGAAGTTAAGGAGAATACAAATAAAGTGCCACTGAAATCCTGGAAGGAGGCAGAAAATAATAAACACTCCAACTGAAATTTGGCCTGGACACATGTTATTTGGTCTAAGTGCATGTTTACATTTCTTTGAAATGTTCCTAAACACTCCCTCTGTCTGAAAAGAAAATTTCGAAACCATGATGAAAAAATCTGGTTCAGATCATGTGTATTGGTTTTAAAACCAGGCATAATATTGCAGCCGGCTCTTTTATCCAGAAAAGGTGCAACTGTCATATCAATTTAGAACTTCAGTCATGTTATTTTAAACCTGCATTAGTAAAACCTATAACAAAACATGTCTCTGTTGTCCACATCTTGCATCTGGAGCAAAGTTATGCTTAAGTCTGATCTCTAAACTCAGTATGGAAATTATATCTGGTATGTTCTGCACTTTGTAACATGGTCCATGTGGACTTTTTCACTGTAGTGATAACACAGCTCTGTAGCCCACCTGGTAAAAACATTATACATTAAAAATGACAATCAAAATAAGCTGGTGAGAGTATACCAGAATTACATAGGAAAAGGTTGCAATGTAAGGCTAAAACCAAACATCTACATTTATAGGCCCTATGTGGCACCCTACTTTTAGACAAAGGTATCTTACAGTGTCATTTTAAAGGCTTACTGGGTTTTCAAGCTGGGAAACAGCATAAGACCACTGTATTAAGGAGCTGAAATTTTGCTGACATTATGGAAGCTCTTACTAGTTGGTCTCCTACCACTTGATAATAGTCTACAGATGCTGTGAAAAAGCACTATCAAAAGGCAATACTTACACATAGAACCTCTCAAATCATGGCCAAACATGACTTCACACAAGTAATTCAGGAACTTATGTTACATATGGCAAAAGTATTTACAAGCCAGGATTAGAACACAGAGAAGTGTCCAGATGAGACTCTGCTGTCACCTTGTTGCACCGAGTAAAAGGAGTAAAGCCTCTTGCAGTGCTGGCAAAGCCACTGTTGATGCCCTGTTGATGCCCACAGTGCCTGGTGTAGGTGTCACGCCAGAGATGAGACTCTGTGCTTAGGGTAGGCCAGCAGTAGCCCTGAACCTTATGATTTCTATCCTTCCCCATTTCATCCTAGGAGACGAGGGCGCAAGGGTTTAGCCTTGAAAGCTTTGCTTGAAAAACAGGGAGCCAAACCGATTTCACAGTGCAATGCAGGAAACAGCATCTTTTCCCAGAAGAATACATTTATTCCTTAATTTTAACCTTTCTGCAAAGCAGAGTGAAAGCTCTTGAGACTGAAATCCTAGCTAAAACCAAACTGTATAAAAAGAATTTGTATGATAGGGTGTGAGGCTTCAAAGGAGATACCTCTTGGGATTCTGCTTCCTGTCATTGCAGGGGGCTCTGGGCACTGGGGCTTGCCAGCAGCCCTGGCTGCACTGTGCACAGTGATGTGGCACCCAACAAATTTGGTAATCCCTGCTCCCTGGTACTGAGCCCCAAAGGGCTTTAGGTGTTTCCTGTAGTGCTGTAAGTGTTGCTACATGTAAAAATATTTAAACTAATTTTCTTGCGCAACACAGAGGTAAATCCTCTATTTGACCAATGAAAATCTAACTTATTTTTCTTTTTAGAAAATGCCCCACAAAAAATCATGTGAGAAAAATTTAAATTTGTAAAGTACTGCCTTCCATAACACAGATTCCCATCCACAGTTTCTTCCCATCTGAAGGACTAATCATACTGCCCAGTGTTTGCAATAGTAGCTATAAATCTACACATCCATTACATGACATACACAGAGAAAATACCAACTGAAGTACTTAAAAATAGTAAACACACCTGACAGATGTTGTAACCAGCAAAGAAATAAGGATACCTTATAATTTGCTAACAAACAAATTTAATATTTCCAGGTACAACATATCAGAAAATTCCATAGAAGGAACTTTTTGTGTGTGTAGATCTTGTTTTTACAACTTTAAAACTTTAAGTAGCTGACACAGTGCCAACTTTTGGGGGTAAAGAAATCAACTGTCTTATTTCCAAGCTGACACAACATGTTTTAAGTAGATGAAGGCTCGGTTTCATTACATTAGCAGTGTCTCTAGGTGCTCTTTGATGCATCCCTCCCGTGCTTAGTAATTTAGTAACAGGTTGGAAATGAGCAGAGGGGTAAAACGAGACTCCGTTGCCACAGCAACTACTGCACACCTCTAATTTTTGAATCAACAGACAGCAGAAGTTGATACTTTGCCACAGGATATGAAGAAATATCTTCCAAAATGTTCTATGAAAGCAAAGTTGTTTGGTTTGAGGACTGGCACTTCCAAGAAAACAATTTCCTAAAGATAGCCCAGATCTTCTATTGCCCAGATTATCGAGCTAAAATACTAATAGGAAATATTCAGCTTTATTTTGACCAAAAATCTGGCCACTTGCTCAAGTGAAAAGCTTTAGGAAATAATTCTCTCAGCTACCTTATCTCCTAAAAAAGAGATGCATTTTCTAACAATGTTGATGCTGAAATTTTGCTGCATGTGACAGATAAAAATTAACAACAACAACAAAATAACTTGGTTTCATCATTCAAGCGAGTACATAATGTAGAAAAAAATCAGAACAAAATGAGTGAGACAAGTGAGATTTCTGCCTTCTCAGTATCACAAATACCAGGACAAGCTAAGGCCAGACTGCCTCAAGACACTAACCTGACTTTTTCCTGGATGACTGGAGACTTTGTGCCTGACAATATTTTCTTTGAGCAGTTTTGCTACTGGGAAAGTATTTTTTTATTGACCCAGGGGAAAAAGTAAATGCTTTGCCCTCAATTTCCTGGTGGATCCTAACAAAATGAGCACAGATATGGAATGAGCTGAGGTTGGACTGCATTGTGGCCTTGCTGTTTCGTGACTTCTGCTTGGACTTTCTGTTCCTCGACTGTCATATCAGGATGTAAATCCTCCCACCCCATGAAAGACTTGGAAGCTACAGGTAGAAATGTGAAGCCACTGCAGTGGAAATGCAAAGCCATCAGAGCAGGGACATTGTGCTACATCACTTCTCTCCCAGCACAGTGATAGAGCCCGCTTCAGTGATTGCATCCCATTGGATTTGCTCCACAGTACATTGGGATAAAGAATTCAATAACACAGGAAGCAGCATTTTAATAATCTTTTGCCTGATTTTAAGTGCTGTTATGCACTGACTTCTACCAAAATCCTTTCACTGTACAGAAAGCACCATATTTTAAGGGGTCAGAACTCTTGCATTTTATTTAAACTCCATTTTTGCATATTTCATGTTCACTTAAAAGTGCATTACCATCAGTTCTGCTTCACAATCCAGCTACTCAGAAGTGAAATAGAGGTTTCTTGACAATCTACTGAATTACAGATCATTTTAAATGTGGGCAAATTCTTTTACTCTCACCTCTCATCTCCCCGTCAGCTGTAACAATTCCCAGGACCTATAGCAGCTTCCATCAAAGCCAGAGTTTTGTCATTGCCTACATAGCAATTGAAAGCTGTTTACTGTGGGTATAAAATTCTGCCATCCTGAGCAAGAGGCTTTTTGCTGCCACTGTGACTGCTGGTGCATGGAGTCATCTTTCCTCTTATCAGCCCTTTGGTCTAAGCTACTCTGCTCCCTGTATAATCTGTGGCTGTACAGAGAAAACCTCAGAAAGGGCAGTTCATCACAGCTATTTAGACATGTATCTCAGGATGGGATGAAGTTCCCTGGAGAGGTATCTGTTTCTCTTCATCAATAAAAAACAACCTCACTGCCTAGTTTAGACTCCACAGCCAGCTTTCAGATGCTGGGGGTCAGTGGGGAGAATCCCACAAAAAACCTGATGGAAAAGGAGTCAAGGCCCTGCAGGGTCAATGGGAGCAGACCCCAGTCCCCAGCAGAGCACTCAGAACATGGCAAGCAACAAGCAAATGCATCACATCTCTTGGTGGAGAGCTATGTTGCTTTGTACAACACTTTTTCAAAGTTTCAAAGTTGTTTTCCTCCCCCAAGGAAAATAATATGTCAATAGGTAGTTGACTAAGGGGAGCTGGAGAGAGTGGAATGGGTAATCTCTGATGTTTCATCCAGGACATGCTTACAAAAGAATCCCTGCATACTTGCATCTCTCTGTACACACACGTGATGCTCACAGTGTAAATGACAGCACACGGGGACATTAAATGACAGCCTGAAAGAGAACAGACCAGCCAGTGGGGACCTGTATAATATGTATTCTCATCAGTGCCACAGATGGTCAAAGCAAACAAGACTTTCAAAATCTGACAGCTGATGCAATTTTTTAAAATATCAGAGCAGAATGTATGGAAATGTGACTCCATTCCCCTACTCCCTTGCACTCTCCCAGTTTAAATCTGTACTGTACTGAACCAAATGCAGCTATCCTGGCATAAGACTGGAGCCAGTAAAGAAGAATCCAGCCCCTGAGATTTAAAGCATTTGTGAAGAATTTTCAATTATTGCCAGTATCAGTCTGAGTGCTCTAACAACCTGTACAATCACAGAAAGGAAAACAAAGAACTACTCACACAGATGATCTTTTTGGCAAACTGAGTGTGTGAATGCGTCTGAGAATCTGCTTGTGTACCTTTAATACATGGACTTAATATTTTAAGAATATAAATCCTTCAAATTCCTTAAATTTCAAGAAGGTTTTACTTTCTTTTAAGAACGGGATGTATTAATAGCAATGTAGGCAGGCAAATGCTTCTTTAAGTACTAAACTGTTCTCCAAAGAGGAATTAAAACAAGAGATTTACAGAGTGTGTTTCCTAATGTATCAACAGAGCAAGAAAGGAAAAAAAACCTGATGCTGGTGTTTTCAAATACTTCTACTAATGTGTTTTTATGACCAGAGCAGCCACACTTGCTGCCTCACTAACTCCAAGAAGCAGATGCAATTGCACTGCATGCAAACCTACAGAAGCTGGACAAAAAGGACTCATACATGGAAAATATTCACTGAAACTTGTGGCTACAGCACAGATAAGCAAATCCTAAAACTGTTGAAGTATCTAAGATCAGTGACAGTATTTAAAAATCTGTCAAAGGCAGGCATAACCACTGGGCAGTGAGTTAGCAATACTCAAAACTTTTATTTCTCAAGTTTGTCAAGAAGTATGTGCTAAATCATTTATAAAGCCAACTGCATTCTTAATTTGAGTTATGTAGATAATGCTGATTTCTAATGTATTTTATCTTGTATGTGTAATCTAGGTGCTTATTTGTATTTCATTTTTACTTCTTTTCAAGATTCCAACTTCTAACAGCATCTCAACGACTGCATCGTGATACACTCTGACCTGCATCTGTGTGCTCCAGGGCTTAGTGTGGAACTGTGTAAATACCCACTAAACAACTCCCTGTCTCTCTGTATGGGAAACCAGATGCACAAGAGTATCACAGTCTTCCAGAAGAGCAAATGTGCATCCTACCTGATCAGGCTTTGCCAAGGACATCACACCCCCTTACCAATTTCTTGGAGGGCTTTGATATGTCAGGTGGATGATCTCAGTTTTGAAGGCACCATTGACACTGACATTGCTATGTCTTCACACAGCTGGGTTTTCTAGGCAATGCCCAATTAATTTAGGCATTGAGGGAGGCAGTTATAACACCTCAGGTGAGTGAGAAAGTGTCATACCTAGGGTCACATTCATCACAAAGCTCCTTCATTTCTATTTCTAAGACCCAGTGATACCTCAATAAAAACTGTAATTAATTTGCAATTAAAAGATCTGTTTCTTGCTCCCAGTTCAGTGTAGGCTTGGACAAAAAATTAATTTCTTTTCTTTTGAGACTTTTTAGACCACAGATCCATCAAGAGCAAGAGAAAAGGAGATCTAGTCTGTCCCCGCTTGCACAGAGAGGATGATTTATCCAACTGCATTCAGACACACCTGGGTAGTCTCTCTGAAAGCAATGGGTGGCACAGATGTCACTGTGAGTCTAATTTGACCTGTAAAACCTTAAATTCTGGTGATAATGTGCAACAAGGAAAGAAGCCAGCTGGAGCCAGAAGCAGTGGCAATTAGAAATAAACATCTTTGCACCAGCAAAATAAACACATTTGATGTGAGAAATCAGGGAGAGACAAACATTGAAGCCCCTGATGTTACCCTGACAGTCCTCTTTTCAAGGGAGAATTATACTTTTTTTAAAAAACTGCTTACAGGTTTTCTTGCATGGGAATAATGCAAGGGTTTGATATAACCCATGAACAGGCACAGCTGGAAGACAGAGATCAGGATGAACTGAACAGCAGAGCCTGTATGACAGAGGGAAGAAAAGCGGTGAAAGATTTCAGTTTTAGTCAGAATTGAGTTTGGCAAAAATTCTCTTTCAATTCTGTTCAATCGTGTGCTTGAGCAAGTTATTCACCCAGGCCAGTAACATCTGTTCAGGAAAGGGGCCAACTCTAAAATGTGTTTTTTCATCCCACAAAACAAAGCGTAATCTAGGCTATAAATATACATGTTTTTACTATGCTGGATAAAGTATCTCATGAAGAAAAAAATTCTTTAGTTTAGGACTTTTTGTTTCTAGAGACATTACTCATCTGGTCCTGGATCCTTTACATATTCAGGAGTCTTACTGTTTTCAGCAGGGTCCTTAGGACTGCAGAGAGTTTTCTCAGACTCAGAGATGTTCTTATCCCTTATGAGATCAGAACCTCCCAGGTCCACTCTCCACTGGCACATTTTTCACATCGTGCCTAGTAAGAGCAATTTAGTCTTTCTGGCAAATCATCGCAGGCAAAAAAACACTCCAAAAAGCCCCATTGTCACGTGAAACTAGTGACAAACTTCAAAATAATTCAAAATAAACAGAAAATAAGACATTTTCCACTTTGGATTTTTTTTTTTTTAGATGCTTGGTGAGGTTAGAATATTTTAATGAGACACCTTCAAGCAGACACATACACACACAAAACAAATACTACAGTGCCTCTAAAAAACCCACTTTAAATTGATAGATGAGTGTCGGCTTTGCAGAACCTGACCATGCAGTGGCTTGATAGCACAGAAAGAAAGCAATCTGCAAGTGCAAGTCTGTTTCTTTTGGCAGCAGCAGGACTTGCTAATGGATTCATCATTTTCTGTTCAGCTTGAGCGTCAAACAAAAAACCATTTAGGGCTCTATTCATCTTCGTTTCCGGGTCTATACTTGCCAGCCATGGAGGCTCTGTGGCTTTGTGCTCCAGAGCTCAGTTCTGACTCATGTTTCCCAAGTTTGGAAATGAAGGCCCCACAGGACCTGGAAATCCTTGTGTCAATCCTTGCCCTCCCTCCAGTGCCCTCTGCCTGCACTGGTGCAGCGCTTTGAGGTCTGACTGACCCCACCATCAGTGTTGCCACTGACCATCTTTTCCTGGTTTCCTCATCCTCTAACAAGTTCTTAGATGGCAGATGACTGACAGCAACAGAGCCTGAAGTTGGTCAGCCATGAAGAGCCACAGAAATGCACCCACCAGTTCAGAAGAAAACCACCAGAAAATCAATTGCAATGAGAAGGAGAAACTGGAAGGACACTGAAGGAGGAGACTTCCAGCAAGCAGGAAACAGGGCACCAGAGAAAAGGGAAGACAAAAAAGCCGTATCAAAAAGATACTGGACTTCCTAGGAAAAGGCTTATTAGTGCAGAGGCTGTTAAATATGTTTGCACATTACTGAGCACATATGCAGGAGCAAGGGAAAACAGCGATACCAATAAACAGATCATGCACTTGGGATACTTCATCCACTTCAAGGCAAAAAGCACCTTTGCCTTCTGCCCTTTCAAAAACATCTGAAAATAAACAGTGGGAAACTACAATGGCTCGTCTTTACTATTTACTGTTTGCAGGGCACTCACATGGTGTCTAATGTGCTTCAGATGAGTATTTTCTTTTTAATACGTTGGAATCAGCAAGATGGGAATTTTTCTGATGGAAGGATGGAATAAAGAGAAAGGGTCTTACTGGAAATCATTTCACCATTTACTAGCAAAATACTTTACTGTACAACTGCAATAGTTCATGGCAGGGGCTAAAATTACAGCATTACACTGAAATATGTCATTAGGGTTGGCTTGTTGCTGTCATTTTTTCCTTGAAAAAACTGACTCTGTACAGAGCAATTTACAAAAGATTTCAGACACCCAAAATATTACTGTAACTCTACAGAATCATATTTTAGATGTCTTGTTTCACTGATAGTTTCAACAAGGAATGCACAGAATGATCAAACCACATATAAGTAGCAGCAATTATTGGTACATTTGAGATGAGCACAGCATGAAGGATAAGTCTAAAGAAAGATTAAGACCCAAATACTAAGGGAGGAAAAAAAAAAAGAAAAGACTGAGCAAAAAGGCCTGAAAAGCAGGAAAGGACTATCTGTCTGCAGGAAGCTTGTATTCTTGTGTGAGTGTGAGTGACCCAGTGTTGGCTGGAATGTTATCTCTATGTGATCTACAGAATTTTTCTCTTAACTGTAGCAACTGAAGAAGAGTGAATTAAAGTCTTAAAGAGAAAAAAAAATCAATAAAGGAAAAAAAAAGGAAAATATGACAGAAGAGCTTTTCAGTGGCTATATAAAATGCCGCTCAAATGATCATGGGGAGAAACCCCAAATTTCCGTGCTTGCAACAGAAATACCTTGCAAAAAGCCCAATAAGACAAACACAAAAATGAGGATATTTTTCCTTTTGTTTTGAACTACATTTGTCAGCGAGTTTCTCTATTGCATCACCAGGGCTGACTCATTAGTCACAGTAGGTTTTCACTGATGCTTCTAGCCCCCAAAGTGAACTTCTGCTTGTTCTTCCTTTACGATCTTGAATTTTAACCCAATTTATCTGTTGGAATAGACAATATTTAGCTGGAAACTCCAGTGAAAAAGTCCAAAGGATAATATCTGGCTCCTTGCGGCCTTGTCAAGCCATGAAGGTCAGTGGAAAGGTTTACTCCAACCACCCTTTCCTGCATTCGGTTTTATCTTTAACAGAGAAGTCCTGCTCTCTGTGCATCTCAGAGTCACCCTTTAATAAACCTTTGTAGGTTCCTTTGGTTTGAGCTGCACTGAACCCTGCTGTTCAGGCTCTTGCTATAAATCTGTAGCCCCTAAATAGAGCACCTCTCTTCTGAGAGACAAGGCTTTGTATACCTGCTGTCTGCAGCCAGCTGGAGTATTTCCCTTTTCCCTCCAGACTTCTCTTAACCTTTTCCCCACCAGCTGCATGAAATGTCATATATCTTTCATTACAACGTGAAGATTAGTTTTTTCTTAATCAGTAGGAATTTGCCATTTGTATTCTGCTGGGTGATCAAGGTCCTTTTGCAAACTCAAGGCATATGAAGAAAACGTAGAAGGTCTTAGGTTCACCACAGAAGTTACTACCACAGTAATCAAAATAAGCAGACCAGTATGCCCATGTTTTCCCAGCTCCCACTCCTGCTTGTGAGTTCAGCAAAGGCAAACCTTCCTAAAAACTGATCATTTTTCAAGCCCTCAACTGAAAAATCAAAGACTATTGCAGTAGAGTATACACCTAAAAAATAACCTTCCACTTCCTCCTGTCAGCCAAAACACCATGTAAGACCAAGAAGCCCAAGTCCAAGAGGACAACTAACTTTAGAAGAAGTAAACACATCCATGAGCATTTAAGAATGGCTGCCAAAACAAGAGTATCCTTTCTTAAATTCTAGGGAACAGGCTTTTAACTATTTTTCAGGGCTGATAATATAAGCTACTCAAAAACATACGACCTGGAACTACCTCTGTTTGTCATTGAGAGGCAACAGAAAAAGGAGAAAGTGTCTGAGAAACTTTAACAGAAGAAAAGCTTTGTTTTTAAACAGAGAAAAAGAATTAATGATATTGCTTCTCAGCAATAATCTACCACCCACCACTGTATCTGTTCATGAGGAACTTTTTTATAAAATAAGCAGATTTACAAGGTCCATTCCATATCAACGGAGTAATTCCTGTCTATTTGATAACACCAGAATAGCACCACAGATCAAAATGCCCACTTGTGCCTATAGGTAGTTACCTCATCACCCAGCCTCTGTGCTGGGATTTACCTCACTTCTGTGCCCATTTCTAACACAGGTGAAGTAACTTTCCACTTACTACCCAAGGTCATACATCTGGTAAATGATTCCAGAATAGAATATGGCTCTCGGTGCCACTCAATAACCCCTCGGAGTGTGATAATAGAAATTTGCCCAAACAAAAAGAGAAATGTATGAGCGAGAGGTAGAAATGAGAAAGCTGGTTTTAAAAAAGGGCGGTGTTAAGTATGTCTCATGTGGCTTTTCAAAACCAACTGTTTAAATACACAAATACTGCTGTTCAAATTTCATCACTCTACAAAGTTCAAGGGTCAAAAGCAGGCCAAATATGAATCATAGGTCCCTATGTTTTATCAGATGCCTGCATTACTGGGTGCTGAAAAATATTGGGTGTTGGTTTTCTCCTTAATTCTTTCTCCTGCAATCTCTAGCACATCAGTATCATAACCTGAGTTAGTTGTCAATTTAAATTATGAAAGAAAGAAACATTTATTTGTATGTTATAAATAGGTGGATTATTTAATAGTGCTATAATTCTTTTAAGGTTTGGCTTGGAAATAGAGGTAAGTTCCCTAAATGCAGCCAGGGTTTACGTCTAACATCCATCCACATGGCTCACTGGTAAATCTCATCTGTTTTCCAAAATTGAGGTTAAGGTATCTGAAGGTCACTAAAAAAGGCATAATTATTGTTAGGATCTGATTGTTCCTTGGACCTCAACTGCAAGTGCAGTCATTTAATTTCATGAATTACCAAAGTAAACGTAAGCAGAAATTCTTTATTCATTAATCCAACAATTTTACTGACATGCAGCTTCTAAAGAAAAATACTAAGATTTTTATAGTGTTGTGAATAACGAGAGGAAGTCTAAAAGATGTTCAGTAAAAAAACTGAAGCTGTTTTCATTAGTATTTGCCATGTCCTGCAGGTGGGAATGCTGCCAGCACCTGGTGTGGGAAGCAAAGTTTTAAAAACGGAGGAGAAGACATCATGAGGGCAAACCGTGCCAACGGGTGCAGGATGTTCCTTAGGGTGCTGGGAATAGGACAACAGTCAACTGATGGATGCACCAGGTAGATGGAAGCAATGTCTTAATCACCCACTTCGTTTCAGACACTGGGAATGTTAGTTCAGTGGGAAAAATAAGTGTTAATTGGACTAGTTACCATAATTGCATGCCTAATGGTCGATGGCAGCATCTCACCCTGGGCAAGTCTGTAACACAACCAAGGTGAAGGCTTTGTGGGATTGCTGACAAGATCTTTCTCATCCTAAATGCTCTCTTAAATACTTAAGAAATACGCCCCCTCCCAGGATAAAACCAAGTCAAATGACACATGTGGAGCATGTCTGGTACAAAGATTTCTCTGGTACTCACACATCTCCCATGTGACAGGTAGGAAAGGAGTACAAGTTATTGCTGGTAGAGAACAGGTTTACCATATATAACATTTGAACAAGTTAGGCAGGTTTTAACATGGTCATTTCATATGTCATGACAACTTAAGAGAAAACAGCCATCACAGCAAGTGTTACATCAGACTTGAGGTGGCTGCTGGATACTGGGCATGGAAGACTTGTCACATAGAGAAACACTGCTACTACTGATCCAATGTCAGGGATCAGGCTGCGCTGGTATCAAGTCATAAATAAGTAAAAATGTTGAGATTTTTAAGTCAGCTGTGTTTTCCCATAGTGAAAAATTAAAATTCTACATTTGAAAGCTTATATATTGCATTTAGCAGGCACAAAGGAGGTCAGAAGGCTTCTCAAGACGCTGATTTTGAGATTGCTTCCCAGTGCAAATACTGCCAGGCATGAGCCTAAGCAGTTCAAAATAGAGATTGATATATTTACTAGTTTTCCATTTAAGTTTAGAAATTTCCCACTAAAAAGCAATTTGATTTTTTTTTCTGTGACAATTTTTTCTTTCTAGTTTTCACAGTGGAGTGCAGCAGCTGGCTGTTCTCTTTGGTGGTGCCCAGAGCAGCCCAGTAAATCCCTGTGAGCTGAGAGATAGGTCTGTCACCCAGTCAGGAGTACAGAAACCGAGAAACACCAGTTGCACAAGAGGGAGTGAGAACAGTCCTGAAGTTCCAGCTCTGCCCCAGAGCTGGCTACTGGGAGCCACCCCAGTTTGCACTGGATCTTGGTCTGGTTTGACAAGTATGTCACCAGAACTAGGGCTTCTCAATTTTCTAACAAATAGGATGGTTCTGATCAAACCATATACTATTAAAATATTCCTTCCCATCTCTAAGAAAGGCTCTATGAAACTTTGAAGAGATTTTGGGGTGGAGGGAGAATGGAAGGATGAGTGAGAAGATGTGAGGAGCACTTCAGGACAGGGGAAAGCTAGAAAACTGGAAGTATGGGAAGGGAGGGAAAGAAAACCATTTGAGACATGAGAAGATAGTAGGGAAGCTACACTTGGGGAAAGAATTTGCCAGCAGAGGTAATGGTAATCAGGAAGGGAAGGTCTTTTTTCTTACACAGTGGTTTGATTCCTGAGTGCTCCATCTAGTATTTGAGGCCTGCAGCATAATGGTTTTACATTTGCTGTACACAGAAGGAAGGGAAGATCCTGTCTCAGGGGGATTGCCAGAGTGAAACTGAATTTACAGTCCAAAGCAGCTCCCATAGTCAAGCCCAAACCAAATGTCTCCTCTTAAGAGTTGAATTTAGCTGGGACCTCAAGAGCAGGACCCACCTCACAACCCTAGCACTGGTTCCCTATCCCCCAGCAGCATCCTCAGGGCATATTCCCAGTGACTTATTCTTTCTAGATCCTATCACCCAGCCAGAAGCAGGAATACAACTTAAATTAAAACAGTGATACCTTCTAGCAAGATATGCTGACTCAGTGACAGTCTCCTTCTGTCCCCTGGCAGGGGAAATAACGCCAGCTGCAAAAGAAAGGACTAATAGAGATAAATGACTGGAGTCACACGCAGCCTTCTCAGTTGTCCTTTGAATGGTGAAACATGAACACAAGCACTGCACCCTCAATTGGCCGAGCTGGAGCTGGAGCCTGGCTCTGCCCTGCCTGCACAGAGAGCCCTGCAGGAGCAGAGCAAGGTGGACACAGCCCTCTAAGTAGCCCAGCCACTCAACATTAGTGAAGCCCTTAGTTTCTAAACACTGAGCTGCGCCGAATTTGAATGCTCCACTGATGACTGAATTGGTTAGGAATACAACTGAACAGCAGGCTGAATACCCAGCGAGGTATTGTGGGTAATTAGAGATTAATTACAATCCCATAGTTTGTATCATGGTTCAGGGTCAGCACGGGGTCAGTGCACATGGCAAACTTAGAGAGCTGTGACTGGATGGATGACGCCAGCTCGGAGTGGCTCAGCAAAGTGAAGTGTATAGAAATGAGGAGCCAGCGAGGCTGGGGAGTGGACTCACAGCCAGGGCACTGGCGACAGCAGTGACACTGAGTTGTGGGGCCTGGAGGCACTGAGAAAATGTTAACAAGCAGCAGAGAGAATACAGCTGCACTAACTATCCAACTGCAACCCTGACTTTTCCAATTAACCTTTTCCAGGCTTTCTAAGATTTGGGAAATCTGGGGCACTGTCCTGTTGTCAAAGAAAGCTCTTAAAGAAAGAAAAGTAGTGAGGAAAACTGCCAAAAAGAAAAAAAAAAAAGAAAAGGAAAAAGAACCTTTGCTATTTAATATGGCTATTAGATTTTTATTTAACGCTAAATCCAGAAAAATGTTCTGTCAGGCTACAATGAGCTTTTCAGTAGATGGCATTCATAGGAAGTGTGGAATATATGCTTGCAGTTCAAAGCCCATTTATCATTAAAACCCTTCCCCTCCCATTGCCAAGAACAATTTGTCATATTTTTATCAACAATCAAGATATGCAAATAGCCCAAGACAGCTGAAAAGGCAAATTTATAACCCCAATATGCAAAATAGACAAGTGATAATGCAGTAAGTGGAAGATACAGAACAGAAGGGTTTGGTGGAGAGAGGAATAAATCAATATAAAACTCCCAAGTGGTCATTTTTGGCAGTTAATTGTTTGCAGGAAGTTTTTCTCTTTTAAATAAACCAATTTTTTTTTTAAAGATCATTAAACTAAAAAGCGAGCTTGTGGCATTCAGAGGAGGGTGAAGAGGAGACTGGTTCTTGCTAGGGACAGCTGGTATGTAGAGGATATACCCGTCCTCTTGTGTGCCCCCAGCCGTATCCGCAGGTGGCTCCTGCCGCTGGGCCTTACTGAATGAGGATCTGTGTAAATTCCCAAACATATGAACATCAGTTCCTTTCTGTACAACAAGGGAGTATTTTCCCCTCTGCCTGGATTTGATTTCCAAAGGCATCTGTGCATTTGCCCAATTCCTGCCCAGTGCTAGGAAGCATTTCAAATTATTCTTCTTAATTTCAAGGGTGACAGTAATATTTATGCTATTTCAATAATAGATAAAAACATTCTTCATTTTCTTTTTCAGCTCTGGTTCTTTGGATATCAGGTGCTTCAGAAGTGTAAAGTTCCTGATTGCATTGACAAAATAATACTGGGGGTTTTTTGGTAAGTTTTTCACCAGAGCTTTTAATGCTAAAGCAGGTCTCTAGCATTACCACTGTTGGCAGATGAAAACAGGAGAGAAATGAAGAGAATTGACCTCAATAATGCAAGAGGCAGGAGCAGAAATGAGATCTTTACCAGTCTTGACTCCTAAACCAATATCCTTGCACCAGACCCCACTGATAGCAATCCATAAGCACCATCATTTTTACCTTCCAATATGTTCAGAATTACCTTAAGGTTCTTCTTCAAATACCTAAATCAAGAGAAATGAGCCTATAAAACCTCTGACTCCTGAGTGGGGAAAGGTAGGAATGGCCAGAGCAGTTGACTGCAGGAGCACAAATGTACAAGAAGAGAGAGTAAAGAGCAGTTCACCTGCCCAGAGGGTTGGGAAGCCTGAACATCCCAAAGGAGAGGGTGGCCAGTTGGAGGTAGGAGCACAGCTATTGCAGAAGGAGAAATGTTGCAACACAGGAGTTTGAAGACCAGAAGTGGCACTGATAGGAGCCTGTCCAGCACTTTCCCACTTGCTTGAGTCACCTATCCCCTGAGCATCCAGAGGTCTTCGCACTTTTCAAGTCCAAACAGTGTTTTCTGCAGTTTACCCTGCACAAATGCTACACAGTTTACCAAAGGGATTTCACACCATAAAATAAGTATTATTTGAATTTCTCAGGTAAAAATACCAGTCCACTCTTTCAGTTGTATCAGATGAACATTATCGGGTATATTTGTGAGGCTTTCTCTTACACTTTCCCTAATAACAGGTGATTTTGTATTCTTTCATGTCAGGGTTACTAAGTCCCTCAGAGCCATTACAGTGCAAAATCAAAGAGATTCTGTGTTTAACACTCTAAAAATGAATTAAAAGTATATGAAGTGCAATCTGAAATGCTTCCTGTAAAAATGCCTATTTTCCTGTAGTGCATAAGTACGCTTGGAGATGTAAACATCCTACCCATGGCTCTGGGAACTGGGGGATTTCCTGACACTAAGCACTAACGCTGAGTGCATTAATGCTTAGTGGGAGTGCCTGACCTGCCTGTGCCGAAGGATTAAACCCAACGCCCCATTTCTGCTTACATACACCACTGAGCTGGGAAGGGACTGAGGGGTGATGGGTTAAAGAGATGCTGGAGGGAAATCACTCTCCAGTCCCTTCCAGAATATCCAAACTTAATTTGTGGTTAAACAGAACTGCATAGCTGAGACGGTGATGCTCCCTCTCCAAAGATCACTGCAGGTTGTCCTTTTGTATTTCATTACCGTGTCACTGCATTCGAAGTTCAAACGAAGCAATGTCAGTCACAGAGACAGATGTGTGCACACCTTGGGCATACACAGACACAAATGGCACATAAAATTTGCATTTTCTATCTTACAAGACTTTAACAGATTAAAAATAAGGACTGACTGGATCTATAAGTTCAAACCTCCTAGATTTGGAAAGAACAGGTCCATATTAAAGCCCAATAACTTTTCATTATACCCAAATGCAAAAAGCTGTCTTATTTTCTTTAAAAAACACAGAATTATGCATTTCCCTGTGAACCTCTCAGCCGCACAAGATAGAAGGAAAATCTGACTTACAACTCTTAGCAATTTTAATAGAAGGAGTTATCATCTGTGAATAACAATTACTTCATATGAAATATGTTTACTGTTTTCTTCAATTTCCCTCTGATGTAGCCAGTGACCTACATTACACCTGTGCAGGAATCCAGCCCTGATTCATTCTTTGTCTCTGGAAGCCACCTTGGGAAAGGTGTATTTTTGGCCTGATCCCAGTTGGAGCTGAACACCATAGTGGATTTATACATATTCATTGTGTACAAACATGAACTCTTTTGACTAATCCATTTCCTTGATTTCAGGGATGGTGAGCCAGTTTGTTCACAAAAAAACCCCCAGTTCTCGCAAGTGTTTGCTTTTTCCCAGAGAGTGATTCTCCAGGGACTACAAGAGAATAAAGGTTGCAGAGATCTGCCATTTCTTCTACAGCTCTTTGTTCTTCTCATGCACACCTCTCCAGATACAATAGAGCAAGAAAAAACATGGGCCAAAATGTTTGTTACATTGAAATAAATCACAAAAATACCACTCATGCCAGGATTCCTCCCTGATTTTCAAGAAGAATTGATGATATCCTCAAGCAAAGATTTATCCTGCAGTAGAGGCTGACTATGAATTACCAAAATTACTTTAAGCAACTGCAAGAGAATAGGGTCTTGGAACCAGCCATTTAATGCAGTTCAAGAATGTAAAGCATATTTGTAGAGTAATGGATAACTGCTTGTAATTTTCCACTGATTTTCCATGATTTTCAATAGAGCTGTGCATTTAAAAGCCGTGAAGGTACACAGCCTTTTCCAAGCTCTCTATCAGCTGCATTTTCCCTTAATTTCTCTTGTGATACCACTGTAGGCCCTGCAGCTAAACTTGTGGCTGAAACATTTGTCATTCCCATATCAGCACCTAAATGTAAAAGCCAACAGAACAACATGACAAAACTGGGCATATGTCATAATTTCCCCAATATGGTCATTGATCTATGTCTCTATAGAAGCTTCCAAAGGTGGAGCAGGCTCCTGGTGAGCACAGAGTCGTAAGCCTGCGTTCAGACACGGAAATCTGCAGAGGGAAAACAAAGCCCAAACTCAGACCAGACTGACTGTACAGCTGATACAGGAGAGCAAAAGCCAGGGAAAGAAGGCACGTCCTATTCTAAGGTCCCAGGTGCAAGCACAAGGAAAATCTTCCTCAACAAAGGAATCAGAAGAACAATTTCATTAAAAGGCAAAGAGGATTAGCTGTGCCACACCTTGGGAGCTGGAGACAACCAACCAAGCTGGCACGGCGCTGCAGAGCATCCTGGCACTGGGTCCTGACAGCTCACTCCATCTGGGTCTTACACACAGAGAGCTCCAAGAATTTTCTGCATGGGCTGTTCCTCTTCCACAGACCTCATAATAGACTCTTTTCTGCCATTGTAACTGTTGTAAAGATTATCATCCCAATGTAGTCTTCTCAGATTAGAACAGAAATTGATTGTTTTGAAATGCGAACTTTTTGATGCAATCTGAAATTTCCCAGAGAATGGAAATTCTGATTATCAATAGGTTCTATAGGACACTAGCAAAGGGCAGACGTGTTAAAAGGAAAAGAAGAGCACAGCTAAGGATTGGGTAAAATAAATAGAGAAAACACCCCAAAATGTATATCTTGGACCCTTTTCTTAAATAGAAACTCATTGTACCAGGAAAAGTTGTTTCACTCATGAAATAAAAAGTTAAAAGAATGTGCAGCTGGAAAATTCTCTGAGCCCTATTTAGTGTCTTTTGCTAGAGACTTGTTCTTGTTTTGAATTCTTACTCCCATGCAAGGTGAACCAGTGTATTTTTATCAAATATACATGATTACATTGATATATTATTAAAACAAGCTAATCACTACTGTGGAAAAAGGTAATATAAAATAATTAATAAATAATTTGAAAGTAAGGAGCATATCCATATTTTACCATCCCTCATTCAACTACCACTAATAAACTTTGTTAATCATCACTGTTGACCAGCCAGTGGCTAACCACTGCGTTACTTGAGACTTCTCAGACCATATTTCAGAAATTTAAGAAAGACAACTCATGTTTCATGGAAGTAATTAGACAGGCCCAGTGGCTAATTATCTGGGAACACTGCAAGAATGATTGACTGTCATTTACTTACTATGAGATGAGGTATATTTTTTCCAGGAATATGTCTTGATGTAGCATTTATGCAAGAGATCAGGCAGAGACATTCACAGAGAGGTGAGAGCAGCAGTGATAAGTAAAGTGATCCCAAGCAAGTGGAAGTCCTGGTGGAAGCATCTGAGTTTGAGTCTCTCAAACACTATTAGCAACATTTACAATCCCATCACAGCAACTTTGCCATTCAAATTTCCTCACATCCTTGCACCATCCCAACCTTGCACCCTGGCGTTTACGCCACTAATTTCAACAGGGATGGGTTTCTAATACAGCAATGCTAAAAGAGGGAAGATCATGAATGACAGGGTCTTCCAGGAGAAATCAAAGAGGAGAGAACTGATGGATTCCCTGTTCTCATTGGTGGGTTAGTGCCCTTTGGCATTGTGATAGAGTCATGTCTTCTGGGATGTGACCTTAGCACACAGAGACAGATTTGGGTTTAAACTAATATTTGCCTCAACACATTTTGGAATTGCAACCACCTCTTCATACATAAAATTTCCTCTAAGTGACATCTTTGATGGAAAGTCAACAACGTCTTAAAAATTTGAAGGAGTTTTTAGCCAACACTAAAACAATCACATACTTTTCTTAATCAGGTGTGCATTTATTACAAACTCCTGAAACTCAGTTTAGATATGAAACTCAGTTTCATATCTAAGCCAACTCCCTTTGGAATTGTTATGTTTTTAATAATTTCAAAGCAACTTGGTTAGAAGCACTAGAGAACAGCTTGCTGTTTGATATTACTTTCTACTTCATTTTTGCAGGTGGCATACCAGCACAGAAAAAAAATTCAGACCAAATCACTCTTCCATCTGCTTCTGTCTTTGGTAGGCATTTAAGCAGAACTTACTTATTTTAATCTTTCTATTTGACTGACATTTTCTGAGTGGGAGAATGACATACAGTACCAGTTCACAATTCTTTAATGGCCAATTGAGAAATTAGAGAAAAATCATGATCTCTGAAAGAATTCCTGCTCCAATAAGATTAATACTGCAAACACTAATGACTTTCTTATTATCATTTCTGTATGACAGAAGCATCAAGTGACATTACTTTACAGGCAAAAATCACTGACAGCTGCCATCCTTAATCCGAGCTCAGGCCTGCTCTAGGCAAATCTTACATTCTTATTATTGAGAATTTGATTGAATAAAGGCAAGGTCAGCACTTCCAACACAGTCCCCAGACAACTCATTTTTCACTTATCACTTTATGTTTGTGTATGAACTACCTACATTATTAAAAGATGAAAAAGGTTATGAAGAACAGACACTTATATGGAACTCCATGGTTACAATATTGCTGTTTGTCAGGGGTAATTTTATTTACTGTTCTCATCAACATACTGTTATGCTGATGGACAAATTTACAACCCAAACAGAGAAGTCCAGAGTACAGGGAAAGAGGTGGTCACACAAACTTACAGATGGACCAGAAACCCATCAGTAGCAGGGATCAATTCTCGTGGTTGTGAATTTTCGCCCCAAAAGATTAGGAGTCTGTGGGCTTCAATGCTGCTGGTGAAGTTCACTCTAAAAGCACAGGTGATGAACACCTTTTTGTAAGATTTTAATGAAAACCAAAATAGACTCATGTATTTTACTTTTACATGTACAGGTTTTGGGTAACTGCAGGGACAGAGAAGTACAGTTGTCATGGACATTACTATTCTATGCTGATTAAATGGGTATTGTTAATGATGAAAAAATAGAAAAGGGATTATTTTAATTTTATTTGTTAAAGAAAGCTGCACATCTGCTTTTTCTAAACAAATACTTTTTAAAAAATGGAACAAAATACTAAGTTAAAAAAATTTACATATGTAATTACCAGGCTTTTCCTTGATGGTCAAATAAATCACTTATTTCTTCAACCTCTCATAATTGTCATGCCAGTGAAAGTACAAAATCTACTTATCTACTGGCAAATGCTCATGCCAGTTTAGTAAGGCTGAGTGATTCATTTGCACTGTGGTATTCATGTACTATAGATGGGCTTCATAAAACCTTCAATGATTATAGTTAATAAAAGTGAGCTCCAGTGACAGCAAAATACACTGAGGGTACAATTAGAGACTAGGTATTGGATGAGTAATGAATATGAAGCTAATTAAAATTCTACTACTCACCAAAAAATGGCTGCTAAAGTGTGATTCAGTGCTCCTAATCATTCTTTAAAATATTATTATTGTATGTGCAAATAAATCCTTAGGCGGTTCATTACCTACTTCATATAATGGGATAAATTTCAGTCTTTAGAAACTTATGGATGTTTTACCCTATTTCTAAAGGCCAGACATAATTTGGCAGAACGGACACTTAACAGAACTCTAAATACCTATTTCTGAATATTTGCTAATCATTTATTCTTTTTATATGTGTCAATGCAGCTGAATTAACTGGGCTTGTGGCTGGGCAACTATATGTAAGCCAGCAATTTATTGGGCCGATTTTGCCATCATTTTCTCTTTGAAAATCTTGATGGCTATTAAACCTGGACATACAGGTCACATCATGTAGCTCTGAAAACTTTCCCAGACAGGTGAGAAAGTCCAGAGGTGAAGGTACTTCCTTGAATGGTGGACTCTGTCCAAAACACCCTTAGTGAGCTTGGAAGGATGATACACTCTATTCTTCCATCCTCTATCTGTACCTCATACACAGATACTGAAGGGGTAAGTCATAACATGATGGTTAAGAGCTGTAATGCCCTAGCAACACATTTTTCAGGCTTGGATGGTCATACTTTTGTTTTCCATTTTGAAAATTAATTTCTGTATACATTTCTCAACACATTTTTCACTTCAGTGTTTTTGCAAGCATTCCTTCCACAATTAAAGGGCAATTAAATCAGGAAACAAATCAGGAAACTCAGATACCCATTTGCATCTGAGCACCCTGACTTCTCAAACTGTTAGTGAGCCTTAGTATCTAACTCTGGGCAGAGCTGACTCATGGTGTCTGCTCCCACGCAGATGTATCTTAGGAAACAAGAAGCATAAGAGTTACAAGATGAAACAGAGCAGCCTGCAGAAGTCTCCAGAAGTCTCCAGAAGTCAAGTGGAGTGACTGCATGTCAGGGCTCACTTCAGCAAAAGCTAATTCAGGTCCTGTTTGAGGCTCATACCCTCATTTCATTAGGCAGAAAAGCTGCCTTAGACCTCCATGCACTGCTACAGCCAGGGTAGGGGAGTCACATCAGGCACAGCTCTGCATTTCTAATCCTCTCCTAACTAATAATTAGTGCTCTACCTTGGAGAGGCACAGGATTACCTTGGAAAACAGGAGACAGTGCGAGAAGCATTACTCAAGCAAGTCCAGATGTTACCCACAGTACCTGGAGGTCATTCATGCATGACACAGTTTTCACAAAACTGTTGCCCAAACACACCAGAGCTACTGAAAATAAAGCATATTTCTAAATTATTATAATACTCTCTTTTTTATGGGAATGCATGGACAGAAAATGTGTCCCCTCTACTCCTAGTGAGTGGGACCCAGCAGTCTTCTGTGACCCATATCAGTTATGTTTTTACAGGGGTAGAGGCCAATTAACCATCATCTTCCTTCAGTGCCAGCACAGTCTTGTCACCAGTGATTTTAGTTAGTTAGCTGGTTGAAGGTCTGATATTGGACAGAAAATGAGATCCTTCCTAAAGGCAACAGATGTCACTGGAGAGAGACTAGACAGGGGCTGTAGTCACAGTGACATCAGATATAATTTTAGCGTTTCTTAGATCAAATACTTTAGACTGTGTACATTACATTATATTACAATGGAAGTTCTTAAGGCTGAATAGTTACTTTTAACAAATGAGGATCGATCCTTTTCTTTGAGGTGTGCAGATCAGATATATTTTTGTTATGGTTACTGTCAGTGGTCACATGGTGTCTAAAGCAGATTAAAAGAAAAAAATCAGGAAATTAGGAAACAGAGTCTGGACTTGTCAATGGTCTGTACTGTTCTGGAAAGTTCCAGTAGCCAAGAAAGCTTCAAAAATGTCAGCAAAGGGCACTAGCTAAAGAAGTCAGTGTTAGCTTTCTTTGCACGGCAGTGTGCAAGAAGGAAGAAAAAATCAGCCCACCACAGTTTGAATCTCAGAGCATTGGCTGAATAGATTTGCCTTTGCTTAGTCTCTATCTTTGACTTATTTACAGGTATAAAGGCAACCCTGGATGGTCTGAGGTCAAAGGAGACCCAAATGTCTGGACGCACCTCTGCCCTGTAACTTCTGAGTCTTCAGGATCGTCTCCTAACGCAGAACTGGCAAATATTATACCATGGATTCACCAGCAAGTCTTATGGTGTCAAAAGTGAATCTCACCTCTGCAAAACTGCAGAAAGCCAGATTCTGAGCAGGAATTAGGGTAGAGTAGGTTAATGCAACTACCAAGAATTTTCTTTCCTTCCGTTTCTATCATCTAAGAAAGGGACAAAGAATAAAACCAAATGCTGTTCATTTTGCTAGACTGGTTATTTTTACATACTGCAATACTGTGCAGTGTTTGCTGAGAAAAATATAAGTAGAGAAGTTTAATTTCAAAAGCAAGATGGGTTTAATTTTGCCAAACTGGCAAGGATTACATTCTTTGGCCCAGCCCTTAATTTCCTTCTGAATATACCATCTCATTATAATCTAAATTTGCCAAGAACTATTTGGTGAAAACCAAACACTTGAATTTCTGCTCACCTTGCTAGTTGCCCTGCCCTTTGCCAATAACAAAAGGTTTTAAGATAGAAACTGGACTATTTAACCTTCATTAATCATTCATACTGTTCAAACACATCATCCAGTAACTGAAGAGGGGTTAATGGTAGCTAACTTGAGGCTGTTGTCAAAAGTAGGTTTAACTTTCTATGAACTCACCGGACACAAAGAATGCAGCCTGCTCACTATTCTGAATGTCACCAGCTCACAGCAAACTGATGACTACTAATGGTAATTAAATACCTCTGCAGCTATTTGTACCAATAACAAAGAGTTACTGTCAGAACTTGAATGAGGTCCATCTGCCCATTTTTAAAGAATGTTAACATTCTGTAAGTGATAAAGCAGATGGCAACCTAAAAAGGGGAGACAAAAATCAAACTTCTGTATTATAGTCCCTTTCTTGACCTGCTCTGGATTCCCTCATGTTTCTCCTCAAAGACAGAATTTTAAGAATAAAACTTGCCTACAGATCTGTTTTTCCACGGCAGATTTCCCCACTATTTCCTTTTATCAGGGACTGTAAATCCTCAGTCCCAGTCAGCTGATGGGGAAGGACCATTTTACCACTGCTCTGTCCACCCTCACTTCACCATGGACATGGAACTTGGTGTCAGCCAGATTTGAACAGAGGATGGAAACAAAGTTACTTCTCTTGGTCGAATGCAAACTGTGCAGGGGTCAGCTGTGTGTATTTGCAAAGACAGCTCAAAGGTTCTTCCAAATTAGTCCAGTACAGTTTTATTAATGTGCTTGATTCTCATGACATTTGTGAGCAGGTATGGAAAAGAACTTTTCTTCTCTGCACCTTAATTATAGTATGTATTTTTCTAAAATCTATCACCCTGGGATTTACACTACCTTCAGGAGAATTATTTAGACTGAGTCCTTCTGGGTTTGTCCAGTTAATTTCATTTGCAGATAGATTAAATGTTCAGCCATTTAGTGACTCTCCTTATTTATTCAGGAGGCAGTCCCCACACAGCAGGCAAAGCTTTGATGGGGCTGGGCTGTTACCCACTGCAGAATAAACACTTTATCCAAGTGTCTCCTTGGTGGTAGCAGCTGGGGCGTGATAGGGAAAGTCAAAACTTCTGCACTTATTTACTGTATTTATCTACTCACTGTTTTTAACAGGCAAATTGATGCTAATCAGGGTAAAACACTTGTTTCATCTGCCACATCAACAGCGCTACTGTGCATCAGTGGTACGGCAATAACCGGGGACCTCTCTGTTGGGGAAATTTTCTCGCTCTCTGTAACCGTGTCCACATCTAGCACCAGGAGCACTGCCTATGGCCCACCACTGCCCCATCTCAAATACATGTGTGATGGTCAATCTGAACAGATAAATTTGTGTTTTCCCTGTAGGGTCACCTTGGCAGTTGACTGTATTAATCCAGTAGTGTAATGAAAGCACACACTTATTACTACCATTTTACAAATACTGTATCTGACTCCTCAAGGTTTTTTTTACTGTAGCAAGTAATAATACTGGCAGCAATTAAATTTTCAGCTTTCAGCCAGGATTAGAAACCGTGAAAACACTGGTTTTGATTGCAAGATTTTCCTGTTTTCAAAGGAAGGAGCAGCATTGCCATCATTACTTTAGATATTCTTCACATTTCTTAAGCTTCTGCCTCATTATTAAATAATTACTCATACTTTTCATTGCTATGTTTGAGAAATGGTTAAGAATTTTTTTTTTCCTGAATTAAAATGAATAAATTAGAATAATAAATGAAATTATGCTCTGGAGCAGGGAAAGCTAGGGAAAATTTAGAGATAAAATTCTCATCTTTTCTAGCATCATTTTCAACATCCCAACCCTTGTTCATATAAAAACCCCAACTTTTGTTAGGTCTTAATTCAGGCATGCTCTAAGCATGTGCCATATAATAGTCCTGCTGTCCTGGAGAAGTGAAGTTCTCTGAGATCAGCAGAACTGGTGACATATTCAACCCATTTCTGACAGTCCATTTTGGCCACTAGGAGCACAGTAATCTCCCTAAACTGCTACTACAAGCACATAATCAAAACATTATCAATTTCATACTGTCTTGTATAATCTAATTTTTTTCCTTAGAGACAGCAAAGTTTCTTTTATAAACAGATCAGAAATTCCATGATCACTCAGTGCAAATCCTTTTGTTGTGTCAAATTTGTTTAAAAGCAGCTTCTGGGGAGCACACTTGGATCTGCATTAATTCTGGCAAATTTAGTACTGTACATCCCCGTCACCCCAGAAAACTGGCAGAAGTCATGTAGCTAACAACACTGGTGTCAGACTGTGTATCCACAAAAGCTGTATTAATTTACCTAAACTGACTTCAAGTAAACTGATGTAATTTCCAAGTGTTGATTGCTCCGATGGAAAGACAGGATGTTTAAGGTGAAGGGAATATGGGCCAGTGGCTTCACAGACCGCTCATTTTACAGCACGCTTTCTTCACTGCCATTTGTGTTTGACTGTTGTGCTGCATATTTTTAATACAGGTGAAGAAATATAGAAAATACTAAGATTTTTGGCTGTTCTAGTGAAGTGTTCAACCATATAGTCACCCAGATTTTGGGGGAGGAAACCAGCTGTGGCCTAACTGGGTGTCACTGACCTTCAAGGACTGACTTTATAGATTTTGTCAACACTTTTTCAGAGGATAGCCCCCTCCCCTTTGCTTGCTGTGGCAAAGGTGTTAGACAGGCTATAACAGACCCACAGCCTCCCAGCACTTCTCAGCCCTCACTGTACTGCACACTGAGACTATCCAGGATTTCGGAGACATGAGCTGGTGAGCTCACACCCCACTACTTCAAAAAGGACCCCCAGGCACTAGAACTAAAGGAGAATAGCACTTCACATGAACTGAAGCACAGCTGACTTTCCACACAGGGAAGAGCAAAATAATTTTTTAAAAAGTTATCTGAACTTTTTGAACATCACCAGCGGTTCATCTTTGAGATCACACTGAGCTCCCTGTGAAGATCTGGGCAGTTTCACATCCTGGCTGGCAGTATTGCAGTGAGTTGTTATGGAGCAGATAACGATCCAAAAGGAGGAGTAAACCTCTCCTGTGCTGACGTAAGGAAACGTGTTGAGATGCCAAACAGAGGTGTTACACGTCAGGCCTGCTGAGCCTGCAGGCTCCAGAGTCAGATGCACTGTGGCCTTACTGAGCCCTCTGAGCAAACATCACAAACTGCTCACAGCCTTCCCTGTGTGGCCAAACGCTGATGTGTGAAGGTGACACTGAGGACGCTTCTTGTCAAAATGAGAGGGGGAAATCCAACCTCTGCGAATGTCAGAGGACTCTTCTCTCTTCAGGTCTGCAACCTTTCCCTGAAGGGAGGCCAAAAATCAGCATTGCAGAAGACTAAAGCTGCAGGGTTACAGTGTCACCTCTTCCTTCAGGAACCAATCATATCAAATTTACACATTGATTTCATTAATTAACCAACTCAAATATTGCATGGGTAGCTGTGAAACTCTAACAAAGGCTTGCACCAGGCAGACACGAGGCAGCCAAATGAAGTTACAGAACTTCTGCAGTGAGCGATTTCTCCCTGTGATGAGATTGATTAATGTGCTGGTAAGCATTTGTTTCCCTGGGAAAAACTGCAACAAACTGTTGATATGTCTGCAGGATGTGTATTCACAGTGCTTCTGAATGGGTTTTGAAGCTTATTTGTGAAGTTGTCAGGCTCAATACAGATAAACACTGTGTTTGATATTGTTTTTACTGGGAGAGATTTGCAAATTACATCGTTAATCCATCTCTGAAGGGAGGAAGCATTTATTGTCTAAGAAAAGTGAACTTGTTAGATGACGTGTTTTGAAGATAAAGTGCAAGTGCCCAATATTTTTCTCTAGTGAATCTTGAAACTTCTTCCTCTGCTCTGGGAAAAATAAGTAAACACTTTCCCTAAAATAGCAAGAAGCAGCTCATCATGATCACACAGTTTACAAGAGCCCTGTATATGTTCACACTGCTTTCTGTCTCACTGTGCTCATGAGGTTGTAGTTTAGTCCTTAAATTCTTCAGAACACCAAGATACAATTCATTGCTGTTTAAATTGCACATGACAGTTCAAATAATGTCCTCACACTTGACTAGAGATTGACATAACATATGAAAGCCAAGTATCTAACTTGATCCTGTAATGAAACACCTAAAATTTATGAGTTCATGTTCTATTCTCTGCTCTTCTGTGCATGTTTACAGGGCTATACAGTGCTAAGGAGCTCCCTGGCCCCTTCCTTTCAGTTTGTTCAACTCTTTGGAAATTAAGATATGGTTATTTATCATCACTGATATTGTTTTTCTACTGATAGCATGTTTGAGCCTGGACAGTGACTTCAGACAGTCATTTTGACTGTGTACATGTCCTGTGCACCTGGAATCACCTCCCCTTTTCCCAGCTATTTTACCTGGTCTGGTCAAAGGTGTTATCTATCCCTAAACTCCTCATTTCTCTTATACCCTTAAACTAGAGTGCAACATCAATGTAGCCCTACAGATAATTTAATTTTCAAGACATGTACTTAAATACCTAGGCTCTTAATGGTGTAATAGACCAACTCACGGATATCTCCCCATTGAAGAATATTATCAGAAGAACATCTTAAAAACCATTTGCAAAATAGTTCTGGACATAAAAATAGATGCTTTATCACTGGTGAGCTGAGATACGTGTGAGAACTGCCAACAAATTAACATATCCCATGGTCCAACATCTCTTGTCATAGTCCCATCACACAGTACACCGACATGTTCTATCCACAGGTGTAAAGTCGCACTGGTGCTACTACTGAGCTTAGCCACTATCTTAATTTCTGAACAACTCCCCTGACAACAAAATGGCAGTTTTTCCTCAAAACATACAGGCAACTAATATCAGTCATGCAGAAATCAATGCTGAAGAACACGTAATACCATAGAGATTTATCAGCTGTGTTTGTAGTTCACACTCTCTTTGTAGAAAGAGTTGACCTTATGCATAAAGCAAAATAATAGAGGTCATGCACATCACAGACAGTAGCAATAAAGGTTTTCCTGCCTGTTTGTCCTCTGTTCCATTATTAGAGTATTTGCAAATAGCTATGAAATTCTAGCACTTTGAGCTACTCAATGATCCTGCAGAGACATTAGCGGTAGAGTCACATCACCTAACTTGAAGTCCATAATTCAGTCACATAATCTCAGTTATCCCTTTAAAATCACAGGCTTCTCTGCAGAATAAAGCAAAGCACTGAAGTCCTGCTGCATGGGGTCAGCCAGAAACTTCTCTGCTCTGACGGTAAAGGAGATATAAAGTGACTACCTTAGCCAGCTGAGAGAGGTGCCTAAAGCTGAGGTATAAATACCTCCCTTAGGATGGGTATTTTTAGAAATGGGTTGCTAGAACTATTAATTCTAAAAATAAAAATTACAGCTTTACAGTTCATATTGCTACTTGCTATTCAGTACATAAGACAGTTCCACTTTCACCCTCAGGTTTTACTGGAGGTTGCTTTGTTTTCCTGTGGATAAGAATTTTCTGTTTCCTAAGTCTGCCCCAAATTTTTCTGCAAATTAAGATGAAGAGCTCTTGGGCTGCAGAAAGATACATTGGGTAGAAGAAATTCAAAGGACCTTGGACAGTTTGCAAAAAAGAAATTTATATCTCCTTTCACCAGCCAGCACTGAAGAAAACCTTCTCAGAGAGAAACAAATCTTGAGTGATGCAGACTGTAGGACAGAGACACCTCTGTGTAATGCACAGGTTCACTGACATGCTCTGCAGCAGGGATATGTCAGAGAAAATCCATAAAGAAAGAGTGCTTTTTCCTCTGCCTGTTTCCATTCAGGTGATGAGATTGTGGGGAGCAGGATGCGAAAGGGAGGAAATGCTGTTATTCCACATTACAGACACAAAACCAAGTGAAAAGTCCACATTACAGGCAGCACTACACCTTGGAGACAGAAGCTCTTGGCTCTAAGTATTGGATTGATCTTTCTCTGGGTTCTCCTGGATCTTCATCTGCCCTTGCACAGTCACACTGAATGAATAGCACACACTAAAACAACCTGTACAAGGCAGGCCTTACAGCCTTTGCTTTCTCTGCAGAGAAAATTACCCTGAAAACAGCAAAAAGAAGAAATCATGTGTCAGGCCTGCTTCTACACTGGCTGAAGTGGAATGGTAAAACAGGGAAACACTTCTATGTGTACTTCAAGGAGCCCAGGGGATTACTGTGCCTTCTAAACAACATTCCTGGCAATTTCTCAAGCACAGTGAGCATGACCAGTACTCAGACTTTTGTGCATAAGCTCACACCAAGAAAGCGTTGGTCGTGTTTCTGACATGACTGGTGCTTTGGAGGGATCCTTGAATACAGCTATGTCTCTTGTTGGTTAATGAGGGCTTTGAAAAATTGCTCATCTTGGCCAGCACAAAAACAAGCATTCATGGAATGGAAACCTTCCCCCTTTAACTGAAAAGCTCTATGTAAGCAAAAGGTTGCTTCATGTTTGACACTGTTTAGCAAAGCGTGGCAATGAGTGAAATCTCCTGCCCCTTTACAGAGCTTGGTATTTAGATGCGTTCTCTTTTGTGCTAAAAATAACAAAGGGAGTATTTGGAAGAAATCAGAATAGATGAGCTGATACATTATTGATAGAAGTTTCAAGCAGACTGCCACTCTGTTTTGTTATGTGGTTGAAGCTCAATTTTTAATGAAGCAACCTCTGAAAATCTGATGGGGTGAAAAACATGACCTCTAAATGATACTGTACACAGAAGTTCCCATCAGATAGCTGAACTGCCCTCTTTCACATCCCATCAGAGATTTACCTCAACTTGACCCTACGGTTTACAGGCAAGGGAGACAATACCCTGACTCAGACAGGAAAGGTGGCATTAGAGGGATGCACAACTCTGAAAGAGGACTAAACAAACTGGCCTTTTCTCCTATTGTGCAGAGCTTCTATCATGTGCACACTGACTAATGCTGCATCCTATTAGAAACACACCTCCAATTTGTTGAGAACATGTTTACTAAAACATTGTTTGTACAGAAAAATCCATGGGGATCATACTATTAAGTGCACCAGGAGCAGAACAGCTCAACAAGGAGGTACACTGAATACCCAGAAAAGACTAGCAGAAACAGGTTTTAAAACATATGAGCATAGGATTAACAGAAGCCAGTCCTGGAGCATTTGTTCTTGATGCAAGAATGAAAAATTTATGCAACTGGGTTTCTTTTTGTTAGGGGTTAAATCTTCTGTCTAAAATAACTATTCTACTGTCATTTTGACTTATTCCCTACAGCTGTGATAACATCCTCGAACCGCAATCAGAGAAACTGCTCCTCCGTCTTCTAGACCCATTTTCTGAAATCTAGAAATAAAGCACATATTAATAATCCTCTTTCATTCAATTACCTTCTAATCTGATAATGAACCAATATGTGCTTCTGTTTACCAAAATACTAATACTTCCACTATGAATACTGGCTAATTTATAGTTGCTGCCCTGTACACAAAATGGAATCTACTGGCCTGGAGTAAAGTTACATTGATGATAAAAAGATGGCATTCATGGGGTTATATTCAAGAGTTTACTACTCAGAATAAGGAAAGAATTAATGGAAAATGCTTTCATAAAATTATTTATAAAATGTGATCATATGGCAGGGAGATAAGTAAAAATGATACAGTAACACAGCATGTAAAGAAAGAGAAGCTCAACACACTTCACAGAGAATACTGTCACGAATACAGAACATTATATAGTAGAAGCCAAATTTTTCCCTGGCCTTCATGAATCAACTTTAATGAAGACAGTGGAATCACACCTGCAGATTCCAAGAGGGAACTGACAGGGCTCTCTACCTGCCCAGGTAAAGTGTCCTTATTCAGTTCATGTTCTTAGAGACATCATGGGCTGGTGCAAAAATCACAAATCTGTCTTCAATGAGTTTTCTAGTTCTTGAATCAGCATTTTTTAATTCTTTAACACATACTATTGCATTTCTAAATGATACTATATGTTTCTATATTGTACCAATCTTCAGAGAAAATTTAGAAATACTATAGAGCATTCACTGGCACTTAATAAGTGAAACTGTTAAGGTACAATACAAACATACTATAACCCTCCCATATTATAACTCATGAGTGTGAAAAGGTATTCCTAACATATTACTCAAAGAGCATCACTTGTTATCGGTAATCACTTCACAACAGAGTATAATCACTTTCACAATGGAAGAACAAGGAAAAGGGGAAAAGAGTAAAAGAAAAGAAGTAGAACAATACTTGTCAAGAAAAATGTCAAAATTAGAACCTTGATCTCCTCTGAGTTACACTACCATAAATCCACCAAGAGCAGAGAGATTTTTGCTGTGTTGCATTCAGAAATCACCTGGCTCTCCAAAGCGACCTACATTCAAGTCATGCTTAATCACAAGACCCTTCTTTTTGCCAAGACTTCTGAACTCAGCTCCAGCAGGATATCTTTTCTTTCTCCAATTTGTTTTAACCACTGCACTTATGTGCCTCTTGGACTGAGATTCACAGACATCTCTTTTTAAATATTAAGCACCAAATTAAACCTCTTGTTTTGCTACCTAGCAGAACGGAAGAATGACCTTGTGATTAAAAGGGCTGGACTAGGATTCAAAACTTTGGTTTAATTCCTCACTTCAACAGAGGATCCTTGCATGACTTCATACAAATCACTTACTAAATCTCTTTCCACTTCAGTTTCTTGTCATAAAATAGGGATAAATGATTATATTATCCCTGTGGCCATGCCATGAAGCTTTGCACAGCCTCTAGCTGCCCAGTGCAGTGGTGTGTCGAAGACAGCAGCAGGCTACAATGACGACTTAAATTCCCTTTCTGGAAATTGTCCCACATACCTTGCTAGAAAGCTTAGGCCTGCTACAAAATCAGTTAATATGCTTCCCTTCAACCAGAATGTGAGCACATTTTTGAAATGGGAGCTGAAGGAAGGCCCTCAGGCCCACTGGAGCAGGCAGAGCAAGATGTGCCATGAACACATGACCGTTCACACACAACTACTGCTCTGCAGTGGTGTCATTGCTATCACCACTCGTAGTGACTGCACCCTTCTACGAATGTTTTGTTTGTAGCAAGGGACCCCACTATTTGATATGACCTAGCATTAGAGTGTTACAGCAGCACGAGTTGGCTCAAGCCTGAAATAAATCTAACCAGAAATGGCCCCAAAGGGAAAATCTGTATCCTGCACAAACCATGCTGCAAGCCCTGGGCTGCTCCTGCTGCCTGTGTCCTCTGTGGCTGGCACAGGGCAGAGGGCTGGCATCCCAGGACACTGTGGGGTGGCATTGACAGCTAAACATGAGCAAGGGTGAGCAACACCACTCCACAAACCTGCGGTCTGGGATTCCTTCCCCCTTCCGATGCTTTTAGAGGGTTAACTTTCTCACAATCAGATATTGGGACAATCTAGAGTTTCAGGCCCACAGCCCGTCCAGCAGCTTGAAGCGAGGGAGTTAAGCATGATGCCCCTGATAATTTGTGTGTTTCTCATGCAGTTCTGTTTACCTCAGAGAATAGCTCAGATTCATGTGGTGGCTCATCTGTTTGTTTCCCAGGAGTGTCCTCCTCATCAGGTACAAATGACTTGTTGTTTCCCCGTCCTGTCTGCCTCCTTGGTGACGGATAGATGAGACCCGTTCCCTGTGCTCTGGGACTCTAATGTGATCTGGGTCGCGCTTGTAGCAGGCGGGGGTAGCGCGGGGGGAGAGGAGTGCAGGGAAGGGGCAGTTAACACTATGAGAACTAAAATCTCTTTGTAGCTGAGCGTGTTTGTGTGCATTTCCAACCTACCTGCAATTCACTGCCAGCTGCTTCACCAGCCCCGACTCAGGGGAACAATGGCTCAGGAGCAATGCTGGCAGAAAAGGCAGGTCTAAAAATAGATCTTTGGAGGGCTAAAATCAGGGGGGAAACATTTTGAGAAAGTGTTATTTTATTGGGTTTACTAACAGGTATATTTTGTGCAAAGTGCAAAGTCACCGTGTTTATTGCCTTGGACTCTTTGAGCACTCCTGAAGGCTCAGTTCTATCTACCCTCACTTACAGGCAAATGGAAAGTCACCCATCCATTCCTTTTACTTATTTACATTTACAGTTATGCAACTTATAGCCCAATCACAATCCCCTGTTTTTCTGGCTGCCTGCCTAATGACAGAAGATGCAGTTGTATTTATAAAGCCAGCCTACGCTCCTTTCATTTTTTCTTTAGAAACTCATTTTTATAGGCAGTCTTAATTTGGCAGTTACACTTCAGCAGGGATCACATGCACATTTGTTCTTTTGATTCACATAGTTTCAGATGCCCTGAACTCCATTCAAATTCAACTCCAGGCACAGAGAAGCCAAGTTTCACCAGGACTATGACTGAAATCATACATTTCTGGGAACATCACAGTTTCAACAGAAACTGACCCCATTTCTGTCAAATCTGGCTAGAGATTCATCAAAAAGTTCACAAAGTCCTTAACAAAACCTAAGTAAAAGCTCAGTCTCGGCTCTTAATGATATCCACATGAGTTGTGTTGCTGACAGCAGAGGCAGCAGGATTGGGATCCCAGTTAATTAACCTCCACATTTTGCACTGTGCACAGAAAACATTTCACACAATTCCACTTGTCTCAATCAACTGGCTCAATTAATAAAAACAGGTCTGGGAACATGTTCCCACTGGATTTGGGGCAGCATCTTCGGCTTGCTTGCATTCTCTACATTCTCTGGTAGGAAATTCTGTTGATTTCATTTTCATCTCTCTCTCAATTTGAAAATAGAATCTATAATGATTTTCCATCATTTCCACTTAGATAGAAATATGTTGTGAAAGGTAATTTTATTGCTGAAAAATAATCTTCCTAATGTCAGCCATTATTTCACTCTCAGTGTGACAACTAGGGTAAGTGTTGGAAATCACTGTATGTTTCAGCTAAAGTATCTTGACAACACAAACGAAGAAGAAAAAGGTAGTCTTTTTGTTAATGAAAACTGCACTGTTATTTTGGTCTATAATGGAGAGATTCATGTAAATGATTGCCTGTCGTTTATACTAAAGAAAAATAGCAAAAAAAAAAAAATCAGCAAGCAGGAATAGTGATTTCTTTCCTTCCTCCTTGAATTTGCTCTTGTATTTACTGTAATCAGCCCTTTCACAACATTTTACCTCTGATACAATGTTCATGGTTGTCTTAGTAAAATAAATCAAAATCCGTCACCAGATTGAGGCTACTAGCCTTGCAAAAACTAGGGAAACTGTAGCCATGCACTTTTAAGAGTAAACATTATCCTATTTATAGATCTATAGGCATTTGGTACGTAATATTATATGGTAAAACCATCCTAACCCATATCTCTGCAATTAACACAACCACCTGTATGTCAAGTCAGAGTGGAGGATTCCTTCCTTTGGGGATTTAGGGACAGATGATATCTCCTACCACTCTCATCCCTCAGGGCTCTTCTGCAATGCTACATTTCTCCCCTTCCTCCACTGCACCTGCAGACAAAAGAGCTGTCCTACTATGTCAGGAGTGCAAAATTCAAGTTCAGAGACAGGGAGAAGGAAAAATGTCAATAAAGTTGTGTTACTTTATGTTTTTTTGCCCAACCTGAAAGTTGAATAAAGGAGAGAAAATTTTTGGTAGTTTGCTCCTCTTTCGTACCTAGTGAATGAGAATATTGTGATTAACTCCATAAACAGGTTTTCAATTAGCTTTAGCGATCAGGTCTGCGAAGTCCAAGCAGCAGAGAGGACTGTGAGAGAACTGAAACCACAGTGGGCAAAGCAAAACCCAGCAGTATTTTCAGTAAAGATACTTCAGTATCTCAGAGCTCTGATGACTTCCTGTGTCAATTACTGTTCTCAGCAATTTATTCACGTCTTAAAATTCTCCTCTTAAAATTCTAGGTCATCAGATCTGCCCTTTGCAATCATATTACAATCTCTTAAATGTACACTTTGCATTCAACAGAGAATTTCTGATGAAGTTTTTCAGCTTGATTTTCCAACTATCCAGAAACTCCAGTTACTGCTTCAGCAGATGGAATATATGAAATTTTTGCTCCTTGGATTTATAGATTGAGATGATGAATGCTAGTATTGCATTTGGGCAAAGCTTACTCACACAAGTAGTCTTTTCTAATGGAAATAGCTTCATTTAAGGGGGAGTGAGCAAAGAATTTGCCGAATTGGATGAGAATTCCCTAAATCTATTCCTGGTGCAGATCTAACTTTCTTTTCACTGCCTGATGAAGAAAAACAAGTAAAAACAAATTAAGAAACACTTCAAGAATTTTAAGAGAATGAGGGACACAAATTGACAGACGGCAGTGACTCATTGCATTGCAGTTCTGTAGAACAGCAAGAAGTCCCCAGGCTCTTGATTTCAGGAAAGTAATCCTGAACTTCTTGCTGGGGAAAAGATGGAGCAAAGCCATTCTGGCTTGGCTTCCTACCTAACAATACTGCCATATTTATTTATTTTTTTATTTATATACACACACACATAAAAGTTGCCCATGAAAAGCACAGTGTAGGACAATGAAAATACAGGAGTTTTATATTAAGAGTTTGGACCAAGTCTGTGACAGCTTGTTAATGAAAAAAAAGCTGTCTTTTGCTTTGCTGAAAGACACCATTTTGTTTCTGGAGCAGTGAAAGGCACTGAGAAGGTTCATCTGGTGAGGGAGAGAAACTAAGATTTGTGCACTGATTCTTCTTAAGCTGCTTCTAGGGTTTTTCTTCTTACATGCAAAACAAAAGCAAACCATTTGAAAAAACTTGGGCAACAATGTGGAAGCCTTTCCCATGTCAAACAGCACCACAGGGAGAGGGTCTCTTGCGCCTTACCAAGAGGTTTTCCCATTAAGTTTTACTGCAGCAGTGTTAGGCAATAGGCAGGGACCTTGTTAGCCTTTACCTGCTCTGCAGTCTTTTACCTGTCAAAGTCCTGAAAAAATAAATTCATTTTTCTATGCTAATTTTAAAAGCAAAGACAGCCCCTTCCTTGAAACAACCAGCCTTCCCAACTGAAGAAAGACAAAAAAGCTTAGCAGTACTGAATGCCTCTCCTCTTGCACAGAGTGGAAGAGGTCTTCCATAAGCTGTCAGAGTCTGCTAATGTCCAGTAGAATTCCTAAGGCCCTGAAAGAAAAAGTTGCAATCTCTACCTCTGCCTAAACATGTACATGGTTTCTGAGCTCAGGAGTGGTCTAACAGGGAATTTCCCAAAGTAAGAAGTTATAGCAGAGACAGGTAGAGATCCACAGTTTGCCTCAGGCTATTTTCCAGCACCAGCAGACTGTATCTGTAGGGGCACGTATCTAAACCAGGGGTAGCCTTCACAGCAAGAATGTAATGAGCCACAGGAAACCTCCTCTGAAACGGGACACTCACAGAGGCCTGAGCCATCCCACCATGAACTCACAGGTCCCATCAACCTGCCCGTCCTGCACAGCCTGTCTGAGCTCCCTGCCAGGAATGCAGACCTGCTGGCACTGACTGCTTGCACCCACACAGCTGCCCACCTGGACTCTCAACACAGGGAAACATAACTCACATTGATTCTCTGCAATTTAACCCAAGCAGCACAGCAGGAAAGAAATGAAATTTGTTATTTCCTGTCCTTCAGATTTTCTTCCCCTCTTCTGCTGTAGACAGCATCTCTGTTCTCATGTCACGTGTGCTCCTTCCCTTTCTCCTCTGTGAGCAGCTTTTTGCTCTCACTGGTTGTTGCAGGCCAAGGAATCAGCCTCAGGTGGTGAGGCAATTCCATCTTCCCACTAATTCTTCAGCAGCAGTAGTTTTAGGACACAAGTACCTTGGAGCAGACCCACAAACGAGAAATTACAGCTACAGACAGAGCAACATTGACATGTGCTTGTCCACACAACACAACACATTTTCCTTGCTGGGGGAGAGGGAAGGGATGGTGTCAGTCTGTGAAACAACACTTGCATGCAACACATAGCAACAGAGTAAAAAGCTGTGAATTTGCACTGGAAGTTCCAACTCAATTGCTGGGAAGGCAGAGAGCAGGTGGTGAGCAGCAAACAGCCCACACACCAGGAACATGGGCAGCATGTGCCACACCACTGCTACCTTGTGCAAATCTAGTGCTCCCCTCATGGAAACAAACACCCATGTTCTGTCCTCTTTGCCACGGAGGGTACGGTAGAAAAACAGGCCAGGAACATACATTCACAGAATTGTAGAATGGTTTAGGTTGGAAGGGACCTCAAAGACCATCTAGTTCCAACCATGGGCAGGGAGATAGTTACTACTGCACTATTTGAAGAAAATGAAGTTCTAAAGTAAAACATCTCTCTAGAGGCCTACAGAAGGTGAGGCCTGACTTTGATGCACTATTACCTGTGACTAATGTTAACTGCTGCAAACAACCTCACTCATACCAGTAGTGAAATTTGCTAAACAAGGATCAATGATTTTTCACCCAAAATTGTGGCAGAAATTTAAATATGAATTTGCTCTTGCTTTCTATTAATAACCAGCAACAGGTTTAAGTGACCCAGTCATTCTTGGGAATTGATTTTAAACCTCACACTCAGGCACTTCTGTGTGGCAAATGTTCAACCAGCATGGAAAAGGGCTGATATATTTTCTACAGGAAAGTCCTTAAGTACTCAAGCCAGCAGTAGAAAAAGCTTTCCAAAAAAATATTCACTTTTGGGATTAAGTGGTATTTCTTGAGGTTCACATTTTATTCAGGGCTATAGTACCAGCAATCAGAACAATCCTTTATAAATTGAACAGACCTAGAACTTTAAGGGCGAGTCTTAGCTTTCATATACAATTAGATAAGGAGGAAGGACAAAGGAAGCAAAGGCCTCAGTATCTTTGAAATTCCATGGGTATTATGCACCCAACATCACACTCCAAAATGTCTTAATTTTTTTTTTTCAGCTTCTTGGGATTTTTTTTTGATATATTTTAAGAAACAACAGCCTTGTTTACAAATCCTACCAGAGATGGTCCTTTCTTCATATTAGGAGTGCAGCAAGACCTCCAACACCACTCTACCTGCCTCAATCAAAATCTAGTTCTGCTCAAGACCTTTGCACTCAGGAGAGGCTCCTCTGGAGCACGGGAGGCAGCAGGGCACACCTGACTGTACAGAGGACTGATCCCAGACTCTGACACCCCTGTCACCTCCAGGCATCCTGCTGGTTTTGGCAGTGCTGCATTTCTCAGCAGCCACTCTACCAGGACTCACAAAGAATAAAACAAAATATATCCTAAATATGATGGCCCAAAACCACAAAAGGGTTTGGGAACCCTTTTCAGGGACAAAAAAGGGGGTTTAGGGACAAAGGATTACTATTCACTACTTGTTTATATAAAATCCAAACTCATGCAGTTCATACTCATCCATATACAATGAAATGTAATTGTAGGGAGCACCTGTCTTATTTTTTTCATGCAGCATGTTTATTTGTGGGTGGATAATGGGAATAGCAATGGGTTAGCTGGGCTTGGTAATAGAATGCTTTGCAGGTATGGCAAAAAACCTAAAATACAGCAATTACCAAGCTGAGTTTGCTGTTCCTCAGAACAAAATCTTTATTAGCTATTCAGGAGGGTATTTGTCCAGCATCCAGCAAACAGAGCAGTGATTTGGGATGGGGACACCTGTATGTTACTGCAGTCTTACTCATCAAAAAAGTTGCAATATGTTCATGGATGATGTATGCCCAGGAAAATTAGCCAATCTTCATAATTAATATTTTATTGCAAATTCTTTTCTCATTGTCCTACAGAGGCTTGCCTGTTTGGGAAAACTTTTGGTCTTTTCAGAATCTTGAAATTCGTTACTTTTTTTTTTTTTTTTTTTTTTTTTAAAGAGGAACAG
>VZRS01005961.1:798241-847701 GCA_013398055.1 Ifrita kowaldi
CTACAGGGGCTTGCCTTTTTGGGAAAACTTTTTGTCTTTTCAGAATCTTTAAATTCATTTCCTTTTTTTTTTTTTTTTTTTTTAAAGAGAGACAGGGATTTTGCCCATTTTTTCAGAATCAACCACTTTTTTTGTAGGAAAAACAAAGCTAACAGGCTTGAAGGAAGGAATTTTCACATTTTTTTTAGAAAGTCTGCTTATGAGGAAGAAAAGCCTGCTCTTCAAATCTGTACTTAAAAAAGGACTGTTGCTTAAAAGCAGCCATTTCCCTACTTTCTCATGCTAATGTCCTGTTTATAACTGACACCTTTACTGCCTACCACTATATCAATTTCACTTCCCCAGAGAAAGAAAAACCAGATCCTGTGACTAGTGTACTGGATTGATAATCTAGCCTAATGCTGACAGATAAATGCACTAATTTTCTTCTGTGGTTGGCTCCACATTGCAGAGTAAATCTGCTTCTAACAACTGTCTCAATAGGCTCTGTAACCTGTCCAAGAGATGATGTCAAGTGCTACAAGGGCCTAGGGCTAGTATGGCAGGTAAGAGTTACCACTGGGATAAAGTTACAGGTGAGGTTTTAAATGAGAGGGTTATTTTAAACTAAAGCCTGGCTGGAAATACAGATTGCTCTTTAAAAAGCCAAAAGAGTAAAGGAATAAAGAGCAACTTTTATGATTTTGGGGGGGGTCTACATCTTTTGTATTAAAATCAGCATGTTCTTAGCTAAGGTATTGCAACATCCAGGAAACACAAGGAGTTATTTCTCTGGCTAGTGGTACATGGGAAAATGATGTACCTTGCCCTGTGTTTGCTGGATTTGGTGGTAGCACGGACTCTGTGAAGCACCTGGACTGTTCAGAACTCAGGAGCAGAATTCAAGCCTGAGCAGCATTCCCTGAGCACAGCAGAGTACTGGAGGATACTGGTGCCTGCTCCCACCTCCTGTGTTGCTAAAAGCCTCTGTGCAGGCAGGTACCAGGGCTCACTCCAGATGCTGTGCACTCAGGCATCAATGACTGTGTAGAAGGCTCACTGGACATACAAACTACAGATGTTGGAAGGAGAACCACAGGACTTGTTATTTTAAGATTTAATTCCAATGCGGGGGGGAAAAATGGTTAACCTTTTTCTCTTTTTTATCATATCATGCCAAATATTTGGGTCATTTCTAAGAATTTCAGCAGTCATGGCAGAGCCAGGAAGGTTTCAGTGTTGTTTTGCTCTTATTGGTTTCCTTGTTGAATTCCAGGATCACTATGCTGGTTGCTACCAATTTATAGCTCTTCGATGTTCATTTATCATTTTGACCAAAAGAGCAACTTTGGTGGACATTTATTGATTCCCTCTTTGGAAAAGATCACAAGCAATAGCTTTTTAAATAAAAAGGGTCTTTGGGTTACATGGATAACCCTGGCACTGAGGGATACATCTCTTACTCTGCTCTCATGTCTAAAATGTTCAATCAGCTCCCACTCCCCTAACCTGAAACAAAAATAAAACCTCATTTTAATCACATCTTTTTCTCCTGATTTTCACTCCCCACCTCCTGACCTTTCCATGTGAAGAGGATCACGCAGAACATTTCAGCTTTTCTTAGGCTAACTTTTGCTCACTTTGAATAGCACTTATATAGGTCAATAGCATCACTTCCCCTTTCACCCCCCTCCCCATCACAGAAGAAATACAGGATCTAACCTCTTTAATGCATCAGTTAACAGGATGACTTCTTGTTTGTTTATGGCACAGGAAGTTTGATATTTAAATGAAACTAAATATTCAAGAGAAAAATTAACTTTACAGATTCTGCTTTTTCCTTTTTTTTTCATATTTGTACAGCGCCAAGCACATCTGGCTCTGAATAAGGCTCCTTAGTGCTATTTCAATATGACTAACAGTAACAGCAGGAGTACTCAGACAACAAACTGCAGCATTAACAATGGTGGATCTATTCTCATTACAGAATATATGGACAAAATATTCCATATTAATAGTGTGTACTATGGCATGCACAAAATCCCCTGTACATTGCAGGCAAACTATAGTTCACTGATTTCATTGCTACAGAAAAATGCCAAAAACCAGCCAATCCCTGAATGAAGCAGGTCACTGATTTGGTCATATTCCAATATGTTATTGTTATGGTCACAAAGAGATGATAAAATGTGTGTAGGAGGACACAGAGAGAAACTATTCTTTGACAGCAACAAAGGTATACATATTTTGTGCATTTTCTGAAATTTTCTAGTATTAGTATAGATTTCTCTTCTCCTTTTTTTTTTTCTTTTTTCCCTTTCTTTTTCTTCTGAACATTTCCGAATGCCCCTGTTTCTTGAGCAGAGGAAGCTAAAAGTTTCGGTAACATTTCAGGCTGACTGTTTATCTTTTAATTGTGTATGACTATTCAGTGAACCCAATCCTGCTCCTGTGGAAGTCTAATGAGAACTTGGGTACTAAATTCCCTGGGAACTGGATGAAGCCTCCAACTACTGACTTTGTAAGGCTTCAGCCATGCAAAACCCTGCTGGCACAAGTAATGCAGAAGAGCAAAAATAAAAATTCTGCTTCTTTGAAATGTTTAACCACGGCTCATTTGTTAATACAGTAGTTGAAAGGTGAAAAAACACCCACTGATTCTAAAAAGTATGGAAAAACGTATTATTTTTTGGACTGCGACGCCTTCACTAGCTGTTAGCTTTGGAAATATTTAGACATAAATCAATTTCGTCCCAAAATAGAGTCCAAAAGGAAGAATCGTCAGGAAGTGGAACAAAGTCCTGCATTGTGCTCCACGGAATACTTGTCGGGATATGTCACTAGAGGGCACTACCACATCGTCCCCAAAGGCACGAGGACAAAGGACACGGGTGCCCGGCTGCTTAACTTGCGCACTCTGCTTTACGGTTTGAGAAACGAATTTAAATCACATCGCAGAAATTATTGATATTTTTAATAGTAATGGGACTTCAATAAATCGGCCATATTATTAAACAGTAAGTGTATGGAGCCTTCACGCCATAAAGTTCTGACTCTGTAGGCTGCAGAACTCATTAAAAATAGTCTGCACTGAGTTAGCAGTTCTCATCAAAACAATTCAAGGAGGCTGTATTTGGGAATTACGCTGCTGAATTAGCACAACAAATAAGGAATAATATGGGGCATAAGGCAAAGGAAACTTACACTTGGGCCGCTTCCTTTCTTTATATTCAGTGCTGCTCACAGGCACGCTGCCCAAATGAGCTTGGGGGAAGCGCTGAAACTGGGAATCACAGGGGGGAAACAGGGAGCGAAATAGAAGGGAACTCTGCTTTTCTCTCAAATAAATGCTATTTGCAACAACTTGTAATAATTGCCTAACTGCATTTATTAAAATAAATGTGCCTCGCTGAAGGGAAGGGGCAAAAATATTTGAATGTTCCGAGTTTAGGCATTTTTTTAAATGTATTTTTTAAAGTATTTTCTTTGATAGGTATGCAATGCTTGTTTCACCCAGTGTTAGAGAGTAAATACAAATGAAGGTTTTCTTTCAATGCTCTGGCTGAGACAGAGCACAGAGGTCGCTTTCAAGGTTACTAGATTTTTGTTTGAAAACGGTGAGTCCCCTGTTTCTCAAGAAACTCTGCTTTGTAGTCCATTGCTATGCACCTGAAAACTTCCCACTGACTTCCAGGGGAAATTTGGCTGCTCAGGAATGTGGGATTGGGCTCTGGAATGGCAATCCCATACAGAGAATTTAACAATGCACAAAAATTTAACCCTTCGATGGAACCAGTCACAAGCTTAAAGCTATTCATGCATATATTACCCTGCTTCATATAGAAGAGAGTCAGCACTGCATTTGCTATATTAGAAGATTAAAAGGAAAAAAACCCAATGAGGTGGTTTGGGGTTTTTTTGAAAACATATGGTTCATCCAAACATCTATCTTCTTAAGGCTTCATCTGATCTAAATCCGATTTCTGAAAGCTCTTGAAACTTGGCATCCAGTTCAGGGCACAATCCAACTCCCTTTAACCAGATAAGAATTGAGCCATTTATAACTGTAGTTAGAGGCAAGCCTGTGGTTATAAAAAGACCCACTAAATTCCTGCACTATGCTTGGAACTCTGCAAGTACTTCATTATTGAAATGCTATTGCTAAATTTAATTTTAAAATCAGTTTACTGAAAGTATTGAATCTGACCTGCTTGTGGCATCCATCAGGTGGAATGGTCACCTATTAAAATGGTCTCGTTTAAATGGGACTGAGAGGAAAGCAGAGATGTTTCTGACTTGGAGTCTTCCTATGTCAGATCCCAATGTATCAACAGAAGTTACTTATAAGCTGTAGACAAAACAGCACCAAAGCGGGGTGAGTGTGTTGCCTGTGAGGCCAGAATGTCTGAACTCTATCAAGTGCTGCTGAGGAAAACAGCTTCAAGGCCACATGTGATAACTGGGAAGAGAGTCCAGCAGCAGAGAGGGGTTCCTGTGGCTCATGGGATGAGCACCAAACTCCAGATTATCTCAATATGGCTCTTCATTAAAGGAGCAATAAGAGACCCTTTGGCTATGAAGAAAGGGCAGCTGGGGTAATATTAAAAAAAAGAAGCCAAGTCCTAAGGTTTTGACAATTGTGTGTTTTCCTATTATGAGTTATGGAAACCTAACTCTGTGCTGACAAGCCTGGGAAGGGATGAGTGAGCAGAATGCAATGTCTTTCCTAATATAAACAGATTATTTTGCATTATGGCAGATTTAGGAATGTAAAATGTTCACTCTGTAGCTAGTTAAAGGCTTACCATAATTGCTCTACTACTGCTATTGCTACAGGATTCTCTGTCTTGTCTGACTGGTGGAGGTTGCTTGGTTTCCAGACTCTGTTTGCAGGGGTTTCTCGAGAAGGAAAGGGAGATCTGAGGACAGACCTCCATAGCTGGTGCCACAGACATTCTGCACTCTTCAACAGTTCATAACTCACTTAATCCAGGCTGAGGACACGCCTTAGAAACACTCAGAATCCAAAACATGAAAGGGAGCCTTTGCCTCCTCCCTTTCCAGGTGAGCAGCTGTTTGGGCAGTACAAAAATATGAGACAGGGAAAAACCTAGCCAGGCTGAAGTCAGCAGCAAAATGTGACTGTATGCGAGAAGATTCGGCGTTTCACCCCAGACAATACCAGCTGAGAACTAAAAATTGAGTAAATTCCCTTTGCCTGACTCTGCATTTCAAAAGAGAGGCCTCAAGCCCAGTGACTGAGCATTCAGCTGGGGCCAGTATGTTTCTGGAATAAGAAACCCAACAACTATTTATTATGTCCAAGTGAGATACTCTGCAATCCAAGGTCAAAACTCTAGCTTCAAGCAACCCAAGTATTTTGCATGGAAAGACAGATGTAGGTACCAATTTAGTTACTAATTCATGCGTCAATACAAGATCAACCCCAAAAAGCAGAATCCAAGCACTCCCAAATTGGACAAGAATTCTAGTTTGGGCTTGCAAGCAGGTCTGCATGTTCAAATGGATAGTCAAAGACAACCTGGCTTCTTTTGTCAGAGAACCACTTTCTTAACTCTGCCAGCAGCGCTTCAGACTGTCTGACATTTCGTGTGGTATCTTTTTTTTTTTTTTTTTTTAACACAGAATTAAAGGGAAAAGAAAAAATCCTTAACCCAATATCTTTAGAGCTTTGTTTTGGTTTTGCAACTTTCCTGTTTCTGAAAAGAGCACCAAGTAATCTGTTGACAAGAGAAGGAAAAATATATTTAAGTAAGGAAAAACATGCTGCTACAGTAAAACTGTGTCAGATTCTATTAATTCAGGTTTTCATTGTCTGATATTTCCAGGCACAGTGGGCTTTTTGGTAGACCTCTGAGCTCTGTTTTCTAACAGAGGCATAGCACAGGGCCTGTCAGGAAGAGGCAGTGCTCTCATTGTTATACACCTCAAAGAGACAATATAATCCTCATGCCTTCAGAAGGGCCAGGACTGAACCCCAAAACAACAGCCCTGTCTTCCTTTAAAAGGGTGAGCAAAGCTCAGTCAAAGCCTCGTTAGTGCATGCCTATGAATTATTCCCTCATCAAGTGGCCGATCACACTACATTAATATCGTGGGCACATTCTGCTTTGTTAGCAAACCTGAATTCCACTGCGGCACTAATGAAGGACCAGTCCTCATGTAAGACATGATATCTTCAGGATGTGTCTATTCTGCTATGAAATTATTTTCTTTTGTGAAGAGTATTACGAGATTACTAACTGGAAAATATTTAAACACAACACAAGGGGGAAAATGTCTCTTTTGGGGAAGTTGCATGAATACACAGTAATGTAATTCCAATAAAAGCAAATGTATCTAGTCAATATGAAGCATCTGTTCTTAGTGTGTGAGCCAAGGAAGCACTGAGCCTTTTACACGGCTCTCCTACAGAAGTTGGTTCTTTATCTGTAGAGATTGAAGCAAGAAGAGGCTTTGGCAGTCCCTTGTTCTACCCACAGTGTTTTGCAAAGTCCACTCAAGTGGCATCATGGTTTCCCTGTTAGATTAGGTGAAATCAGATCCTTACCACCTCGATATCAAATTTCACAGGTAGTAAAACCAAGAATAACAACAGGTTCCTTGGTGTTATTTTGAAAGTATCCCATGAGGCTGAGGGCCAGCCTGAGACTGATCAGGCAGAAGAGGGGATTGCTGCACACAGCAGTACTGCACTTCAAGGAAACACATTTTGCCTAGTCTCTCCTCCCCCTGCTTGCATCACAACTGAGCACAAAAACCCAAAATATGCAGGCAAAGAAATCAAGTTATAGCCAGATATGTTGCACGGAATTAAACACGGCGAACCACAAAACACGTTTCTTGAAGTTAACTCCTATTTCAGCCTCAGTAATATCCACCTAACTGGAGGAACGTTTCTCTGAGATTGCATATCCCTCAATAACATCAGAAGTAGTGGAATAAATTATAAAGCAGTGAAAAAATGCTGAATCTAATCTGTGTCTGTATCTCAAAAGTATCTCTCTACCTTCATTTTAAATTACAGAGCAAAGTGAATTCCACTCCAAATGCCACAAATTTAAAAGGTGCAACTGGTACCAACCAACACATTCTGTTCTAATGCCCCTTTGCCCGACTATTTTGCACAAAACAACCCAAGTTCATCCAAAGCAAAATTGATTCCAAAACTGATCCAAAGCTTTCTGAAATCATCACGATTCTTTTCACAAATTTCGAAGTGTTTTTGGTCTGGTCTGTTAAAAAAGTCATTAATCAATTTTAAAATTGGAAAGCTGATTTAGCATGCAGTTAAGGATTTGATAACTCGTACACAAAACCCAGGATTTTCTGAAGTCTTCAGTGCTGTCCAAGCTCTTCTCTCATTTTGGTCAGCAGAAGTCCTAACATTAAAACATTAAGTGTTTTTAAAAATTCCTCCATCCTGCTTAGACACATTAATCTAGCACCAAAAGAAGACTATGCATCTCATACAGGGCCTGATCCTTTCCAATTTACACAGGCATAATGTCATATGCTTACCAGTCTTAGTGGGATTCCTCAGTGTCCACTTCCACAATATCAAGAATAATTTATAGAAAACCCATATCAAAATGTGTTATTCTTCACAGGATGCTTGCATATATTCTTCCTCACTGATTCTGCAATACTCCTTGCTTGGGTGCTTTGGGTTCATTATACTCTAAGCCACTTCTTTTTCCTTTATTATTTTATCATTATGTGAAGTAAAACTCAATTTTAAATAAGCTTGTGTATTCCACTTCACCAGTGCTGACAGACAAAATGTCACATATTGCTTCTTTTTTGTTAAGAAGTTACTATTCTCTCTCAGTTGCATAATCCTAACACAAAGTAGAGAGTATTTGAGGGTTTGTTTAAAATTATTCACTTTCATTATACTGCTACAAGTGGTGCTGACAGCAAAACCACTTGCTTGCCTAAAATAAAATGAAACATAAAGGATTTCTTTTCTTGCACATGGAAGGTTGTGCAGGCTACCTTACTGCATTTGTTAGTTTTACAGATCTAATCTCACTACCTCAAATTACAGTGCATTTCTACCAACTAAACACCAAGCTTCCAGAATTATTGCATACAATATTTTTAATTTTCATGTGATAGCAGACTGTTCTCTCCCCTATTCATTACTGATTTTATGATGAGTAAATTCTACCTCCAAGAAAAATTTGTGTTCCTTCTCCTTAGTAATAATCTGCAGGAATTCAACAAGCAGAATATAGTAGACGAGGAAAACAAACGGAAGAAATTATTTCAAAATTTTATAGTTATAATTAAAGAAAAAAGGTGCTCAACTATTTTTAATTTAGAAAGAATGTTTACTTCAGCAGTTGCCCTACTCAGCAACATTAAAATAAAATAAAAAACCTTAGCTTTGTGTGTTTCCTGAGGTTACTAATCTTGCTTCTGCCACCACACCATTCAAACAGGAAGAGATCAACACACTGCAATGAAGGGGACGGTATGTAAGTAATTTTTGAGATGTCATGCATGCAGGTCCAGCTGCTCAGCCATCATGGTTGTTAGCATTTGGCCTTTTGCCATCAGCTGACAGCCAAGCAGAAAATAAACCTTAAGGGTTAAATCACATCTACTTATAGACCAAAGTTGCTGGCCCAAGGCACACTGCAATGGTGGCCAAGAAAGGCAGGAACACGGGGAATTAGCCTTTTACCAAGACATTCGCAGTAGGAACAGGCCAAGCTGACCACAAAGTAATTCCTCTTAACTGTCTGTCCAGTAAATTTCTCATGAAACCCAGACTGCTTCTTCTGCAGTGTCACATTATTGTCATATATTTGATCTATGGAAGGGTTTAAATTTTATTAAAAATGTGTTGCAGAGATAAATTCAATCAGTCAATCCACCAGCTCTCTCTTGGCTAAAACCCATTCTCTATGTCTCAAAAGTTGGCTTTTGCAAAGTGAGCACACTTTTGACAATACAAATTGGGCTAGCGATAACACACACGTATATCTATTACTTCCTGCATGGGTTGTTTGGGTTTACTTATTTATTTGCTAAGCAGGTGGGTTTTTTTTATGTGGCACTTGAAAATCTGAACAAAATATTTCAAGGGACAAAGATTATCTGGAGAATTTTCCACCTCCAGACTGGATGGTTGTGGGCTTTGGTGTCACAGAAAACTCTGTGGCAACATAAGTAGACGCAGGAGACTTTAGCCACTCTCCTATGGATTTCCTATGCTGTGCACAGAAAGCCCTCAGAACTAATAAAAAACAAGGGGTGTTATTTTCTATCTGAAAGCATCTGATCAGAAAAATCAAAGATCTTAGCCTGTGCACACTGTTCCATACAGTAGCTAAACTGGCACTCTCTGCTACCCCTCCTGCAGATTCAGAACAGCACCCAAAGCACTGGTATGATTTTTACTACTATCTTGTATAAAGATGTAAAACAAAACTGCAGTACTGTTCAGTTCAGGACTAGAGGAGAATGTTTCTTGATCAGGCTCCTCTACTTTCCCAGATACTCAATTATATAAGACTATTAAATAGATAAAGAACATTCAGTTTACAATCACAGTCCCAGGTTACAATAGGAGGAGTGGTAATACAGACATCTGATATTAAGGAAGGTACACACAGGTAACAAGAAGATGTGTTCTTGTGCTTACATGTCCCATTCATCACTTATTGAAGAACACTCACAGATCACATCAGCTTCTCGTTAACACCAAGCACCAGTGAGTTCTCTGAGCTTCACTCTTTCCTCTCCCTCTGCCACACAGTGAGGCAGACAGGCACAGATGCAAACTGATTGCTGATTTTTAGAGCTGCGCAGCAAGTGTCTGCTCTGTGGCCAGGAAATCGGTCTGAGTTAACGCTGCAGTAATTGGAAATCCCACAAATGAGGCAAGCAACTTTTTTCTGTGCACAGCCAGCTCTGCCCTCACACCTGAGGAGCTGGTCATGGGATGGAAGAGAAGCTGTTTTCTTCCTGGCCCTGCTTGAGGAGATCTATGTCTTCCAGAAAACCACAGTCATTCAGGTGATGCCTTCCTTGCAGAAAGAGAGTCCAGATGACTCCAGGAACCAATGAAACCAGAAAAGCTGCAGAGTGGGCAGTGAAAAACAGTGCTATGGCTTTGTTGTAGTAACAGCCAACTATGTCAAGGAGTGGTAAAGGATCCAGAGATTCTGTAGGACCAGAGAGGCTTGAGAGGTGGCATTGGTTGAAAGAACACACATGGGAATGATAAACTAGTTGAGGAAAACATATTCATTTGTTGTTCAAAAGTACACAGCACATTAAAAAGTATGCAGTATTACTGTAATTAAAAAACACTGCCCCTTTACTTTATTTCACTATTAAAATACCTAAAATCTTGTAGTCCCAAATAATTCAGAGCATAGGGTATAAGTAAATCTTAATTGACAGATTAGGAATGTTTTCCATGGCCATAAAGATGTGACAGATATTAGTGAATTAAAGGCAACAATATTCAAGCTCTTGGAAAATCCATTTCCTAAGTAATCCACTGGGTCCAGAATCACTGGGACATAAGAGAGTAATATGTACAAGAAACAGACCTGTATTTAATCCTCACGTCTGTGACAGGTGGAGATTGTGAGAGGAGTGCTCTTATAAATAAAAGGGACCCATGTTGTTAAGCTTCTCTCCTCACTCCAGGCCAGGTAAATCTCACAAGAGAAATGTGTGATCTGAAAGTGCTGGAGATTATATAAAGAACCGGAGAAAAAGCAAAAGCTACACTGACCCAAAAAGACACAGAGGCAGCAAACAGCACTAATGTTTCTGTGGATGCAAAGCCCAAGGCAACTTGTCATCCCTCATTATAATTGAGTGGGATCGGTTCATATAAACTCTGGATGTTCATATACAAAGAGGTTATTGCATGGCCTCTGATTCATGGCAACTGCCTGTGCATGTGCTCTAAGCTGGCAGCTCAGGTAACTGGAATTAGCTAATTCCTCTCTTTCATTCAGAGCAGAGGGCTAAGCCAACACGAATTACTTCACATTTTTCAAGAGCTAAAAGCATGCATGGAAGATTGCGGTAGATCAGTTGATGTGCAGGAAATGTTTACCACATATAAGTCTTCATTAATGTTTATGTTTTGGGTTCCTCTTTATTACTGACTGGGGGATACTTCTTTTATCCACATCTTTACACATGTTCAAAAGCAGTCCTTGACGCACATACTGGAAAGGAATAATCATGGCTGGTCGATGCTAGAACTCTTTTTTATAGCTGTAACACAGACACAAAGCAAGATACCTTGCCTTTTAAGCAAAGGTGAATGACTACATACTCAGTTTCTGCTGTCACCTGGGGTGCTCATCATCTGGGCTTCTCCCTGATTGTGCTCAGCTCTGCTTCACTTCTGGAGTTTGCATTCTGAATTCACTGGGTTGATCAAACTTCACATAACTGTGCCAGACCATCTCTCCCCTTCTCATCAGCTTCTCCTATTCCTCCAAGTGAGATACTTCGGTGATGCCTCAAATAAGACTGATTTCCAGTGCCACTTATATAGGACATTGCTGGCAACCACCTGCCAGTGCTGAGTCTTTTGGTTGGTATCTGACAGACATTGGATGCGGGGGATTATGCTGTGCTCCAGCTTGAGAGATAGATCCTACCTGCAGGACCCTGTCACCACTGAAAGTTTCATTAGCTCTGAATCATCATAATAATATTGCTCCATGAAGCAATTTCTAAAATTAGAAGCTCAAAATTTAAGAATATTCTCCCCAGGCTGACATTATCATTCAAATATCATTCCTTGTGATATTTTTCATTTGTGAATCTGAATGTACTATATAAAGCTGGGGAAACTGAGACAAAAAAGAAGGAACCTGTTTCACCAGTGTTGCACAGGAGGACAGAAGAAAATCCAGAAACAGAAAGCTCAAACATTGCACTTTTACATTCAGAGTTACTCTGACAGGTCCTGCCTACGTGCCAACAAAATTAATATCTAAAATTATTTGAAACGCAGCTGCATGTGGCCCTAAGTGAATAAACTGATCATAGAGAAGCTTAAAGACACGAATGCATTCACTCCTTTTCCTACTGAAAATAATCTATGAATCTGAGTTGCAACTTGTTCTTTCCAAATTTCTATGCCTAAAGAAACAGTCAAATGATCCTCTTCTATATAATATAAAGAAAGATTATCATCATATCATCATTTAAAATTAAACCTAGAAAGAAACAACTCAGGGGGTTCACCGAACTTCTAGCTCTTTATAATTTGTGGGCAACTGCACACGATTATATTACAAAGCCTAAATATAATATAAAATGTAGCTTGAAGATAACTTAAAATAAACCGAACTTGACTGTGTTGGTGAGCTATTGTGATAAAAAATTAACATGTTTGGGGAAGTCTGATTTGCATTACACAGTGCCTGTAATCAAATTACCTCTAAATGTTATGCCATGTCACACTGTGTTTGAGATGTTGCTGTCAAAAATGCATACATACGCTTTGCAGTTTGACTCAACCTGGCTTCATTTTAAGCGATCATGTATGTCTCTGAGCTACTTCAGCCAAACGGTGGTAAAATACAGAGGTTGGCAATTCAATTTCATTCAACCTTTCAAGAAGGCAAGAGCAGATAAGCTCTTCTTGTTCGTGTCAATGATAATATTCAGCGCAGCCTAAATCTAATTCAATAGGTTTGCTCCCGCTCTCTTGTCACATTGTCATTTCCGAACCCAGTCCCCCGCCGCCCCCTCCCAGCTCCAGTTGCAGCAAAACTTTGTGAAGTGCTTAACCCACAGCCACGGGCGCCTTTCCAGTGGATGTGTTGCAGGTCAAGCCCAGCCTTGGGGTCTGTGCACGGGGCTGGGCCACTCAGGTGGCGGCTGCCGGACACCCTGTCCGCTGACCTCACTGCAGCCACAGATGTTTACTGCACTTTGGGCGATCCACAGAAAGCAGAGCAGTAAAGTAGGCCAGCTTGCGGGAAGGCTGTTACCCACAATTCATGGAAAAATGCCGGATAGTTCCCACTAGGTTGTGGTCGGCTAGGAAACGGCAACTTATTAATCTTGTGTCAGAGGGCCAGCTGCAAGCCTGGCAGTTACCATATTTCACCACCAACTCTGTGTCTGGACAGCCATTGTCTTTTTTTTATGAAAAACTCCACAAATCAGCTGCTATTTTCCCCCCTCTACGTTCAGAAACGGCGCTTGGGGGCTGAGGTGGCTCTGGCGCATCATGCACACGGCGGTCAGGTTTGCTAATTCAGAGCGACTGCTTAGTTTCCAACTTTAATGATATTCCCTCAGCATATCACTATGGTTGCTTGGCGACCGGATTTCAGCTAGGCCTCTCATTTGATTCCCACACATCAGACCCTGAAAAGCACTTTTTTTCCTCCCTCCGCTTTTGATTCTGGCTCCTCTGAAACCCTTCCCCCTGCGGTGTCGGTATGGGTGGGCAGCGCGGTGGCAGAACAAGGCCAGGGGTGACGGGAGGCCTGGAGGCTCCTGGTCACACATCAAGGCCTGGAAACAAAGCCGCCAGGAGCCCTTCCTGACAAACACAAATTCCCTTCAGAAAAAGCAAATTTGGTCTTCCCTTCGTAGCGTGGGTGTCATTTTAAGACTTTCTTTAGACACTTTACTAAATCTGACGTTTTCCATTGTTTTTTGGGCCTTTCTCACAAAAGGCTTCCTATTATCAACAAGTTGCTATTGGAGTAAGCAAACAGCTTGTGAAGGCCTGAAATAATCTAATAAGCAACAGACTTGCGTGCTTTATGTACCCACACCTTTATGGGATACAAAGTTTGTTTGGATAAATAATTTTCCACTTTTTGCTCAGTTTCAATTAAAGTATCCTTTTAAAATTAATGGTTTTGTTTAGCTCTGCACCCTTCCCCCTACCATATGCATGAACTCCCTCTACACAGTATAGTACAGCCACAGATACATTTTTAATAAACTACTCTGGACCAAACAAAAGAATTTTTAAAACACTTTGTTTCTTGGTGCAATTAAGGTCTGAGCAATAAGATGGATACAAGGGCTGCACTGACTTTCTTATTCTTCTCTTGGCTATGACTGAAAGTCTTCACAAAGTTAAAGGATTGACTACACTGGAAGCCAGATCAGCTTACACCAGCTGAAGGCTTAGTCCTGAATCTTAATGTGCTGTGGCAATAAAAATAATTATGTTAGCTATAATGGATGTTTGTTAAACAATTTTACAAACAAAACACAGGATTATTTCAATAATTAAAAAAACATCATGCTAAAATGACTTATACCAGATAGGGAATCACCAGGTATATAATAATAACATAAATAATTTTCAAATATTACTGTTGAGGAAAATGCAGTAGGCTGGATAATTTACTAAAGGTTCAATATGAGCACTACAGTAGTAGCTTAAATACAATGTTCTGCTTCTTGTTTGCATGGCTTTCAGATAATTCCCTGTACAGCCTGATGATGGATATAAAAATTCTTAGTTGTCATAAACCATTACTCAAATGTCTATTAACGATGAGCACAGTCACACCCAAATTAGTGGCAATGCATCAACAGCAGGAGTAGGTCAGACCTTGTTCGCCTGTACAGACCTGAGTTGCCTCATCTTTTGTACTGATTGCAGTCTTGTGTGGTTTAGAGATTCTCAAAAATCCCCAACTCCTCAAGTTATTTGGTTACAGGAGAACCTTAGCTCATAATTTTTTAAAGAAGTTCATAGCCCTTATGTTTGAAGAAAATGTGATTTTTTTGTTAAAAAAAACAACCAACCAACCAAACAAAAAACAAACGCAAAACCAACCAAGACAGCTGAGAGCTCCTTATGCTTAGAGGTTTTAATTTTGAAATTTCCTGATTTTTCATAAAACTTCCACATTGCAGGGAGGGACATGAAGTTTCTCCATATATTATTTGGCAGTCCTGACTATCCATGATGAGACACATTCAGGTTTAATTTGTCATGATCACATCCCAGGATAAGAGTCTGTTGGACATGGACTGTCCAGACAATGACCAACTCAGACTAGAGATCTCAGTGGTGGTCTGCAGCACCATTTGAATATTGCATGATGATAATATGAAACCATGTTAGTTTTCAAAACAAGAATGATGCAGTGGCATTTCAGAGCATGCCCACAACTGGTCCCTCAATTGTCAGTCACATGACATCACAACAATGTGGGGAGGACTTTTCAAATGCTCCTTTGCATTCTATCCTGGGCTTCCCAATCCTCACAGAATACAGAGCTGTCTCCTAGAGTCCAGCCTGTGTCTTTATAACGTTAGGGTTACCTGGCACCTCAGATGTTTTGCACTCCCTGTTACAATAGTTTGCTATGCACTGTTTATTGCTACTTACATCCTCATTTGAGACTCTCAGCTGAGGAGAAGTTCAGTTCCAGAAATGGGACTTGCAATTGGAAGTAGTCACATCTCAGAAAATCTATTGAGAACAATGATCACCAGTTAGGAAATGTGGAATACACATTTCTAGACCTCCAAAGCCACACAGAAAAGTTTTAAAGGCTAGTAATGTATTTGCTTTCTATGTGTCAAATTAATTTTCCAGAGTTGTAGATGTATGATACAAGGAGTTTATTTCCTGGCAGACAGTGGTGCTCATCAGAGTTATCATCACTAAATGCTAACACCTGCAGGACAGAAATTTCTACTGCATGAGTAAATTGTTTTGCTTATCTACACTGGGACAAATTGTGCTCAGTTACATCAGTAACAACAGTATCAGGGAAGAGTCCTCATTTTCCCACTGGTAGGAAGGACAATTCTGCCCCCTGAATAGCATTTCATAGGAAGTGAAACTAAAAAAAGTCAGCATATTGGAACACTTTAAAATACATTTATACTACTGTAGCTCTAATTAAATGTACCTCAAATGCACCTTGTGAAATGTATGCTCACATGAACACAGAAAGGATTTAGTTGTGCAGTCCCTGTTACTATCTGCAAATTTCTTTGTTGGAAGAACAGATGCTTGATTTTGTGTTAGAGCTAAAAGTAGGACTTCTAACCTTTCCCTCTCTATCCCCTAATCTAGAGCAGGTTTCAGATCTGTATCCTTTGCTCAGCAATAACTAAGTCTTCACAAGTTAAGAGATTGAAACTTTCTTTTTTATCAATCATTTGCAATAACTGTTAGCGTTGAAGATCCACTATCCACTCCAACATTTCTCACTTACTTATTAAGTTGTTGTTTTGTACAGTACACCTGACATGTTAAAAAAGAATGTTTTTAGATTAGTGTTCAAGCTTCATTTTCCTTTTTGCTGAAAGTTTTAATTAATACATTAAATACATTGTAGCTGTGCAGATGGGTAAAGAAGTTATCTATTTATACATTCTATTGATTCAGTTATTCAAATTTTTAGTAGTTTTATGCTATACATGCAACAAGAGCATGGTGCCCTTTGAGAATTGCTTCCATATTGTTTAATCTAAATTGAAATACACACACAAAAAATCCCATCTGCAATAATAGGATGTACACACCACATTAAATTACCCTCCCCCATCCGCTGGAAGTATTTCCAAGAATGAAAGGTAAACGCTCAATACTGCTTTGCTGCTGGAATGCAGCCTCTTGGTGCAGTCTGGAAATAGGATTGTCCTCTAGTTATCTTGCAACCTTCTAGCTTTGGGCAGAACACCCAAAAAAGGTAAATTTGCCAAATAAGTACTTTATCTGAAAGCTTTATTCTCTCATATTGCAAGAAACTACGGCATCAGCATTAACTTAATTATTTGTTGTTGTTCTTTTGTGGCAACACATTATGGTTCTGGCTCTGGGTTTTCACTGCAGGTCAGAAGTTTGGTATGGAAAGCATATTGGGAACTGTGATAATAGACCCTGGAATTTTCTTATCTGTTATTTAATTATATGGTTTCCAGTGAACTCTGGAGACTTGATTTGATAACCTGGGAAAGTTCTTCTACTTTCTGTAATCCTAAATGAAAGGCAGTGAACATGGCTAGAGTTAAAGTGTGTAAGAGACTGCATGAGTATACAGAATTATTTTCATTGTCTACCTGTGGAATCTTTTAGTTGTTTAAAAGGACTCATAACAATAATAATAAAAAAAAGATAATTAAAACTTTTAACAAAATTGTAATCATAATTTTAATACAAAAATGGACATAATCAGCTCCAGATTTACTCCCTCAAAAAGAAAAGAAGTTCTGGGTATACTACCTATATGTGTGTTGCTATTCATGGTATATTTAGAGTCCCAGATTTCTGAAAAATACTTTTGTGTTGATCGAGCCATAGAAATAAAACTGACCAAATATGGAAGGTGCTCAGCATGCCCAGAATCAGGTGGTCAAAGGGAAGGGACTGGAGAAGTAGCACATCACATTCCTGCATCAAAATTCTTGTGTTCTAGTGAGCAAGACAGGTTAAGAAACTCTTTGCCTAAAACATGACTTTCACTTTGATGTGATTCGTTATAGGTCAGAGAAAGCTTGGCCCACTTTCCACTGATTTGAGATCCAACCAATAATGAATCAGAAGCAGAACCAAGAATAGATCTAAGGAGTTCTGAATCACAAGCCACCTCTTTCTCAAAACACCCACTCCCTCCCAATCAGACAGACATCCCTTGTTTCTAAATAAATGTATTTAGTTACAAAATGGATTTATTTATTTTTAGCAAAAATTGCTCATAGTGACAAAATTTTCCATCCAGTTAATGACAAAATACATTCTGTTGCATAAGATTTGCACTCGTGCATAAAATTGCCTCTCTTGCCATAATTAATGTATAGATTGAAATTATAAGACATCTAGAGTTGCTGATGTGTCACTGAACACCCCCATTTCTCTTCTCCACTTTTCTTTCACCCTTTTAGAACATGACAGAATATCTAAATACTACGACAAGTCACACACACACAGAGAAATGCATTTTTATTACTTCAAAATGCAAAAACCAGTTGCCCCACACGAACCCAGTACAACTTTGTCACCCTCCCATGACAGAATCAGCTGTGATAGAGTCAACTACACCCCTGAGCTAACAGAGCTTTACCTTCTGGTTCAGACCATTGGGGGACTTGCATACCTAGAGCACAGTGCTCCTGGGTATCAGCTTTGCTACTCTCAACCTTCAGCAAAGTACCTGCCTTATGCCAGCAAGTGAAGAAATAATCCTGGGATGGTTTCTATTCCTTACACAGCTTCAGATAGCTCGAGTCAGAAATCTTTCATCTGAATGTGTTGTTAAATTAAGGTCTGTGAGTGATGCATAGAATTAAAATGAAGATAAAATTATCTCACTGTGATTTAATTATCTCAATTATCTGTGTGGAATAGTGCACTGGTTTCTACAATGCAGAACCACCTCTCATGAACAAACTACACTCAATAAAATAAACAGCAAGTCAAATCACTGCATAAAATTTGAAAATAAACTAATTCCAGGGATAAAAGACACTTTAATTTCCTATCCTCCACTCCTCCTTTTTCACTTGCATCCCTAGAGTAAGAAAGAAAAATATCTTCTCTTGTCAAAAGCCTAAAGTTCTGTCCTAAATAATACATGAATATTTAAAGAGTAACCTTATTGTAAAAGAAATCCCTTGGAAAAAGCATCCCTTCCTAACTACCGTTTGCAAGAATTTGGAGTGTCTGGGAAAATTTTGAATGAACCTCCAGACATACAGAAAGCCTCCTCACTGCCTCTGCTCTTTTCTGAAGTGTTTCCAAAAGAAAATAATCTCTATACTTCACAGACAATCTCAAAATATGTTTGCCACTGACAAAAGACTCCCACACACCTTTTTTTTTCCTTTTTTTTTTTCCTTTTGTTGCAAGCATTGAGTCATGGAGAGAGCAAGTTATTTGCCTCAAATTTGTGCCAGAGCCCAGCTAGTACCAGACCTCTGTCTGTTCATTCTCCAGTCCTGTGTTTTAACCACGAGACCGTCCCTTTCCTGGCACTCATTAGAAGACTGGAATGTGCTTATGGTCAAGATTTTCCCAGTCAAGGGCAAACACATGAGGAAAAAAAAAAAAAAGAAAAAGCAAGATACATAAGCAATGTTTTCTTTTTAACATCATTATATTAGGTACGTTAGAGAAACCAAGGATAGATTTGAAAATGAAGGTGGGAAGCAATTGATGTTAGCAGCAAAAGCTGAATTGATCCAATATGTCTGTGGACATTTTCTGATCTAACATATTTTCAAGTAAGCAATAGGCTTCCAGAGTCTGCTATAATTGCTAGCGACTGCTCTCTCACTGCATGATGTGAATGAATGCTAAAAATAACACACATTTTATACTGTGGCTACCCAGTTTGGATTTCATTCAGACTGAGTTTGTGTATAATTCCTGCTCCGCCTTCACAGCACTGACATGCAGAGAAACTGCAACAATGGTCTATTTTTGTGTAGTGTAGATCTAGAATGCAGATTAAATCTATTTAATACACAGCCTAGTCTTGATCTCCTTAGACAAAGAGTCACCCTAAGACAATGAAATTTCATCTGAGACAACTTGGCCCAAAACATTTAATTACAAAGGGAAGACAAGCCATGGTACATTGCCAGAACATAGCCATGAGGGGATAAGCTTTCCCAGTTGAAGGTATCTCACTACAGATGCAAAACTTGCACTTTCAAGATAGACCATGAGCAAAAAAAACTTTTGGTTAAACCAATCTCTAAACGAAGGCTTTTTGTCTACTATTTAGTAAACAATTATATCTGGAAGAGATTAATGGGAAACAATATATATTAGGATAAAACTGTTTCATCACTTACACAAACCAAATTTGCTGTCATCTCTTACACAGTATGTATGTGGTCACAGGGAGGTTGACAATGCATCAACCAGACAAAATCCCTAAATGAGCAGACATTGCTACAGAAAGGAGAGTTCCTGCATCCTTTCTGTGTGACTGAGAGAACACATGTTTCTACAGGAAAACACAGAGGGGAAACAGGAGTACAGTGGTATGCCAGAGGGACGTGGCCCCTAAGACACTGTGCAGCAGAGAGACCCATCCAGAATGTAAAATGCAGGATTTGGTATTTTTGGGTTGTTGTTGTTTTTTGTTTGTTTGGGTCTTTTGGGCGTTCTTTTGGGCGGGCATCTTTTGGGGGTGGGAAAGGGGTGGGTGTCAGCAAATAAATGAAATACAAACAGCAGCTTTTGAGAGCTTGCTACAGCTCATAAGGATGGTAATTAGACTTTGAATCTACATACCCTCACCTCATTCCACAAAAGGCAGAACACAGATGGGGGATCCACTCAAGGCAGCACTGAGGTATAGACTTTTTAAGAATATGAGTAGTGCCATTCTAGGCTTATGTACTTTTTAGAAACAACACCACATTAGGCCTCTTCAATGGATCAAACTTGAAATACAAAATGGGGCATGAACATAGCTGAGGCTACAACTGAAATTTGTAGAAAATCACTTTGTGCAGAACTTCGGAAGACAAGTTTGAAGCTGCTCTGCTCCAGTGGCTGAGACGAGAGATTACGTTTATAAAAAGGAATTATCTACCTTATTAAAACTTTGCAAGCTTCTGTTGTCTGTGGGTCATCTGACTGGTACTCAGCAAATAGTGCTGAGGTTTTCTTTTTCCTACTTTGTAAATAATGAATGAATAAGAACTTACTATGAAGTGCCAGCTTAATTTTACGGGGCATTATTTGAGGCCTAGTAAAACCTGAGTCTGAGAGGGTTCTTTAGCTGAAGACTTGCACAGCCATTTCAGCACCAGGTTCATATTCTAGACTTTTTTGTCCAAGTCTAACATAAATACAGATTCACCTTGTGTGCTGTGGTAGAAATCAATGGGAGTTCTGCCATTGATTTAAAGAGAAACAAGACTGGATAGACAAGCATACCTTAGCTACTGTTAATAAGATAAGAGAAACTATAAAACAAAACCCCCAATATTTGATAGCTTAGTTAGTGGTATTTGTGTTTATAATTATTAGCCTTTAGAAAACTGATCCCAGAACGACCTCCAGAAGAACAAACTCTCTATAAAGTAAGTTCAAAAAACAATTTAGCTTATCTTTTAAGCAATCAGAAATAACTACTCAAAACGCATTGTGCTTTTGTGCACTAGAATGTTGCATGTCACAGTCCCTCTCAAAGTGAATATGTAAGAACCGATTTCAAAATTGCTATCTAAATGCCTTGGGGAAGCAGAGCAACAGTTTGCTGCAGTGGGACTACCCTGGCATCTGACGACAGAAGGCATGATCCACAGTTTTGTATCTAATCCATGCATGTATTCCTACAGCCTCCACCTCCATCAGCTTGGTTTTGTGGGCCCCAAGCACCAACCCCCCGGCGTGTCTGGGTTACTTCCAAATGCCCAGAGCGCAAACACGCCGAGCGCAGGCCCCGCGCTGTGACAATGCGCTCTTGTCACAGAAGCTGCCACAGACCCCTAACTTCGCCCTGGCAGGTCTGTCTGCAGTGTGGCTGCTCCCCGGCTGTCCCCAGGCAGCTCTACCTCGAGATGCCAATGGACTGATGTAAGCTTTTGAAATGAGGTTGCTGGGAGTGCCTAGATTAGCTGTGTTGCCAGGCTCTCGCCACTCTAACCCCCTTTTCCACTTCAGTGGGCTGAGCTTTTGACACTCTGAAAAGCACCATTTAAAATTAATTAAAGCTCCTTATTTTGCACCAAATCTCACTGCTACCAACTCTGTTTATTATGTTTTATGCAGGGTGGGGGGTACCAGTCTGCAAGTTGTTCTGTGCTGGGCTACCAAAACTCACGGATGAGGAGATATTTGCAGGGCAAATAGGATGTTAATGGTGTTTCCACAAATCACAGCTTTTGCACAGATTACTGGACTCCGCTGGTGGAATCCACATGTTCCACTGCAAGGCAAGGCAAACTTCCTGGCAACAGCTTTTTATTCCACTTTTTTTACTACTGCCTACAACACCATAAAACTTTACTTGTGACATACACCAAGCAATTTTTAAGAAATAATTTACTATAAGCTGCCACAAAATAGGTTAACACACATATGATCGGACCAACTATTTTTGAATCTATATGCTATAGCAGATTTATGAGTATTTTTTAACAGCTGGAGGCAAATATTGTCTTTTGGTTTTCTTTTCTGAAAGAGCTTCCGTCCATCTGATAAAAAACAATAAAGGAATCTAAAGACTCTTTTACTGCACATTTGAACTGCCACCTACAACATAGGGTAATGCAGCCATGTAAATCTGCGCATACAAAATTTTATTAGATGGCTGCTCATTGTGAAGCAGATCACAACAGTGAACTAATCCAGCACATGAAGGGTTCTTCAACAATTCATATTTGGCAAACATCAAATTTCTGAACTATCCACCAAAATGTAAATGGCATACTTGATATTCAAACTAACAGCAGGTTGTCCCATACAAAATAGTGGTCTTTAAGTGTTAGGCATTGATTGTATTGCACTCAGCACTTCCACGGTATTTTTAAATATAATGTTGACAAACACCGAAGAGCAAAAATATAACACAAAAGGTGCAAAGTAAAATGATGTAAAAGCAACATTAGAAGCAACCACTGAATTCAGAGTGCAGGGGCATGAAACCTAAAGCAGCTGCTGTATTCAAGATCCAGCGAACTCAGAGGATGCCCAGCTAGTCAAAACAATTAGTCTGACACATCATTACTCATACTGGAACAGCTTCACTCTACACTGCTTTAGACAGGGCAGTAGCATAATAGGCTCTTCAGCGTTTTACAGCAAAAAAATCTCCTGGATTCAAAACCACTTGCAATTCTGTGAAATCCTCCTTCCTGAACAAAACTAAAAAGAAAGGAATTTTTGGATGGAATTTGAGTTATGCACAGACATGACTACAGAAGTGTAAACATTAGGAATTGCTGGGGATTTATGAAAGCTGTACTTTTTTTGTTGATCCTGCTTTTTCAGTTACTCACTGACCAAAAAACCTATTTATGTACTAGAGAAAATGTGACAGAATCTGTCTCTAAATCTAATACATGTTAACTCTTCTGCTGCAGAGTCTCAATTTTAATTGGACTGTGTGCTTATGCCAATTCACTATTGGCAGTATAGATTAGGCAAGGTTAAAAAACCCCAACAGTATAGACAGAATTATTTCTTTTTTATACTCATGCAAATTAGAAAAGCTTTCCTTCAAGAGGAAGACTAAACATCTGTAAACATATTTATATCTGTAAATATCTATAGTACTTAAAATAAGTTAATATCCTTTCATTTAAGATTAACAGGATTCCTCTCTGCCTTTAAGCATCCCAACTTGTACAAATGTCCTTGCACTAAGTTAGACTTGCTTTCTTGCTCTTCCTTGTGCAGACTCTTGTACCTGTGCTGTGAGAGTATAAAATGCTTCCAAATCAGAAAAGCACAATTCTGCGTACAAGCACCAGCATAAACTAATATCAAACACAGGACATAAGGCAGAAGAGAATCAGGCACTGAACACTACAGTCCCATAAGAAATGGTCTCCAGAACACAAATGTTGCTACAAATTTCCTTTTTAACCACAGTGTCTTTCCATACACCTCTCAGAGAGCTGAACGAGGTTAGTGACAAATATTTCTAGATGACACACACAAGAGCAAAGAGTCCTAGGAGGTCTCAGTGGATATTAACAGGACTTCAAAAGCAGTGGCACAGTATGGACTGAGACCTTGAGTGACTTTCATGGCAAATCCAAGTGATTAAGGAAAATAAATAGCATTGGTCACCAGTCTCCCACAGGCCCTGCACCAGCATCTCCTCCTAGCCCAGTGCTGCCCACTGTAGGGACATCACAACAAACCAGCTTGGGAGTGGATCTCCAATTAAAACATCTCTCACTGTCTGTTATTGGGATTATTTTTAGTCTGGCAAGATCTGTGTCTGAGCGTGCTGCCTTCTCATCCACAACGCACTCCCACAAACTGCTGGGCCAGTATGGAGGGGCGAGCCTGGATCAGGAATAGATGGCCAACAGTTTTGAGTTTTGTAGGCACACGTCTCCTGCAAAAAAAACTCTATTTGCACAAATACCTTTGATTACACAGAAACTCTTACAGTGCATAAAACCCAAAGTCCAGCCAACCCTGTGTCTTGTCTTCGTTTAATATACATCTTATGCAATGCCAGGCGTGTTGGCTGTTACTTAGGTAAGCAGCCCATAATTACTTCCAGAAAAATGCAAATGTTGGAGCCCAGTGTTTACTCAGTGAACATTTGTGTTGATAGAGTTCATCAGCACATGTGCAAATGGAGACTGAAAACAAAGTGGGAGCAAAACAAATTTTGAAAACTGACCTGGAAATGCCACCCTAGGTCTTCAAATCCAGTTTCCTGATATTATCACAAAAATCTCTTACATAAACCAGCCAAGATGCATTTAAAAACATGTGTTAGCCCACTTTTCCCATGAGGAAAAGTAGTTCTCGTGGTGAGAAGCTTATTGTGTTAAACCTGACCAATCATGGCCAACCTTTGCTCATTTCTTCTCATGGCAGCATTAGTTCTTCACTATAACTTCATTTTGCTTATCATTCTCATAAGACAGAAAATGTCCCTTCTCAAGAGAGAAAATAATTCGTTAAAAACGAAGTTATGAACCACTATAGACTAATTTTGGACTCCTACTAGAATTTTTTTGAAGATATGCTAATAGAAAGTCTTCTGAAAATTAATATAGGCCCCTATAACAGGGGTTTAATTCCATCTCATTCAAATTTCCATCAGTTTTTGGTTGTTTGTTAAATATAAATAATCTGATTTGACTCTCCCATAAATTTTATCTGCTCTCCTCAGAGAAACAAGTGTCTATACGGTTCCTTTTTCTTTCTAGCTAAAAGGAACAAACCCAAGAGTTCTCAGATCAAAACACCATGGATGAAATCCCTCTTAACGGTCAGATATATTCATTATTGCCAAGGATTTTTTTATATTAAGCAAAGAAAAATCTCACTCTATCAGTGATGACTTCTTTTTCCACACTACACTCATCAGTAATCATCTATCTCTGCATGTTTCTACCTTTCTGTATTTGAAAGCTGAAATATATAAACCGAAGCTGTAAATGAGTCTCTACCTGTAATTGATCTGTTTATAAATTGTCCATTGGTTGTGGCATCCTACTGACATGACAAATTTTCTTTCCCCCCACTCACCCAGAGTAGTACAAATACATATTTAAACAAAAGCAAAACATCATCAGTGTGCATTCTCTTTTCTTGTTGGAATGGAATTGACAAAGAAATAATCCCTTGTTGAGAGTTTTCTCTCTTTCTCCTCTCTTTTTTCCCCTGCTTAAAAGACTATGAACATCTGCTTCCCTTGTTTTCCTAAACAAGTCTTTGAAAAACATCAACTCATCCTGCAGGCTTTAGGAAGTTTACTGATCCTATCGGCTTAATAGCACACTGCTACACTCAAAAGGAGGCAGTAGTGCTCTCGACTATTATGTCCCTTTTTAAAGCATGGCAAAGACATCAGGCACTCTAGCACATCTTTAGTACTATATGGCAAATTAAATAACGAGATAGTCATGAATTACCAGGACCAGCAAGTATTTTTTTCACCCCAGCATTAGATTTTACTTATTTATTTACATCATCAGAAGGAAATGATTGCTCAGCATCCAGCTGGGCCTTCAGTTGTGCTGTTCAAAGGGAAATCCTTTCAAATGCCAATACAAAGATCAAGGGTTAAGGTCCCAGTTCTGCTCCTCTTGCAGATGCTAGAAGTTGCTTATTTCAGGAGATTTTGGCCCATCAAAAATAAGAATATCATAACAAAATCTCTCATTCTCCTAGGAACAGAAAGGCTGAATCGCTGCATTTTGTATTTGCTAGGAATAATGGAATATTCCCGCAAATGGCAATGGATGGTTTGTTTGGGATTATTGGAGAAGGGTGCAGAATAGCAAAAGCCCAACATTTGTGTTCCTCTTTCTGTCCAGAATTTTAGCCTGGATACTACTGGCCTCACATTGTGTTTTTCTGCCTAAATCCTCCCATAAAGATAAGATGGGGTCTCACTGTGGAAAGCTACATGGTAGATGCAGGATGACAGGTACCATATTTCAACCCTTCATATCTGCTGCTACATACAGGAAAATGGAAAAGATATTTTCAGTATGTGTGGTTGGACAGTTGTGTCTCCTCTTACACTGAGGCTAAAGTGTTCATTTGCCATGAGTTCACGGCAAGTCTTCGTGGAGCAGCTTGTTTTAAAACAAGACAAAAGAGTCTTCACCTGCATCGGTGAGGGATGGTATTGCTAAGCCTAAAGGAGAATATCCTGATTTTTTTATTTTAGAAACAGACACTGGTGTGAAATAACATCGTCCAGCTGATTGTTTAAACTGCCAACAGTAAAGGGAAGCTATATCCCCACCAAATATCAGTGTTCAGTCCAGATGGGCCAAAGCATGATTTCATTTCTATTTGAAAACTCCACTAAATTCAATATTTTCATTGAGTTGTACATACCTACTGTTGTAAATGGCTCAGAGTCAGATACAGATGCAATAATTAAAGTAAGAATCGCTAAAGAAGTTAAGAACATCAGTGCCTTAGACATTTGAATACACAGATGTCCCTCAACTTCTCAGGCTGGTTTTGATTTCAACCCCATTCCGTTCTGGAATAAGGAAAATCAAGGAATTTGGCTATTAATTTGATATAGAAATGTACAGAATATTTTAGTGGAGGTAAATCTCTTTGGTATACTCTGACCTAGTTCTTCTCATTCCTGTTACAATGCTGCTCTGGCCCCAGCATTTCCGTTCCAGTAGGGATGGAAAGAAGAACAAGACTGAATAACTTCTGGGCTATGGGCTTGTGTGTGGCTGACTAATAATTGCATATTCCTGTCCCTCAGAACACTTGGAAAGGCTTGTGTAGTTTCAAGCCTACAGCTCAGTAAAACTGACTGTGTGTGAGGAACCACTGATTCTGTGGGGTGCTGATGTCTGCTAGAGAGATATAATGTTGTCTAGCAAATACCTTTACTTGGTATCACTGGATATTTGTTGTACTCATTGGTGTTTGGTGCATAGTGCTATTTCAATAAATGATTGATGAACTGACAGACTGAAAGGGTGGGAAAGAGAATAATCACCTCACTTCAAAATTAAATTTTCCCATTTTCCCACAAAGCCACAGATGTTTGAGACCAAATTTAGGTCAATGTTAGACAAAATGTTTTATAACTTCAAATACAAAAACCAAAACTAAGCCAAACCCCCTTCAAATTGCTTAAATACTGTGAAAATAAATGTTGACAGGAATCCAATTTTATTAATTCTTTTCCATGTAAAAAGTTGTGAAAATTCATTGTGAATTTGTAAATAATTTCAATTAAATTGGCTGGGTTTAGCAAATAAAACACATATTTTGTTTCACTCTGGAGTTTGCAGTGCTTAAGCATATTTTGTGAGATTTTCATAAAAGGAAGCAGTTAATGAGAGATCTTGAAAAGGGTTTGGAGCTTGGACTTTCCCTCCATCTTGGATATTGGTTGTAAGAGGCTTTTGCTGCTGGACAGTTTCTAGCTAAACACGTTTCCTGTACAATTATAGGTACATGGATATACAAAAGGCATTAATATGGCAATCTGACAGCAAAGTCCAACAGTGTGTCTGCATATCTCACTGCAGAGTCACCCACACCATTATGACTGGCTGGGTTTAGCCAACTTATTTTGTTTTAAAGGGGTCCCTCACACTGCAGTCCATGGCATCTCTGGGTCAGGATGCACTGACTTTTTGGCAAATGGGGAAGTTCAATCTTGCTTTTCTCTGGTGAGTGGTATTATGAATGAAAAATACTCCAATTCTTGCACATAAGGTAAGTCTCAAAAGAGTTAATTATGTTCCAAATTGAAAGCCTTTATTAGTTTTCCTCATCACAGGTTGGATTTCTGAAGAGCACTGCGGTATTGAAATAATATAAATAAACAGCTTTTGAAAAAGAAAGGAAAATAACATTTTAGGAACACATATATAGCATAACACTGTGTAAAGTCCTCCTTTATGACCTCTTTCTACACAATTTCAGTGATTTGAAAATTAAGATTCTTGATGAGTCAAACTGAAGCGGATGCCAAAACTATTCAATATCAGTGAAATGCAGTTTAGAGTCAATAGGATTGGCCGTCTAATGACGATTAAGTATGCTATAAATTTAAATCTTTGAACTACTTGTTGAGATTTATTCAGGCAGACAAACAAAGATAACAAAAGTCTTTTGTGTGTTTGTCACTCATTTCCGTTGCTCTGTTGTTGCAGTGTCAAATAATGTCAGTTATTTAAGCACAATTAATGTAATTTTAAATTCTCAACAAATTAAATTATAAAGACTAACAGTCCAAGGAGGACCCAGCCCATTTTTCCTGTACATTTTCTTTTTTCTCCCAGTTTTGTGGCAAATTTTAAATCAATGGAAGGTTAGTTTCTACCTTGATTCTTAGAGAAACAGCTCATTTTGATAAAAAATTGATTTTATTTTCATTAAGTCATTTCTCCCTGGTTTTGACCGGGTGAAATACATTTTGGAGTATAATTTGGGAATATGTAATAATTTTCAGAACATTTGGAAAAGCCAGAGAGGAAGAGGTGATAGATTCCAAATGACTCTCCCTTGTGCCAGGATTATTTGTTTTCTTTTGTGATTGTATGTGTTCATTCAGTGCAGGGGGAGCTACCTTTTTAAATCCAGGAGTTGGCTGGCTACTAACTTCATTTTAGCGGACTAGGAAGGCAGTGTTTTAAAACAATGCCACAATGCAAATGACCCCTGAAGAAAAACTGGAGGCTAGATAAGGAAACATACAGTTGTTTTTATCTCCTTAATAAAAGATTGTTAAGTCCTTCATTTAGAAATCTTGAAAATTAATTGAAGACAAAAAGTTCACCTATGTCGAGGCTTGTTTAATTAGACTGGGATCAGGAAAGTTATTCTGTAAAAGCGACTTAAAGCTGGTCTTCTCAAAGAAGTAAAATTACCACCCATTGTGCTAAAATTATGTTGCATTTCATATAATTTAGGAGGAAGGGGGTGAGATATTTTACATTTTGTGAGATCATACCTCAAGATTTAGTACAGCATCTAGAATTTCTTTGCAAGTAATAAAGACAATGATCCATTGTGTACTTCTATTACTAATTATTCTGTAAAGATTGTCTGTTCCAAAAGATAATTAGAAAAGGTGAAATTTGATTCCATTAAATAGAACTCATCTGGGACATAATGAAATTTTGTTGTGAAGTAGTAGACTCACTTTGAAGCCAAATAAAAAGCTTTTACATTGATGGAATGAATAAGGTTGTAAAAGCTCACACCTTTTTTTTCTCTTTATTCCTGCACAGGCAGCATTTAAGAATAATTAGGCTAAGACTGAATTATATTTGCAAGAACATTCAGTTCTCGGTTATTTCAGGAAAAATAGGTGACTTCTGCTTTTTACGCAGACCAGTCCTTAGTATTTGTGTTGCAGAAGTCAACTGATCAGGCAGAGAATACAAGAAACCATAGTGACCTAAACTTATACAGGACCAGACTTCCCTGATTCTGCAACTCTGCCTTCCAGCTGTTACTGGGAAAATAACCCCAGTGCTGCCCAAAGAAATCCCATACAAGGCTCACCCTAGGCCAGTTCTGGTTCTGAGGAGAAAATTAGGTTGGCTCCAGGTCTTGATGCTTTTCCCAAACTCTCTATAAACTATAACATGCTTGGCTGAGTGATGATTTAGCAGTGTGAACTCGTCTACCCAAAAATAGCCTGAGGTCCAGTGCAGAGCTGGAAGACTCAACCTCTTTGCCCAGACACCAGAGAAGCCAGAACTGCTGCATGAAAGGTGTGTTTGAAGTTATGTTGGCACTGGGTTCAGGTCTTTATTGTCTCATTTGTAGGTCATATGAACCTACTTAATGGCACAGGTCTTATTGTAAAGATAAAAATGGCCAGAATACATTGGTAACCCGTTTCTTTGAGGCTAACCACTAAACACAATGCACCAGCAGATAATATGCTTGGGAAAACTCTTTGGGAAAATATGTGAAGCTGCTTGAAACCAACTTGCTTCAGCTCACTGGACCAAGTCCAAACATTACAGGCTTGAGTTTGGCTGAGCGGAACATAGAGTTGCTCTTGCAGTGGGATGAAAACATTTCACACCACACTTGTCATGTCCTGTGACAATCCTTTACAAGAGCCCGAGCCCTGCACACACATCCTGGGAAGAAAGGCTGAGAAGGAAGAATACATTAAGAACTGCCTGGCCAAAAGGAGCATGAAGATGCAGGAAAGGAACAGAAGCAAATTTCTAAACCAGATCCTAACCAGCATGCTCAGCTCCAGCATTACTTTTACCTGCCTTTACATCCCCAAATTAGATGTCTGATTGCTATCAGTAAAACAGAGGGCTCAGGAAATATTGCACAAGAGGGCATTTTCATATCAGATTCTAGGAACTTCACACCTGCCTATCTATCTTGTATGGACACTGACAAATACCCGAGCACATTCCAACATCGTTGTGGAGAAAGGACATGTTGTAATTACTAGCTTATGGAAGGGAAACCAAAATGTAGAGAGACCAAGAGAGCTGCCCAAACTTCCATTGATAAGGCCGTGCCTTTCTTGATTCCAGATAAGCATTCTGAGGACAGGGTAAATTTCCTCTCAAGGACCACACTTTTGTAGGAGGCAATTACTGGTTTTGCAAAAAAACCCAAGCAGCTCTTTTCCTCACAGTATGCTGAATGGATGTGGTTTTACTTTTTAAGACCAATTCCTATTTTAACAGAAAGTGCCATTGCTAAATTCTGAAATAAAAAAGAATTTTATCAAACTGCAACCTAATGACAGTGGATGTTAAGAACACATGTGGGTTTTTGGAGCTTTGTGGAACATTCCCATGAAGAGATACTTAGCAAGTGCAGCTTTGTGTACATTTCACAGAACTCTGCCAGCATTACTGACTTTTACCTAGGTCTGAGCCTTACTCTAGACTGAAGTCACAAAGAAGGGATTAGTAGGGCTACACTGAGGCTGTCTGTCACATAGAAGCTAATTAACTGCTGATTGGACACTGCTAAATCCCCATTTCCTTTGCATTTTACATACCCTATCCACAAAAAATAGTACCCATCTAGTAGAAAAATAAAAATTTCAGTCCAGGGTAGTAATGAAATAAGCCTCTTCTGAACAAAAGTTGTTATATCAATAAGCGACAACAGCATGTTAATGTTGCATCCTCTTGAAACTGAGTTAATTGCCATGCTCAATTCATCCTTTCTAAATATGAACCAAAAATACAAAATTACAACAACAAAAACCCAAGCTGATCGTCAATAAAGCATCTCTCATTACATTCTTCAAAAAGTAGGTTTGAAATCTGTGTGCTACCTGTTGCCTCAACTCAGTAGCATAGGTGTAAATCTAGAGCAAGCTGGACACGAGGTACAGACACAGTGAAGGTATGACACGGAAAATAAATAGATTTACATTTCAATTTGCATGTTTTGCATAAATGTATGGTTTATAACAGATTCAAGGCAATCAGAACTACCCTTCCCTTTCACAGAAGTAAATTTACACTGAAAAGGGAGTGTTGGGAGATTCCTCCCCACAGTTAGAGTGACAGCTCAATAAACTTCCTCTGATACATTTCCAGTAGCTGCCTTGTCTCAAGGCATGTAAGCATTACTACATGACCTGAATTTAGTTTTTTCCATTTCCTGAATGCCAGTTTATTATTTTTCATGCATTTTCTAGGTGCAGATTTGAGTAGATAAAAGAAAAAATTGTATCCTTCCACATTTTTGGAAATATCATTTTCCTGAAGTTCAAAATATAAAAGAAGAAAATTAAGGAAGTGTGTGGCTACAAAAAATGTTTACTTTAACTGTCTACGCTGCTAAGCACTTCAATCAGAACTAGTAATTTTTTCTTTTAGAAATACCAAGCTATAAATTTATTTCCCAGCTGCAAGGAGAAATTGCTGATACATAATGTGTCTGATTTTCCAAAGTACTAGGCAGCTACCTTGAGCTGCTACATGCTCTTCACCCCCTCTGTACATAAGACCAAGCCCTTTTCTATATGAGCACACATCAAAGGTTTACACCACCCAAGTGAAAGAGAATTTCAGAGATGAGAATAAGAAAGCAACAATTTTAAGGACACATCACAAGTGACAGTGTTAATCACCAATAAAAGCAAATTGCTGTTGAATAAAGGAAAGTTTCTCCACTTGACAGAAGAGAATGTACCCCTTGGTCTGAATCACAGAGCAAATTGGTTTCGCCACAGAGAGTCACACTTTCTACAGAGCCTTTGGTTCTTCAGCCGAAGACTGTAACAGAATTTATATAGATAATATAAGTTACAGGAGGAAATAGATAGTCATTAAATATGAGCATAAGGACCAAATGACAAGGAAAGTAATTCAAACTGAATGCAAAGGTTGGAAATCCACTAAGTGGGAAATTCATTCCCATTTTTTTTGTTATTTAACTCGTCTCCACACTACTGAATATCACAAATGACTGCCAAAGTCCAAATTACAAAATGACTTCTTTGTTATATCAAGAATATTTCTACTTTAGCTGTGAAATATATAGGAAAGGTGCTCACAAATCACAGTTCACATGGCCTAGCCAGTTATCCTAGAGCTGGTAATCATGCTAGGGATGCCAGAGATGTACCAAAACCTACACAGCATTTCAGCAAGACAATTTCTGAACTGTCCCCCTCAGATTAGATTTCAGTTAATGCCAAATGCAAGTACATGAATGCCTGACATGAAGGTGAAGGAGGAAGAGAGAAGAGAAGGAGCAGTGAGAAAATATCAGCTGCCTTCAGAAATTAGGTAGTACACGAAGTAAAGAGCTCAGGACAGAAGGTCAGGTATCCTCTGTTATTAAGAACAAGCAGATTTAGTCATGGTTCCCAGGCACTCATTAAAGTGAAATTCCATAGTCATTATTTTATTACCAACTCTAACCATCCAATGGATACTCCAGTCCTACCACTGTCAGTTTGCTGGGAACACTGAGAAGATGCCTACTGCAATCTGCAGAGACATGAAGGATGTGATAGAGTGGAACACAGGAACAGCCTGCTTTTCCTTCGTGTTTCCCTTATTTAATAGCTTGGTCCTCAAAGAGCAAAGTAAAGCAAAACATAAGTGTTTGAATAAGGAATATTATCCAGTCAATGAGATACCCAACATCTGTATGGCACCTTTTATAACACAGTGCTGTGTGTCTCAGGATTGGGCACAGAGCTCATTTCTAAGGCTCTTAGGATTTTTTTTTGCATAACCTCTTTTTTCTTAATTCTTACTTGTTTCTTTCTTGTTACCCGCTTTCATTCCATCAGCAGCGCCTGTGTAAAAAGGAGGTCTGAGAAATGAAGAAGCCAAGCTCCCCACTATTACTCTTTCTCTTTCAGAACCAGCAAAGGTGAAATTCTGGCTTTGTTGCAGCAAATAGAACACATGCCAAAATCTTGAAGGGCAGAATTTCACTACCAGGCTGTTATATGTAACATTAATGTGCCCTCCCTCTATACACACCCTTCAGAGGACAGGGGTTTGCAGGTGGATTAACACGAACCAATACCAACGGCAGGCTGGGGAAAGGCTTTCCAAAACATTTGTCCCCAGGGAACGTGACTCCCCTCTACAGACATCCTCTTCACCTCCAGTCTGTTATAATTTGTCCTCAAACCCCATTCCTTACACCATAAGAATCTCATAAGGTTTTAGTACTAATTTTTTGCTTCTAAAATTCTTACCAGTCTCCCAAGGCTGGTGTTTCCAAAGCCAAGGACAATTTGACCCTTAAGAACAAAGTCTGCAATGAGAATTACGTTTCTTTTAAGCTTTGAGCATGTGCTGTGGGTTTCTAGTGTGCAAAAAGGAAAAGCAAGCCCACATCTTGTAATCAGTGGGGTCAATCAATGCTAAAGAGGAAATTGTCCCTGTTAGACAACAGGAACAAAATCCCTTTCTTGGTGGTTACTCGGTTTGGGTTTTTTTAGATTCTCCATTATTTTTAAAGAGCCTTTCCTTATGCAAACAATAGCATTCACTGATCAACACCAGTATCTCTTTGCTTTTGGTGTACATTAAGAAAATTAAATGGAATATTCTTAGAAAGACATCTGTGCCTGGGGTGACTCACATTTGATCAATCCCTGTGAACAGTTCTTTTCAGAGGATGTGCAATTATTTGCTCAGTTAGGCTTAAACTTTTTATTTATTTAATCACCCTCCTGTAAAGCTTTGATCTGAGCTTCCAAAACCCATTTTTCTAACCACTTCAGCTACATATTTTAAGTCTTATTTTCTAATCAACTTCAGCCTGTAAAACATGCAATGTTCTACTTAATGCATCCTATTAGGAAATCAAGCTGCTGCATGGATTTTGAGATCTCTCATTTTGCAACCCCGTGAGCCATTTGGAAGCATCATTAATGTCATTATTCCAGGGGAGAAGGAGAGAACTGGCAGCAGAGTGAGCCCTCTACATGGCTGTCAGCTTTGCCCTGCTAACATTTGCAGAGTGACTCAGAGGTGAATCACAGGTTTCTGCAGGTGTACACCAGGGAGAGCTGGATGATTTCCATGTCACAGTGGTTGCAAATGTTTACTTCATTAGTTCATGGGGTTACTCAGCAGTCTTAGCCAACTCAATTTCTCAATCTTACTGTATGTCGTTAAAAAAAAAAAAAAGGAGAGTAGATAGCAGCTTTGAAATTAAAAACACAAAATCAACTGTCAATTTGTAATTAGACTATCTGAGCAATGATGGAATGTGAATGGACTTATGTGTAGCTGCCATTAAACACACATTATGAAATATTTCGAAGCGTATCAGTGTTAGATCTATTATGGTCTTTACCATAACAGTGAAGGATATTTACTATATCCTTCTCCACAGCAGTACAACCCTGCACGAGGGATGGGGATCTCTATCCCCCGAAAATGCATCTGCCATAAGAAACTCACGGTGATGTCTCTACTTAGCAACTAACTCAATAGCTTCTTCCAAGTGTCCAGATGTTTCCCAACAAGCCTTTGCATGCATGAGAGTAGTCACCTGGGATTTATGACAACATTTCCCACTCACTGCTCCTGGTGTGGCTGGAGATCAAACCCGTGTAGCCGTGTCTGCTCCTTACGCTTCAAGTTTACAAAGGATCCAGTTGCCATACGTAGGAGAAAATTCCTGTGTGCAGGACACCAGGTATCTATGTGAACCTCTCTGCCTTCAATTACTCTAAACTAGATTCCATAAGTCACTTATCTGCCCATTTTATTAGTCTATTTCAGTTATTTTGAATTTTACTATCTTTTGACCTCATGCTAACCTGCTCCCCACAAGACTGTATCACTGGCAAATGTTATCGCTTGACTTCATGTTCCTACTTTAAGGTTCTCACTGTCTAGATTATCTCAGGACTGATCCTTGGCCTCTGCCCTACTATAAGTGACCTGTTCTGGGCAGGAACTCCCAAATGTTTCCACTGACATGAACTATTTGTTCTTAGATGTAGAATTTTTCCCATGGTCAAGGAAAAGCCTTTCCTTACTTTTTCATTATTTTACCTTGTAGACTACGTTTTGCATAGTTACCATACCCAAAAGATTCTGGAAATCTTGGTGGGATTATCTCTCTGGTACAAACCCAGTAACAGGTTACAACCAAGTCTGTTCATTCCTGTAATTAAAATTGATCAAGCTGTCTGAGACTCACTAGAAATACAGACAGTAAAACTTAATTTTCCCTTAAACAAGCTTGACCAGTTCTAGGGGAGAAAAAAAGCTGTCTTAAGATTGAAGACTATGAAGAGAAAATGGAGCTAAGAGACACACAAAAGGTGAACATTCTGTTTATCCCAGATGTCCTTCACATTTTATGCAAACAGCTGACATCTTCAAAAGATCTCATTAGAAGCTACCCAGCCAGAGAGCAGAGTGCTATGTCAGCTATGCACTCAGTGCATGACTATACCAATAACACACTTCCTTAAGGATACACTTCTAACCTCTGAAACACTTTTCTACCTAAAACTATGATCTTTTGAAAATAATGAAGAATAACAATGCAAGCTTGTGAGAAGAGAGACACTTAAAACACACGTTCTAAGCATACCCCTGTAACCCAGTGTGCTGTTCTGCATGCTTACATTGAAACTGCAAATGAAATCCAGGGAATCTCTGTGGAGTCAGAGTACGCCAACACAAAATTGGTCATGCAGTGTTTACCAATAAATCTAGCTGGATTATTCTGGCCAAGGTGTCATCTACACAGGAAAAACCTCCACAAACACTTGCAGGTATAACACAGTGGTATTAGTAACCCTGATAGTCCTTTCCAATGTTCCACTCCCAAAAGAACAGACTGTGCCCTAAAGCCCCGGGTGGGCTGCAAAGAGCAGAGCTGACAGTTGGCACAGACAGATGGAGGCTGGAGGAGGCAGGATCGTGCAGCAGGAGGCTCAGCACCCCTCACCAGGCACCACCAGGCTCTGCAGCACCAGCCAGATCGTGCTCTGGGCAGCACAAAGTTTCCTGCACTCAAATGCAAGAGCAGTGTTCAAGTTACTAAGGGGAAACCCGGGGAAGGAAAGCCTCCTGCTCTCCTCAAACAGCACTGTCACAGCTAATCCAGGTGTCTGGGAGCAGCTTTGCCCCAGACACAAGAAAAGGGCAAGGAGAGAGTGGCTCCAGTGATCCTGCATTACAGGGTGGAATAGTGGGGCGAGGACTATACAGAAACTGAACATTGACCAGGTCTTTAATTTTATGTATTATTCTAGTTGTTTATGTTCCAGACCCCATGGAAAAAAATTACAGTCAGGTGAGGCAGGTACTGAATATGATGTGCGCTCACACTCATATTTATTAACATCTTCCCTTAAACCCATGTGGTTTCTCACTTAGCAGATAAACCCTGATTTAGCATCCTACCACAGCAATGATACTCATAAATAGCAATTTTCACTCAGCAGCAGCCATCTAAACAAAGTTGAGGACATATTTTTAAATCCCATTAGAAAGAGATAGTCTCTTAATTGAGTTACCATCCTAAAATTGGCACCAAATTCTTTCCAGATTTTAAATGCAGAGGACAATGGCAAGAGAGGAAAGAAATGCATTTCAAAACAAAGTATGAAGCTGAAATTATGAGAATACTGTACTAAGATGCAAATCACATGGCACTGCAAACCAACTGTTTAGATGTGCTTTATTTAAAAGCTATTAGCATGTTATGCTATACTTACTTAAGTAAACTATAAAAATGTTCTCAAAACTAGGATTAGCTATTATGAATCCATTTCTGCCATGAGCACACTGCCCCCAGGGTAAAGGAGCACTAAAACTTACTACAGCTATAAATATCCTGGTTTTCACATGGCCTGATTGAAAACGATGTAGGTGTGCTCTGCATTTAACTTGGGGAAGTCGTGTCAGCTCCCCTCCCTTCCTCCTCCCCATGCTAACAATGCTGTTTGGCAGCTTTTTCATTTTATCTCACCACAGATCTTTGCCAAAACTTGAATCTGCTCCTGACAGATTAACTGCCACCATAAAAGAAGCTGGCTTTTTTTTTTTTTTCCTGTGAATTCTGATTGAAAGGATAAGCTTGAATGACAATCTTCTCAAATGGCCTGGTTTTCTCTCAGGCCTGGAATTGGGAAATGAGGACCAATACAGTTGGAGAGGCTTTAGTTAGTCAGTAACCACACTTTGGATTCAATTATTTGAACAGTACAACAGACTGTGAGACCAGATTCCCAGCTGTTTTTTAACTTATGTTTTCACTTGCACCTGTGCAAAGTGGGCACAAAATACTTCTAATTTGGCAGTTGGGAATTAGACCCCATATTTACATTTGCTTCCTGATTCCTGACTTTATTCATCAGCCAGCATGTGGTACACAAGCTGATGAATTATTGTTTAGCTTGTTTTGAAAACACATCACTTGCAAACATACTTTAAAAAGATCTGCAATAATTAGCTGCATTTTATTTTCTATGCTAACTGCACCTTTTTGTGCCTTTTTATGTATACATGCATATACAAGTACATTTATGTTCAGTTAAATTTAGTCTCTTGTGATTAATTTAGGGTCAAAATCAGGTCTGAGTGAACACAACTCTGAAGGTGGAATTCAATATGCTCATACCAGGTCTTAATTCTGCCTTTTGCCTTAAGAGAAATTTCAGATTTCCAGTGTACAAGGACATTTTAATTATTAAATATTTTGCATTTACTAAATATAAGCAAGATTGTAGCTAATTCTACTCTTATGTCTTCACCAAACTATGGTGAATTATCTTGCATTTTCTGTGGATCAAGGGGCATGCATGCTGTTATGTTGATGTCCAGAGACCTGACTGGATACCTGACCCATTTGCTGTGTCCGATACTGAAGATCCAGCATAACAAAGAGGGTCCAATCCTCCCTGCCCCAGGCATTTTACCTCTGCCATTTAATATGAGGAAAATTATACTCTGCTTACGATATTTGGATATTCACAGAGAAAATCTATTTTTCTCTCAGTTTCTGCATAGAAAATATTATCTTTCAAGTAGTTACATAACTGGCTGCTTCCAGTCTCTGCGCTTTACAGTTCATAAGTCTAGTCCAGTATATTTTTTCCCCTCATTAAAAGAGTTTCTACTCTTTGCCTTCAGGGGCTGCTGGAATGTCACTATCTATCTCTGGGATAGGGCAACTTCTTCTGGGGGCTGCCTGTTGTCCCATTAGACTTGCTTCAGGACAAGACTGAGGAAAGCTGAGGCATTCCCAAACTTTGTGAGAGGGTGGTTGAGCCAGCCAGCAGCTCAATCACTTTTGTGTGCTACCCTGAGGCTTCCACTGTCCCAGGAGACCATCGCAGCAGCAGGGCTGGTGGCAGCACACCCCGTCAGCACTGCTGTGGGCCCTCCAAAGGAGGGATCAGCTGGGCTCATCCTGCTTCCCATCAGGAGAAGTTTCCTCTGTGCAGAGGAAACCTCACTGACCACTCAGGCCAACACTCAGCTTAATGAACAAGGCTGAGAATCTGGCCTATCAAAATGAGCTTTCTATAACCAAATGTACCTCAGTGCTTTACCCACATTCGCACTCATCCTTCCCACAAACATCACCCTCCCCTCACTTCAGGTTTGACACCTCTCCTACACTCCCTCATCAGCAACACTGAGGCCCCTCAAGGTCAGGGATCTGTATTTTCTTCGAAGCCTCACAAACAACAACAGCACAATATAAATAATAAATAACAGCAACAGTGATTCCGTAACAAGTGGCATCAGCTTTAACAACTCATACCATAAGTGGTGTTGAGAGACCACTGAAGGATCTTAACATCAGCTCTGTTGATGCAGACAATGAAACTAACTTCAGGCTGGGGAAAGATTGATCAGAATCATTCATCTGGGTTAATATCTGTAGGCTTGGGGGTCAGAACATCATTGAAATATCAGCCACTTGGGATATTGCTGCCAAAAAATACAGAACTGTTAATAGTACACAGGAGGTAAGAAATGTATGAGGCCATTTACACCCAGACCTCTTCTCTTGAAGTATTCCATGCCGAAAATTTTTTAAGTGTCACACCAATATAGGGAAAGCCTCTGCCTACCTTAATTTACAGAATAATTAGCACTGAAGTTTTAATTAGATCTTAATCTGGGAATGAAGTCTGTAAATCTGAAATATTATGAAGGGGACAATAATCCACTAGAAGTCCACCTTGTGTTCCTGTGATGACTCTTGGTACCCAGGTTACTGAATACTGTCCCACAGATGTGCCAGCTGCACTGCTGGCTGGGCTCTCCAAGGTTGTCCCCACGTGACCTGGGAACAAAATGCTGCCATCTGCTACTTTTCTAACCTGACTGGATGGGTTTGGGGGAGCCCATGCCAGCAGCTCAGGAGAGGAGAGAGGGCAGATACCCATCCAGCTGTGGAGAGACAGCTGCCACATCAGGATTATGGGTAGAGAAAGAGATTTGCACTCAACTGTGTAAATTCTTGTTAGATCCTGTTCCAAATGGTGTGTATTTATCTGTATACATTTATTTACATAAGTGTGTACAGATATATACACACATGAAGTTCAGTAAAAATTGCGTGCTGTCTCAGTCATGCATTACGATAATCTAAAAGGGGAGTGGGGGAAAGCTTTTATCATCTTCCAAGATTTTAGCCATTCTCCGAGGCAAAAATCACTCCTAACCTTGTCTAAAGGGTGACATTATTGCAAAGCTAAGGACATGCTTAAAAATACTTGAAGGAGTTCACTTGAAATACTTTGAAATGCACTCTGGTTTTTTTGTTTTGTTTAAGTCGGGATGGACAATTGACTATTGTGCAAAGGTAGATTGCATCCACAAGTCGATATCTGTAAAGCAATTTAAAGGTCACTTTAACAAGTCCAGTAATAGTGAGCATTAGTGATTCTGCAAAGAAAACAGGCATTGCAAGATAAACCAGAGTGTTCTGAAAGTAACTGCTATTCTTTCTCCTCTGTGTTCCTGAACAACTCCATCCTCGTCATATCCGACCACCTTCCAGCAGCATAGTGAGGGATGTGGCTACATGTATTGCATCCAGTGTACTTGTTTCTTTATTTTCTTCAAAATTGCTATTATGTGATGATCTTGCCCTGTCTAAAATCAACAAAACCATGGCAACTTAATGCAATTTAATACTTGTACACAGAGGGCTATCAATACACTAAGCCCCAAAACTACCTCATATATTTTTTAGACATTTAAAAAATGTGTCTGAATGAACCTGGCATTTTTCAAGAGTAGAGTTTTTTGTGGTTTATGGTGTGGGATTTGTTCCTTTGAACTGAGCAACCCCTCACTACAGTTCTATGAAAAGACACTGGAATTATAATACAGACTTTGCTTTAATCCTTTATAAAATAAATGTAAAAAGGTCTGACTTATAGTCATCCTCTTAAATGCAGTTGGTACTTCTCACAGTGATATCTAGACTGAAAGTTTCTGCAAGCATAGTTGCATAAATATATCTCTAATTACTCAGCTTTTATATAGCCTTTGGTTTCCAGAAAGAATAAGAAATGTGACACATGATCAGGACTGCAAGTATTTTTTCAAAGTTGGATTAATTAACATCATCTCAAAACCAGAAAGAAAAAAGCTACCAGGTATGTAGAACATTAATCACATCACTAGTAATTAGTGCTAGAATACAGAAATAACAAGACAAAATGAGGCCATAAGAAATTAGTCTAATCCAACTACAATTTACCAGAAATACTGTAAGAAGTAAGATTTAAATTGTGAAACTACACAATTTTTTTTTAACGGATAGAAGGATGGGTAGGCGTTCTTAACCTCAGGAAGTCCAGTTATACCCAAGCACGTGAACTGGGAACAGATTTTTTGAAGCACAAGAGAACCAACTTTTCAGGTTCTCAAATAGTTCACAACCTGATCTCTGCAAACGTATTCCTATGAATGAATGTTATCTCAATGCATATGAATAGATTCTAACTTAGAGAGAGATTGCAAAGCTGACTGTTTGCTCTGCATTGTTTGTTGTACTTCATTAGTCAACGAAACCCCATGCATCTGAGCATAGTTTACAGCTGCTACTGCCTCGTGCCATTCCTTGGAAAGTGGTGAGTGTTCCCAGCCATACACAGAGAGCAGACAGGGCTTAGCATGAGCAACTAGCCCACGTTGCTCTCTCTAGGCCAGCAATATGGAAACAGGAATAAAGCCAATTTCTTTTGCTGGTATGAGACCATCTTTTTCCTCCTGGGATGTAAAGGTTTAATTTCCAACAAAAGTCTGGCTTTTCATCATTTAGACTCTGAGTCAAAAAAGCCCCAAAGTTTACTGAGCAACAGTGGAATGGTATTGTTAAACATCTGGCTGAATCAGGGCTTCTGTGTCTATATTGTAGCACAGCTTTTATCAAAGAACCTAAAAATAAAATCCCCACAAGTAAAAGAGATCTTTTCTTCACTTGTGGCTTATTGGTTTTCAGCAGATAACCGCTTGGTTCCAATACTAATTTAAAAGAAAAAAGGCTAAGATACAATCAGCATAAAAGCAATTAGCCAAATTATTTAATGGATTAATATAAATTACATTGTTTAATTACAAGATCAAACAAAATTATGCTGATTTCAATTAGAGCAATTCAAACCAGTGGTGAAGTAAGGAAACCAACCGATTTTTTGAATGCTGCCATCCCACTCTCTCCGAAAAGGTTAGATTAACTACATGAAGACATAAAAATTTACAGTAATGACAAGTCACTATACAAGTACTCTCAAATACAATTTTTTAGCTATTCATCAGTTTGGATTTTACTACCAAAACTTGCAATAATTGTAATAAGGTGCATAGAGAGGTGGGGGGCAAATGAGAGAGGCAAGGAAAGATGTAATCCCAGATCAGAACCAGATACTATCTGGTTCCTGCACAAACACAGTCCTCTTCATGTATAAGCTTTTATGCCACTTAGCTTTAAAACTCTTCATTACTGTTGGACTTGTAACCAACCCGCCTCACTGACCTTTTCTCCTGCACTTCTTTCCCCACACTGCACTGTCCTTATGGTCCTATTACACAGCATAACCTGCTCATTTTTGGGTATTGTCCACCAAGTCTGATATCTCCATCTGTAATTCCCTGTCTTATCCATCCTCATGTTTGTTCTTCTCCAGTTTCTGTATCAATTAATCTCCCCTCCCCATGATCTGCTCTTTTTGGCACTTTTCTCTGTAATTGTGTTATTTAGGGTGCCGCTTAGCATGAAAAATGCTACAAAGTGAGGTCTTTTATCAAGGATACTCTTCATGAGGGAAATATCAAATAGCCTAAACCAGAACAGTGCAGCAAGAAGATTCATGTCCCCAGCTGATGTGCCCCACTGGCACTCCAGAGCACCATTTCCATGAGGGGTCCAGACAGCAGTTTTGCTGCCAAATACCACCCCAACTGAGTGAACTGCTGCTTCTTGCCTGTATTCATATGCTCCTCCCTGCTGTGGGTCTGCACACCACTTCTCTGCCTGAATGGAACCATCACCGGCCACACACAACCTGTGTGTCAGTCCTGCTTCTCTCCCAGGACACCAGGTGTAGCTGCAGCGATGAGAAGGAGCAAGGCAGCAGCTGGGCTTCAGGGCTCTTCCCTGCTCCCCCTCTCACGAAGGACTGTCTCTGCCCTCTAAGCAAAAGTACTGCCAGAGCCATCTAAACCTGAGCCACAGAAACCTCATGAGGAGCATGACTCTGCCTGCACCCAGAACAAGGGATTCTGCCTTTAGGCTGTGCAGAAAGAAGCACCTGACTGTTTGATTAGTATTTTGTGTGCTGCTTTGAAGCTCTCTGCAGAGCCTGGGTCCTTGGCCCAGCACAGCTTGCTTCCTACCCTTTCAACATTACAGCACTGGTTGTTCCATCACAACCTGTCCTCCCACCCATTAACTAGGGATGCAAAAGAAATCCCAGTGCACCCCAGGCTAAAAATGAACATGCCCATCATAAAAAGAAGCTTAAATCATTACCTGCCTAATGCATTTGTAGAAAAGAACAATTGTAGGACATGAAGTATCACATATACATAATGAACAGCATGACCTTCACTATGGTTCTGCTTGCTGAAATTAAGGATACCATCTCAGAAATCTCACATCTTCTGCCCCAACAAACTTCCAAAACAAAAGACAAAATAAAACATGGGGAGAGGAAGAAAGACAGCAAAGAGCTGCTGTGGCCAAGCTGATGGAGGACACCAGAGCCAGGTCCAGGGCTCTGACAGCCAGCACCCAACTGCTTGGCACCGACATCGCAAAGCACACAGGCTTAACAAGTTGGATTTCCCTCTACAGATAAGAGCAACCCAGATAAAGAATAGAACTAGCTTTTTATTGAGGATTTTCATCCATTAAGATGTAACCGAATGCCAAACGACACGTTTTCAACACTGCTTTCCAATACATTCCAAGAAATATCTTCCCTTAAACCACCGTCTGTATGAGCACAGCAGATTGATGGCAGTGTCGCTTTGGCAAGAACTGGCACTGCAGTTCAGGTGAGCACTGAATTCATCCCTCATTTTAAAGGCATGTAGGATTTTTTAATGGGTCTTGAGGCCTATCAGGGATGTTTCATCAGAACTCTTTTGTACAGGAGGTTTTAGGCTTCTTCATGGGCTGCATGTGAAGTGAATACAAAAGGCAGTTAAAATGTAAATTAATCATTTGGCTCCAGGAATCAGTGGAGATATTTCTCCAGCCAGCTTGTGACCTGAAAACTTCATATTAAGCTTGTTAAGCTTGTGCAAAATATAATCAATTAAATACATTTAAAACAAACAACTCTCAAATCTAAATAATTATTTCCCTTTTATTCAGTGTTCATTATTTGGGCTTCTGTTTGGGGGGGAGCAGAGGTGCTGGATGAAAGGGGGGTGGTATGTGTGTGCAAGAGGGAAATCAGGAATAGAGCAAATAAAACATCTCCAGCCAGACTAAGCCAACAGGAATTATGCTAACTTGCTCCTGTGAGTCTGTATGTTGTGTTGGTTTTGCTCCACTCTTTGTATGCAAAACAATGTGAGGATGTTGCTCTACAGAAATCCCTGCACAGCCAGGACCAGGGGAGTGCTGCTGGTTTCAGCTCCTGAGCTCTGCAGGCAAAAAAAAATCTCAAGCTTGAGTTCGCTGCAGCTCTAATTAAAAATAAAGTATGGATGACTCATTTCACTGCTTATTGTTAATGGTTAAGCTACTGGAAGAAGCCCTACTGGAGCTCCTCCGGACCCAACGGACTCATGCGCTGCTCTAGCAGGGCGTGCATTTTGTTGAGAGCTGGAGTTCTGGTCACAGGTTAACAAGGACCATTTAGGGCCCTATAGCCAGAAAAATAATTTGCAATATATCAAAACAGAGATCTGCACTGGGGGAGGCAAGAGGGAAATAAACACACATACAGTAATTACAGTAATTTCTTCTTGCATGGGACAGTATTTTGACCTACTGCTTCCAGCCCAGAGGTGAAGGACAGTTTCCACTGCAGTGAAAATTGAAAGCAACAGAAGTGGCGCTGCACAGATGTCTATTTTTGTGCCACGCTCAACTCAAAATGAGGAGGGCTTACTGGACCTGATACTCATGTTCATGGTAACCCTTTTATCTTTGCTGCTAAACTCGGAAAAAATGATATGTAATGCAGGTATGTCCCAAATATTTCACCAGTATCTGTCACTGTGGATCCTGTTTTTGCTGGTATTCTTTATTTTACCTTCCTCTAAAAGCTGAAGAAGTTATACCATTTCCAAAGGTATAAAAGCATGGTTTTCTATTACATCTGCAGTGCAGTTACCTGAGCCAACAGCGAGTTTGTTCCACGTATCAGAACCACAACAGCATTAGTACAGACCTCCACACATGCTACTCTACTTTAATTTCACCCTCAGCAGAAACTCAGGAATAGTTCTTAGGAAAGGCAACTCTGCAGTGGACAGTCAAGCCAGCTCATTTGCTCTTAGCTTCATCCTCCCTAGGCTGCACTACACCATTGTCAGTGCAGACCTTCTTCATCACACACAGGTACAGCCTCATCTTTTCTAGAATGCATGTAACTGCACTGGGGAACGCGTGGAGCACACAGTTTAAGGTTTCTTTCTGTCATAATGACATTGATAAATGAGTTTACTGTAAATAAAGTTTCCTTCATGTACCTGGTTTCCTTAGGTATTCATTCATCTGGAGTGACTTGTGTTTTATACATCAAGAATTCTTTATTTTCAAAAATGCCAAGAGCAATAATTCTGTATCTGACATTTCATCACTGTCATACTTCAATGTTATGATCTGCTATTAGCAAATGTGTTAGTCCATTTATATTTTATATTCTACTTCTCCTAAAGGTTTTAAAGATATTTTGGTAACACTCTCCCTTCATAGATGGTATTGCTTGAGAGAGAAAACATTTCCAACATGATCAAGAGTTACAGAGTGGGCTATCTATAGCAGAACCTATTGTATTAACAAGACAAGATTTGTTTTAAGTTCAATGCAGAAAAGACACCTTTGAATTTGAGAAGTTAAAGGGTGTTGCATTACCTAGGCACAATAGGGTAAGTTAATGATGAAGTTTCAGTTTTAACTTGGAAACTGCTGGGTTTTGTAGGCTTCAGCCTGTCGCTAATAGGTATATTTTAACGAGATACATGGGGATTTAGGGGAACAACTCCCATTATTGTTAATGGGATTCACACAGCTAAATCCCTGTGCTGGAAATGTTTCTTGTAATATGTCTTTAATATAGCCTCTGTGTGTGTGCACACACATGTATGTGCGTGTCTAGTTAATGGTTAAATGTATAAATAGGAACATTAGACTTCCAAGTGTTACTGTTTCATTCTATGGTGTATAACTAAAGTGGAAGCAAAATACAAGTCCTGAAAGTGTGATTTTTTCACAGCAGTTGGTAAACCTGCGCTGAATGTTTGGCAGGAACAGGGACATCACATCAGTCACACACCTGTGGGCTCACAGGAGTGAGTTCTGCATCCCTCCTGCACTTTGCTGTGTATTAAGGCAGGGTGACTTTTGTACAGTCACTCTTCTACTTCCAACTAGATCCCAGGCAGACGAAGGCTGTTGAGAATCTGGTCAGTGATACCTGGGATCAATGTGCATTGAACTGGAAATGAAATCTGTGAAATGGCTGTGTACTGCTGTTCTGTGGCTGAGCAGCTGCGGGCTCCTTGGGTAGTGACCTATGTGGAACCTGGATTGCTCCTGGAAAAAAGCTGGGCCTGTACACTGGAGAGCTGGTTTACCTGCACGTGGCTACTACAGCTGCAGCAAACGAATTGCAACACTTCTGTGAAGAGTTTTCTGGATAAAAGAGAGTTTAATTTTAGAAATATGAAGCACTCTCATATTATTACCCACCAGGTGGTAGGCAATACATGCAGGAAGCAGTCAACCTAAAAGAGACGCCAAAAGAAAAGAAGCGTGATTATCTGAGAGGCCAAGCAGCACCTTGAAACAGAGCAAACATGCTGCATCAAAAGGAGTGGCCACCAGGATGCTGGATTTTCAAAAGTACACCTGAGGGCACAGCAGAGCTAAGACTTGAATTGGTACAGAGAGCTGAACATTGAGGGATGAAAAGAAAAACAGAAAGTCAAAACTTTTTCTTCCTTACAATTTAATCAGTAAAAAAGAATTAGGAGCAAGTCCAACTCAGGTGTCAAAAATAACATCTAAAACTCTGGAACACCAGATAGAGATATTTGATGAGAAGCATCAACCAAAACAGAATGAAACTATGCAGAGTGGATAGGGCTTATGGGTGGGGGAAAAAAAAGAGGGCAGAAATTGTATATTCATATACTTTAATACTGAAAGCAGTGGCATGCACATGTAAAGGCTCACAGGAAAAAGAAATGCTATCCAGTGGAAACATGCGTCCAGATATAAAGGACAGCTGAACAAACCCCCAGATTTGGAAAGCAATAACAAGTACTAGAGCATGAGGAGGATGTACTTTCTAGAAGAGATGAGAGCCAATAAATAAAGGTTTTGTGACATAGAATATGGAAGGCAAAAGAAAGACAATGGATGCCCTTAGCAGAGGTGGAAAACAGAACTCTGTGTCCCAGTGACAGAGAGATCCAAGAAAGAATATGCAAATGAACATGCACTGATTATAGTTACAGAGATTTCCAGTGATAATTAAGACATCTACTGAGGTCTGTAGCCCATTTAATAAAAAACAACAGGGTATGTGACCTGAAGAAAAGGCTACTGCCCATGCTGCTGGCCTATTTGTGACTACAACATGATCAGTGACCAACTTGCTTTCATCTGTATGAGACAAGAGGTAATTTAACTCCTGAAGCACTGATAGGCATCAGTCTTACGACTAAACAATGGAGTCACAGAAGAATATTCACCTACATGCAGAGGAGTCAAAGAAAATAAACAGTATTTCTGGTTTAGAGTGACTCCTGTCCCACTTGTGAACATGGGACTATCAAACAATGACCAGGCTGAAAGACATGAAAGACATTTGGTCATTTTTAGAGAGATCCATCTCTTAGGAACTCTGAACGCCTATCTCAGGTATCAGAATACCTGAAGCAGGTATCCTCTTGTTACCTCCAGAGAATTTAAAATGTAAATTGAATCTAGACTAAGAGAAGGTTTTTATCACTATTTGTGCAGCAACTAGCACTGGCATCAGCCCTGAGAAGTGGTTCTGATGGTTGGTGTGATACAAATAAATAAAAAAGAAAATGTTTTAAAATAAACCAGGTACCTACTGCCCTAAAAGTTTGCCGTTATCCCTCCAATTTGTCTGTCTTTTAATGCTGAAAGTGAGGAAAGGTCCTTCATTGTGGCTGTAAACCCAGCAGAGCAGGACTCAAGCCTAGACCTGCCGTAACACCCACATAAGTGACCCACCTTCTAGGATAAAAAATTCCCAACTGCACCACTGGTGCGCTCCTATTCTGGATAATTTATTAAATATGAACTGAATAAGGAAAGAAGTTACTCTAAAGCCTGATGGTTAGGGCAGTGACACAGAAAGAGACATGTTAGATTCCTGACTCAAAATGCAGCCGTTTAACCCGCAGCTCCTGGGCTGGCTGGGTGTCCTGGCCAGATCCTGTCCTGTGGCAGCAGCAACTGCTACAGGGCCTTGGTAGTGCCACCTGCCAATGGTTCCAGCAATTACTGGAATGGCAAGTGTTCTCTAGCAGCCCAAATTTATTTTGATAATGCATGCACTTAGTATAAAGATTTACAAAAAGGATTTGGACCTGCCTAAAGCAATCACCAAAGTGAAGGTATTTTGACCTTTCAAAGTAAAAAAGATTCTGTCTTATTTTACTTTGCTGGTTCCTTCTCCAAACTTCAATTTTGATTTGAATGCCATATTCATTTTGATAACAGATCACTCTTCTACTTCCATATCTCACTGCCAAATGGGACTCACCTGTTATCTCTGATTGCAGGCAATTCGAACTTAAAACAAGCCTGTCTATCACCTACTGTTTTAACAGCTGATTAATTAGGGCTACAGGGATCCTGTGGAGAGCTTTATCTGAAGAGCGGCTCAACCATTAGTAGAAGAAACTTCCTTGTACACTCCTAGCTCAGATAACAAAGTAAGATAATAGTTAACAATCCTCCTCCAGCTAATACAAATAGAGGCACTCCCTCTTATCCTAACATATGAGTCAAACAAATCCCCATGATATAGTACTATAGTGCTGAATTCTCCAATGTTTCTGAAAATGAATATCAGACAACATGATATATTGTTAACCAAAGTGTTACTAACAAGGATAAATTGCCTCTCTTCCTTTCCCCTTCTGCCTTTTTATTCTCTCTCTCTCTTTGTTTTTTTTTTTTT
>VZRS01005961.1:847729-940617 GCA_013398055.1 Ifrita kowaldi
TTTTTTTTTTTTAATTAGCATTGAAAGTAGCCAGTTCCTAAAGAAATATGAGGATGCACAGTGGCCCTGTTCCCATTCTGGGCTACCACTGCCAGCTAATGAATCCTGTCTTTGCCTTGAACACACTTTAACTCACTCCTTAGTATTCTTTTGGATGATTGGTGATCTAGACCATAAGAAATTCACCATTTTTTTCAGTGTTTGTTCCTCTAAATTAATTTCATCTACATTTCTGCATCCCGCCCATGAATTGTCCTCATCTTTTCCTATGAATTTGGAACCTATACAGATCTCTATAAGGCAGGTCCATACATCCAATGCATCAATATGCAGAGCTCAGTTATGCAAGGCAGTGTAATGCTCCTGAAGACAAAACACAGGTTGGTTCCAACAGTGATTAAACAAATTAACGTGAAGAAAGGCCTGTCAAGTATGAATGACACACTGGATCAGGGGAAACATGCATCTCAGGAATTCTTTAAATCCTTGGCTTCCAGAATGTGGCTTCCATAAAAATCCACTGCTAGCCAGCCTCACTGAAGGCAATTATCTGGGAAAGTGGGCATTTTGTCAAAACAGACCCATAGACTCATACAGACTCACAATCCTGCTGCTGCCTATAGGGGCTTTAATTACTGTTAAAAACCAAACAAATGAAACAACAAAAAACCCAACCCCTGCTTTCTTGCCCCCCTCCAAAAAAACCCAACCAAAATCCAAAAATCAAGAAACAAAAGGGCTGTGACCCTGCAAAAGCTTGTTTTTTCTTCTGCTTTTAATAGAGAACCTGTATGAAGAACACAGTATTTGCCCATTTCTGAAATTGCAGCCCATCAGCAATAAAAGCAGTATTTCTAGCAAGCTCAATATAAAATCTCATTGGCCATGGCTACAAAATCATCTCTCATTATCTTATTATCATTTAAGATTTCAATGCAGGTTTTTTATGGTACATTTCCAAATTGGCTGGGTTTCAAATGGCTGAAACAACATGATATTACTTCAGGATGCATTCTCATCTAACTGAATCAACCCAATGCACTTAGAGATGTTACTCATCCTTTAGGTAGGTAGGTTGGTATTTTGCAGGCTTTTGAAGGCAGGAGAGAAAGACCAAAAGACTTAAAAGAACTGTCACCTTCACCCAAAAACTTAAATAGGGATTAATATATCATTGAATCTTTACCATCAGGAAGATATTGCTACGTCATAAGGAAAAGATAGTCAAGGAGCACTTCCTGCAGACTTCCTGCAGAAGTCAATTTTACAGCACAGAACTGAACAGAAAATAGAAGGAATAAATGCACCCATATCCTTGGTAAGACATCTACGTTTTTGAAAGCACTTCATACTGAATGTCAGGACTTTTGATCTATTCCATGCATATTTTACCAATTAAATGAATGCCATATTAATCTTTTCTAAACAACCTTGCAATATCCATCTGTTTGAATGATTTCTCAAGAAGAAGATTAGAGATTTTACTGCCTGATTCACATACGTTACTGAAGGCATTTCCCTGGCAAGTCGAAGCAAGTGTAGAATTGCCAGCCAGGCTGAAGGAAGGAGGCTGGTTTAGACCTCGCTCTCAGAGGCCCAATAACACCACCACTGTGATTCATTTGTTACTTTCACAAGCACTGATTAATTTTTTTCCCACATACAACGATGAATAAAGCATCAGCAAAACTCAAATTCCAGAGAATCTAATTTCTGCCTAAGATCCCAACCAGGTGCTTCCCACAGTTAGGCACGCCCGGCCCAGAGGTGCTCAGCGGGGAGCACCACACTCACAGGGTGCTGGGCAGCAGTGGGGCCAAAACCTGTCCTCATGGATCAACACAACTTTAACCTGGATCATCCCCCAAACTGTGTACTGTGATTGAAATCATATTTTACCTGATCTGCAACCATTATATACCTCAGTGAAACACAGAGATTCAGCAGAACAAAAGTGCAATTACTTTGTCTTTTTCAAGGGAAAAGGCCTTGCATATATTTTCGTGCTTTGGAGAACTCCTTTTGCCAGAATCTGTGCCAGGACTAATGACATATGGTATCTTTCCTAGATTTGCTAGTTGAAAAGTGAAGGAGAAGACCCCTTTCATTACAGCATAATAGCATGGCTGCAATAGTTCAATAGCTGTAATGAAATATGACAAGCCAGGTCTGCTTCCGGGGATGTTTCCAGCCAGCGTCTGAATGGCACACTTTGGAACATGTGTTAAGTCACAACTAAGTGCAAAATTCCTATACATTCGGGGGGAGGGGGATCATCTTAATTTTTGTATTTTGTAATGATCAGCCATTTTCAAATCACCAGTTTCCACAAACTGTTGTAAATGGTTACTTGTTCTAAAATAAACATATTTTTTTCCCTTATTGTCTTGGGATGCTTAAAAACATTTCCCTGAGACCTGGCCCTGTAATCTGTGGCAGTGCTTGTTATATTTAAATAAAGAGCAGAACATGCAGTCACAGTTGAACAGCAAAAAGCAAGAAAAAATAAAAAGAGCTAAAAAAGCAGTATGCATGTGTCTCCTGTCCAACTGGAGAGTCAGATTTCAGACCTGGCTGCTGAAACCTGTCTTTAGGTGTGCTTCTTATGCATGTAAAATGCAAATATACATATGGTGTACTGCAGTTTAAAAGTATATACATGTATCAAATACCAAAATTCAAATCGGGATCCTCTTCTCTGTGTCCTAAATTTAGATCCTGTTCGTCTGACTGGCACAGCTTACATGGATTTACAATACTTTCTTTATACCAGCCAAGGCTTCTGACTATGAGCGACCAGTTTGTTTTACATTGAACCACTTGCCTTGGTATTTAAATATTGTGACCCAGGTCAACCAAAAGTCACAAAATTTTCTTACTACTCCTAAGACCTACAATGACATATTCTCTTTGGTTAATGTCTGCTTGGAAACTACAACGGTGAAAAATTCACCACTTGCATTAAATGAAAGCTCAGACTGTCATGTTAACACACGACTCCAGAAGTTATGACTTGAAGAGAAACATTAAGTATTTCTATAAACTTGGAGAGAAAAATACCCGCAGCTGATGACACTGACTGTGCACCCAGTGGTGCACTTGTACAGGCAAAAGTCCATCTCAAGCCTCATGCAGACATATGAGATAAATCCTGCAGAAACAGAGCAGGGCTGTATGTGATGAAAGACAAAGCCAACTCTTTCAGCTTGGCTCCCAGAACACTGGGTTGGAGCCCAGACTTTGATGTTCCCTGGTTAAGAAGTGAAAATGTTAAACAAACAAACAAACGAACACCCTAAAGATTAGCAGGGCTGCTGTAAGTTAACACATTTCAAATTGCTTGTGAGCAACGGGGTTCTTCCATGTTCCAAGCAGACTGTACACACAGAGTGGACAGAGTCCAAATTCAACGGTTTGCCAGCCTTCATCTTCACTGTTAACTTTTATTAACAAAACAAAAGCTTCATCTAGTATTTTTCAAAAGTTGATTTCTCTTAAAAAAAAAAAAAAAATCTCTTTGCCCTCATTTTTTCCTCTCTCCACTCAAACCTTCTTAATACTCCTGTGGTGGCACTAATAGGATTCCATTATCTGACACACAGTGAGTCATCACAAAGAAACAGAAAACCTTGCTTCCCTATGCAGGAGTCAAGTACCTGCTCCTTTGTAAGGTCTCAGTAAAAAGGTCTCTGTTCAACTTAATTCCTCTCTTTACTGCCATGTTATAAAAATAGGGGTGCTTCAAAACGAGTATATAAATACAGGGTGCACAAACAGTCAACAAAAGTCACATAAACAGAAAACATACAGCTGGTTGCATTTTTCATTGCAAAGTCCACACCAGCTGGCCAAAGGTTCAAGGACTGTAGTAATTTTTCCAAACTTACTAGCATATACTTTGATACTGTCCTGTGCCTTGCCTGGATCTGTGATTTGACTATAAAAAGAAGAGGGCCTTGGACAATTTGGCTTTGCACTTACACCATAAAATGTACTTCAAGCTGAACACGGAAAGTGAAATTAGACAGGAATTATTCAATTTAGAAATAACTTGTACAAACCCATTGAAATGCAAGCTCTGGAAAATGCAAACAAACTACATATAATTTTAACCATTATCGTACTAATAGGGTCAAATTATAATCTCAGTGACCTGGGTCCATCTGCTTTGATCTCTTAAAGGATTGCACACATCTGCCTAAGAATGGACTCAGTAATTATATGTTAGCTGTGAGCAAAATCAGTCACAGTGAAAACAAACACCTGTGCTGTTCTCAACTGATGGCTCACAAATTCAAAAGTATTTTACATCTTTTAGTTTGGATTCTAAACTTCCTGCAAATTTGGAGTGAAAGCGCTGAAGACAATGGGGATTTCTATTGTTGTGATGAAGGACAGAGTCTGTCCACAGAGATATTTTTTTAATAAAATCTTCAAACAGTCATTTTAAGTGAATTTCACAATGTCTTTACTCAAAAATGAGCTGTTCACTAACTGAAAGTAACAACCTAAAAGAAAAGTTAAGGGATAAAAAAAAAAAGGTTGAAACTGTAGGGACTGGGATATTTAATCATTGATAGCACTGACTGAATTGTAAAGAGGCTCAAAAGAAGGTGTATGTGAATGGAGATGTCAGATTAGCTTTCCTACTGGTTGGGATTTCAATAACCGACAGTAGATAAGATACAATTAGTATTCATATATTGAGGCCAGAGATTTGGAACCAGTTTTCAAAGTATTGTCTAGCCTTGAAAAAGTATGAGCTGCTTTATTAAATTTTTACAAAATATGTATTTTAATAAAATGCACTTCACAAGAGAAGGAAAAGTGCTGGATGATTGTCTTAATGTTTCAAACACCAGAAAACCAGCTGAGAAGCAAATGATTTTTGAGAGTCCTGGAAACTGCACGACTGATCTATCAAGACTTCCACTGTACTTGAAAGGTCTATGGGTCACAGCCGCAGGAAGTCACATTTTGAGACCCAGCTATGAAGTTATTCGAATGGCCCGAAGATATATCCCACATCAAATGGCTGACCTCCTGCACTTGCATACTGCAGGTCAGCTTACATTTTTTAGCCAGAGGCCCTTGCTGATTCACTTTCATAATACCCTGGAACAAAGAAACACACTCTCAACTTTCTGGGAAGTCTCCCTGGGTTACCTAGAACTCAGCTTGGCAGAACCGAGCACAGCAGCTCTTACAAACAACTCCATCCCTTTCAAAGGGAGGCAATAACAGGGTACATGCAAATGCTGCTTCCCAGCTTTTATGAGACCACTCAAAACAATTTCTCCAAGTGGAGTTTCTGACTGCTTTTAACCACCTCTGTCCCAAACTCTGCATTGCAAAAGCACTTCAGATTATTTGGCTTTGAAGAAGTAAAATGATGACTTGCATAAATACTTTCCTAAAAAGCTCTCAGGTCACCCTTAAGTCCTTTGCAGGAGGTCTAAAACAGTCTTACCAGCAGAACTTGCAGTAACACAGTGAGCTTTCTGCAGACAAACAATCCAATATGTAAAATTTCTGATAAAGTAGAAAATTCTGCCACTAAATGTAATATGCACCAGAGAGTAAATCAATTAGAAGTAATTATTCAAATGTTAGAGCTTCATTTACTTTTCAAATTTCTTTGGTCTATTCAGAAATGTTCACTACAGTGAAAAATGATACTGAAAGTTTATGCAGTATACATTTGATGAAAAATTATAGACTATAAAAAAATAAAAAAATCTATGGAACCACTGAGGTTGCCTTCCACTTGTGCACTACATCACTGCTGTATCTGTGGTTTAGCTACATTGATATGTAGGACAACATTCTCCAGTCTAACATCCACATAACTGGGTACTTGCAGAGCACTGGATTCTACAATACACAAAAATATCTCACGCAGTTTAAAACAGTCATTGATATTATTATTCATTTATACTATTCATCAGTGTTCTCCTGTATTAATTTCAGTCTACATTAAACAATTTTTTGCCTCTAAAATTAAAACATAACTATGTGATTCTTTAACTGCTGAGAACAGAACAGTGAAATGTATCATCAAATACAGAAAATGTGAATATGTAAAGATCATATCCCCACAGGTTTCAAAAGACCACAGCCTGGCTGATTTTTTTGTTTAGTAGAAAGAATAAACTTTGCTCTTTTTTTTCTTTTCTATTTTTTGCTTGTTTGGTATGAAATTATGTAGTCTGTATCTAATATATTAAACCTTCACAGTTTAGTATTCACATTTTAGGGCCATCTACTCTCCTGCCTGAGTCATATTTAAAGAAAAAAAAGTAAATAATAAAAGGGAGGAATTCAACAAGTAAAACATAAAAGAAAATAAAAGCAACCAAGAAAGACACAAACCCAAAAGACCAGAGAACCTGTAAATAGTAAATTAGCATTCAGACAAAACTGTTTTATAGGGCGTTAAAACATTGCCTCCTAAAGAGAAACAAAACCAATGCACAAGAAAATTATTTGGATTTAATTTTAACTTCTTCTATTCTGCATGAAAATTAGGTAAATTGCAACAGAATTACAAAGACACTACAGCACGAAAGAGCTTGGCTTTCCTCTATTTCATATAAATGGATTGATGTGAAGATAAATTGCATTTTCTGTGAGTTTATTACATTTATTTTTCTCTTACATAGGGCAGTTATGAACAAACTGAATTTGTCTCCTCTGGCTCTTAGCAAGTACATGTACAGGGAAACTACCACTCCTGAAGCACAGATGTTTGTAACTGGGCTCTCGGTTATGCCACTGGAAAACTTTTAGGTTCACTTTTCAAATGTAAATTTTTCAGTTTGGGATTGGTGTTTTGTTTTGTTTGTTGTTTTTTTTCCTTTTTTTTTTCTCCAAACATAAGTCAGAAAGGTTGTGGCAGTTCAGTTTAGAAGACCCTGGTTTATCCAGCTCCCTGGGCTGCTTCCAGCCTTGGGGACCCCAGAGCACCTTCACAAAGGATATGGTAGCTGACTTCAGAGATTACTTTGTTCTCATCTGAAGGTCATCATCTCAACAGTGAAAAAGCACCAACTTCCATGACAGCAAAATAAAGCACAACACAGAACTCTTGGGTTCCCAGTGAGGGAAGACACTTGCCAAACACAGCGAAGTTAAGGAAACCCTGCAAGCTGAGTCCAAGCACTGAGAAGAGTTTCCAATTCAAGTCCAATTGACCCATCAACATCATTTGCTTGGAAAGTGTTTGTTTTCCAAGCGCGGCTTGAAAACATCAGGTTTTTATTATCAAAGGCTGAAATCCCGTGAAAACAATCACTTGGAAAAAAAAGTCACAAGTGTGCAGGTTTAGTGAAGATAATGTTGGTGGCACCATGGTGGTGCTTGTAAACACCTTGTCCCCGAGGAGAGACTGCACCAGGCAGCTCCCAGCAAAAGCAGTGCACTTCCTGCCACGGGGACATCCTCCAGTGAGCATCCAGGGAGCCACACTACTGGGAACTGCTCGCATATATGAAACAAAAAAATTTTTTTCTGGTTATTTCAAGATGTAAAAAGAAAAAAAAAAAGGAACAAAAATCAGCCTGCGCTCACACCTACACTCACACCTAGGAAAAAGAAGGATTGAAAAGAACTCTCTGTATGTGTGTACGCACACTCACGTTAGCTATTAAAAATATGGGTGTGCTTAGCAGCTGAATAGACCTCTTCTATTTGGAGTATTTTTTAAATACAATTCCCAAAGCTTAGTCCACATCATTAATGCCATGAAAAGTGAGGCTACTGTGTGGCTTCAAAGCATAATCTTTTTTCAGAAGAGTAGACATCTGCCGCATTCATTTTACTGCAGAGGTTTTTATAGAAAGAAATTAAATAGGAGAGAGGCATGTAGGGGGAAGGGGTTTTTTTAATGTACAGGAAAGAGTTCTGCCCTCACGTTAATATAATAGCCATCAGTAAAAGAGCACTGGGACAGGCAAGCTGGGCTTTGCTCTCTGCTTTGGTGGGTCAGATGGGCACATTCAGGAGAGTCCTTTAGGTGCTGTGGCCAGGCTGCAGCCCTGGGAACCACCACTCTGCTCCTCTCCTGCAGTGCCTCTGTGCCTGAGAAGTCCAGCTTAGAGAAAGCCATTAACCAAAACCATTTTTATTAACTAGTTTCATACGGGGATAAGTGGACCTGGGAGCAATCACATGCATAGGGAGGCTTGTGATCTGAGAAGAATAATACACAGGTAGCCGAGAGGTCGCACAGAGCTACAACTTCTTTTGCCTACTTTCTCGACAACCAGGACAAGGCACACAACTTCAGCTTCACTCTTCTAATGGCCCCCTAGTTAGACCCTGAGTCCTTCAGGGCAGCCTGTTCACCATTCACCATCTCAGAGCCCGAGGAGGGCTCAGCCAGGTGCCCCGTTGCAGCCACAGCAGCTCCATAACAGTAACAGCAGCATTAGGGCCTCATCCCTCTACCCTGCTGCCATAAGGCACCTCCTGTGGATGTCACCAGGATTTTAATGCTTAGGATGTAGCTGTTACTTAGCCAAGGCAGATATGTGCTTATCAAAGCATCTGAGCTACTGTGCTTAGAGCCACTAACAGACTTCTATTGTTCTGCTGATTACAAACTGACAAGCAGGAGGGAAGACACTGCAGCTGCCCATGAATAAAAGGGGATTTTCTCAGGGATACACCAACAGGACATCCTTCCATTGCTTTTCCCCCCACATCATTTGTCACTCAGCTCTATTACACAAGTCTGCTGTAGCTGTGGTTTCCAAAAACAACATTCCAGAAGACTGCATCATCCTGCACTAGAAAGCAAAAATGAATGCATGGTTTCCCTCAGCCCTAAAATTCAATGTATGTATACAAGAAGGTGATGATTATTGATTTCAGAGTCATGTAATATTATCAGATATCTGAAAAGCATGTAGAAAGGTGGAACCGTGGTTGCTTTTCAGGAGAAGAAACAGATACAGAAGATCACCTTAAAATGCTTTTGAAGTTGCTGCAGACCAGGAAAGGATGGGTTGTTGTCCATAATTGGGCAGTCCGACCGGACAGAAATAGCAGCTGCAGTAAAGAAAGGGACACCTTAAGCCTTTGGGAACAAAACCTGGTGGTTAGACCAGAAAAGTACTAAACTTGATTATTGTGGAGCCTCCACTACCACAGGGCTTCCAGAGGAGTATGGAATGTGGAAGCGGGGAATGACATGAACACGGTTGTCTCCTTTGAGGCTGATGGACAAACCAGACGTCTTCAACTTAATAATGCCCTTAGATTCACCTTAGATTCACACCATTGCTTTCTATCAGGTACCATATCGGAGGCTCCCCAGGCTCACAAAGACACACTGCTAACCTGGAGAAATTTAACCTGTTGCAGCCTTTTGGGTCTCAGGGGAAGAAATACAAAACTTTTAATTGCTTTAAATGTTTTGATGTTAACAAGACATATTTCCAGGACAAAGATATTTGCCAGTATGCTGTGACTCTGATTTCTGTATTTAAAAAAAAAAAAAAAACCCAAGCTAAAAAAACCCCACAAACCAAAAAAACAATCCCTTGGATTATTTCGCCTCCTTGAGAACAAGTTGCTGCTCAAGCATTTACCTGACAATAGATGATGCAATTTCTCTTAAATCAACAATAAGATGTTGAGATTCAAAGTCAGCTTCAACCTGATTGATAATATTTGAAAGGCACAATACTGACAGTACAAATACTCTGAGTTCAGAAAGTTGAGGTAGAGAACAATGAACGGAAAAAAAAAATAGAAAAAAAATTGAGCTGCATAAGAAGTTACAACACAACCACTGCTCCAGCTATAACACAGCAAAATGATGAGCTGAAGTATATCACTACCATGAAAATATTACCCCAAAGTTAAGAATTAACTTGAATTAACTTAACTTCTTGAATTAACTAATATTGCCCTCAAAAAAAAAAAAAAAAAGTAGTATATACTGTTATACCAGGTAAATACTGAATTTCTTTACCATCCTGACTCCACAGAAAGGCTCAGATTTCCAGACCTTTTACTACAACTCTTACAGACAGATTTCCAAAACACCTGTTAGTTAAGTAGGATAAGAAATATTGAAAAGTTGGTGCTCATTATGTGATATTGAAATGACAAACTTTTGAAATAGAAAAAAAAGGGATGTGTTTTTCTATTAGGACTCTCTCAAAGCAAACATTAACATCCATTCATCTGCTTCACTATCTCTTTCTCTGTTAAAGTCTAGTGCCTGCTCTGGAATAACACGCACCCCACTTTTTTAGTCAAGCTACATCCCTTTAATTTTCACTTTAATCTTTTGCATCAAAACAAAAACTGCATCTTATTGTAACTAATATAATTTATTTATACTTGATATCATTTGAAAAAGTGATGACACATCAACAGCTCAAGCATGAAGCATTTTAAATTCTTCAGATGAAGTGACAGATGATTATCAAATAACATTTACTTAATATTTAAACAATAACTAAAAAAAAAATCTGTTGTTTTTAAAAAGCCTATGAAAGATAAAACAGAATTCTTTATTCTATCTTCTGTGGTTTGGAAGATACCTGGGGTGACAGGTGACACAGTCATAGAAACTTGAGCAATCAGTCCATGCCTCTGTGTGAAACATTTTCTATGATGTATTGCTCATTTCTTGCCAACACTCTTACCAGCCACTGTTTTCATCACTTGCCTTGTGTTTATCCATCTCCTAATTCATTACTCTCCCTGACAAGCCCTGTCTTGCTCAATAATTTTCTTCCCCCCCTCGCTACCCTCTACTAGTGACAAAAATTTTCTAAACATAGAGTAAGTTGGATTTTAATTACTCAATCTGCTTTTTAAACGTGTGCAGTTTACTCAGGTGTTCTATGATTAAAATAATAAAAAAAAAATCAATCATTTAGTAAAGTAATTCTGAAATTAAGCATCATGAGCCAAATGGAGCCACCTACAGGATGAAAATGCAATGGAAAGAGAAAGAGGAAAAAATTGGGCAAAAATCTACAATGCCATCAAAAGTAGAAAAACCTGGAAACTGCCTATGAACCACTATCTCCATGTTCAAACATAATCCACATGGCCAAAACACCCATATCCTCATTTTCAAGGTGTGTGTTGGCTTCTTTTTCAATCCTATTGTTTAACATTGGCCTGATAAAGTGAAACATTTTCACCAGGAAAATCCTAATGTCATGACAGTTGGATCTAAAAAGCTCTTCTGAGGCCTATTCAAATTTTTGGCACATACTCCAGTTCTGTCAGATCTCTCATGTACCTGCAAAGGTTTTTTTTCAAGTTTGCTTATTGGTTACAGAATTTACAATCATGCTGCTGCTTCAGTGGCATCACAGTAAGAACAGACTGTGAGGTTTTGTTTTTGCAGAGAGGGACTGGGTGGGGAACTGATTTTGGTTAATAGAAGGGTTTGGCTGGGAGCCTTTTGCTTTGGCTTTTTTCCAGCTGAAAGAATGCCATTTGTGATCTGACAACAGGGTTTCTCTTGACCAATTTAGCTCCTCCCATAAGTAACAATAAACCATGATTGCTTTATTACCAACTAAGTTCCAAGGAGTTTTTCTTCTCCACCAATGAGCGGGAGATGACAGCACATGTGAATGCAGGGAATTCAATCTACTGAAGAGGTGGTTTGGATTATCCAATTTGTAGATGAAAATTGAATTAATACATGGGTGATAAAATTTTATGCAAATATTCATCCTCTACAAAAAAGAAGATACTTAAAAACCTTTTTATGTGGCAGAACTGATGAGATTTTGGCTACAGAACAACCAATTTCTGAAGCTTCACGGATTCCAGAATTGTCTGTCTTGGTAATGTCAAAGACACAAAACAACTTTACTTCAGTCCTCATAGCTAGAGTAAGTCACAGGTCAACAGAATTCTGATAAATGAAATAGTTATTTTAATATACATCTATTATTATCCCCCTCACCTTCTAGGATGCAAAATGTATTTCCAATTTAAGTGAACACTTCCTTTGATCTCCATGCAGACAGTGCCTGTTGTCTGGAAAGAGAATTAGTATTATCTAAGTGTAGAAGTAATACTTTTACCACAAAAATCCATTGAATAAGTGCCATCACTTGACTATAACAGCACCAGTTTGACAAGTTAGAGAAAGAGGAAAAGACCAGCTTAAACCAATGGAAATTAATATTTCTGTTGTTCTTAATGTTAGTGATTGGTTATGAAATACCAGTTTGCACTAATTTCTATATCATTTGTCCACCCAGTTTACAGATGTAGTCACCCATAAAACTCCCGGGAACATAAGAAACAAGAAAGCAAAAATTATCCCCACCTCCCCCAAAATCCCTGAAAAAATGGGGCAAGAAAAGAAATTAAACACATTATTAAAACATTTTTTCTCAGAATGAATAGGAAAAGAATGTTTAGAGAAATATTCAAAATCATGTTACTTCTGCTACACTTCATTTCTAAAATGCTCTCTGTGACTGCCTAAGTTCCTTTGACAGAAATGCTTATTTCGACACTTACTGTATCAGACAAGAGAAATCCCTACATAAGGTGAACCTTCCTGCTTTACAACAAATTTAGTAGTGGACCTTAATACTGTGCCACTATTAAAAACATTGTGATTGTGCATTAAAAGGTCATACTCATTTTCTAAGCTTTCCCCGTAGAAAACATGCATTTCTACTATATCTGCACTGTAACTTGAAGGCTGCATTCACTACAATTTTCTGAGCTGTGGGGCTGTAATCTTCCTTTTTGTTTACTTGTCAACAATATTAATGCTTTCTATTTTCAGCACTTTACTCTTTTCCCGCTCTGAAGATATGTCAAGAGGTAAAAAAGTACACTTAGTACTTGAATATGTAATGCAGCTTCATCTTTAGGCATATTTGTCATTATTCAGAGGTTAAGAATTTATACTTATTTCATAAACATACCATCAGTATATGCTAACTAAATTATACATGGTACATTTCTTACATTTAAATGGAAAATAAAATTTACTATCAAGAAGGGAATGGGCATTTAAAATATTTTCCAACCATTAGACTCTTTCCACATGCTTTTTCCAAGCCCTAAAGGACCCCAAAATTTGGTACTGCTAAACCAGGTAATCACGAAAATGCTGAAAGATAACTCTGATGAAGAATTCTATTGTAGGGTGCAAAGAATACTGAAGCCCATTAGTGTGATAGGTGGTTGTATCCCACTCTCTATAATCCTGAAAATATTTCACATGAGCTGAGTTAAAAGTTTCCATTAATCACTGTCAGCAACAGAAGCCAATTCCCATAACAGACTATTAATTTATGCTGTACTCCACTTTGTACATGAATGTGGCATTTCATGACATTAGTCAGAAAAAAATTACTAATTTAAGATCCAAGATTTTTGCTGTACTATTTTAGAACGTCACTGTTTCATTATTGGCAATAAAATTCATAACTCAGAAATGCCAGCAGTCCTTCCTTGGCAAGGTACTCATCTTTCGTAGATCTTTATCAAAGAGTACTAAAACAAGTTGAACTCTTGGCAACATCTTTTGGAACTCTTGGAAATTTTAGCACTTTCCAATCAAAGGGTCCAGATATCTGACACACCATAATGCTTCAGGGCTACTTCTTGAACTGTGATACCTCACAGAACATGATACTGGCATTTGGTCACAATGTCTTTTTTTTGATATTTAAGATTGACACTTGCTGCAATTACCCTTTCTGCAAGATTCTGCTCCAGAGATGCGCAGCCTCTCAAATTACTGACAGCCCTGCCACAAACCTGACTTTGTTCTCTTAACCAACTACTCCCCATGGCATTTCATTAAAGGGACATTTTGACTGAAAGCAGTCTTGCCAAATACCTTTCTACTCATAAATTGGTTTGTCATTCCACCTCTGGCTGTCTTTGTTGAATGACATGCAGATTTGGAGGTAATCCAATTAACAAGTGGAGCAATTAATATTACAAACTACCTTCATGCTATTTTTGGGATAAAGGGTTAAGCATTTTCCAGTGACATGAGATCTAAACAGCATATTAACAATTCTTACTTTTATGCAGCCTCTTCCACCACAGCTCTCTCAGCTTCTTAAAAACTGTGAGCTATTGCCAGTCATTGTTTCTCATGGAATCTCCCTGGGAACTCAACATGATTTTTGCATCTACACTCAGCTCAAAACTTACTTGTACGGAAGACAGAGATGCTACCCTCATCTGCCTTAAAATGAAGCATTGGTTTAACAAGTTACAGAAACAAGGAAGGACCAGCTTAAGACAATGGACCTTAATTTTTCCCTCATTCTTTCTGTTGGTGATCAGTTCTGAAATACCAGTTGCACAATCTTCTACCACTTTTTGAAACACTACACTCAATCTCTTGAGAAGAGTAGAGGATATTATGCAAACATCTTGCCTGCATTCATTATCAGTCCAGTGTGTTTAATATAAGAATTCCTCTATATTCTGAAAGAATGGTCGAAACAACAAAGCAAGCTTCCTCCCACTGATTTTTCCAGAAGCCGAAGTCAAGTAAAATATTAGTTGTGATAATTTTACAAAAAGAAAGGTTTTTGATTATTGAAATGTCTTCCCAGAGCAATTTTGTGCTTTCCTTGCTGCTATGATAAGCATCAGGGGAGAAAAAAAAATTCAGCTCCTTACAGAGGAGAAACTGTGTCATACCCACCTTTTAAAAGTGAGTCTTCCAGGATCAAAGCAGAACACAGTAAAAGCTTTAGAAAAACTGTGCTGTTTTACATCAGGGCTGAATTTAGCTCCACATCTTTGGCTAAGACTTTAAAAGGTAGCAAAAGAGAATGAAAAACAAGGACAACACAAGGTCACCATGATGGAATGAAAATAACTGATGAAAACTTGCTTTTTATTTTTCCTTCCAATCTTCAAAAATTGTGGTTTAGTTAGTCAAAATACTAGTTTTACCTATATGGTGAGAAACAAGGAGTATAAGAAGGCAGTGGCTCAACAGAACTGTGTGTTTGAGCAGAGATTGAAGGACAAACTCTCAAGAAAATCAGCTAAACAAACAAAAAGGAATCATTAAACCAGTTGACTGCCCTAACTGTGGCTCCACTCACTTCTACCCTAGATAATCACTTCTAGATGTGTTATTTTCCATTTGTCCCGGCTGGCATTCAGTGCGTTTGGATGATTAATTTATTGGCAAATATATTAAAGATACTTTGGGGGACTGCTTATTTCTATCACAAATTCCAACCTCTATAGTATCAGCAGCACACAAAACAAATTACTTCATCCCAGGATATGGACTTACGCTTGACCACTTGATGCCAGTTGACACACTTGTTAAAGTACTCAGTAGGCCTCCAATGACCTATTGTATGTCCTGAAAGGCATTCCTGCTGGCAATCAGTCTGCATTTCATCCCATTGCCAAAAGGGATGGGCAAAGTAAGGTTTATTTACCAGACAGATGTTCTCTCACTTTCACATGTTCCTAGAACAAATAGCATATCTGTACTTCTTAACATTAAATATTTGGATTTTACTATTTCCTTTCATTCCAATTGAATTTCCATTCAGGCCTGGAAATGCCAAACCCCAGCTTGGTCTCATGAACAGCTGTGAGTAGGATCAGAAGTGACACTGCTTGAAACCTCACAAAGGCAGAAAAACACTTTTCTGAGATTTGCAGTTCAGTAGTTTCATACTACAGAAACTTGATAAAGCATCCCTAAGCATAAGTGCCAACCCAGCTGAGAAAAAATACCACAACTCCCCACCAAAACCCAAATGAAACAAGTCTCTTACTGAACGTCCAGTTTGTAGAGCTAAAGGGAAGCCTCAGACTGGTTGTGATAATTTCCTTTCGCCTGTCTCGCCTAAACTTCAAGCTTCCTTATAAGCTTTTCAACATTTACAAGAATATTATGAAAAACAAAGACAGAGAATAATTGTTCTTGGATTACTGGGACATAAATACTAGCCAAGATTAAATTGATTTACCCAGAGTATTCTTACAGATCCCTGCTAATGCAATAACCCTCATTTTGAAGTCTAGTTGCAGTCAAAGAGTAATACTTATCTTAAACCATCCAGAGGTCCTCAATCTTTTCCCAGTCGTCCCCTTCCTTCTACTGGAAAATGAGTAGAAGGAAAATGAGGTCTAAAAGGCACAGTACTACTCTTCAGCTCTAGATTATATAAGCTGCAAAAGTGCTTGAAAGCTGTTTCCAAGACTCTTGTGGGGTCTTCATAGCTGTAGTGCCTTCATCACTGTAAAGCACTGTTAGACTCCTGTAAAATAGCAAGTGAGGGTGGAACTTGTAGAGGCATTTATGTGTCCTTGACTGCATCACAACTTTCCTCTCTATTTCTTTTTCTTTGTGTAATTTTGTCTACTATGCACATTCTAGATTTAACTGCATACAGCTGCTTGCCCGCTGGATTGGCCTTGTGGCGGTGCATTTCAATGGGTCATGCCTCCAGAAAAAGTAAAAATCTAAACATAGAGGAGTCCTATCCTGAAGAAACAGTAAAGAAATCAGACAAATACACCCTGAGTTGCAGAACACTTGGCACTAATATATGTAAAAGAAGAATGAACTCCAGTTCACTTGCAGACAAATCCTACTGCCTTGGCACAGTTAGTCTGACAGCTAGAGCAGTACTACGACAGAGCATAAATCAGATCTTAATCATTTCATCCCTTTTTTCGGAGGAGCACAGCTGGTAGGATCAGAGCACACCAACCGGGACGTGCCATTTGATCACTTCTATTTCCTGAAGCTTGAGGTTTAAAGGGAACCTTAGACCATTGGCTATGTCTGAGTTAGTAAATTCTTTAACACTGAGGCCAACCAAGGAAGAGCAGCCCTCATCCACACTACTGACTGCCCTGCCCTCTGAAACAGGAGCGCCATGGCCAAAATGCTTGTTGGTAATGACTCCTGTGCCACCTCCAGACCTCGTGGATGAGTCCTGAGCCAGAGGCATTTTAACACAGTACAGAAGGTCATGTACCAGTACTCAAATAACAGCATGGGAATAGCCTCCAAGAATCTCTTCCCAATTACCATGTGCCATTTTATTTCATGCAGTTACCACAGAACTGGACATATAATCCAGAAACAAAATATACATACCATTTTCAAAATCTAATAATTTCCCCTTTCACTTTGCTGATTTTGGTCTTTAAGGTAGTTACAGCATAGCATTTTATTCAGCCTTAAATACCATGAACTCATTACCCAGTTTTCAATATCTTTTGGATGCAGAACCCTGAGCTATAAGTACCAGCTTATCATTGACCCAACCAATATTCAGTACCTGGAGCAAAAAAATCAACTTCTATTCATAATATGCCTTCTTATAACATATAATCTCCTTTCTGTCACATTGCACTGGAACATGTATTTAATTGTTCACACTGTCTGACCACTCCATAGGATTCACAGCGAGGAGCGAACAGAAGTGTTTAACAATGAAGAAACATCAGAAATGATGCCTAATAATTTTTGCTCTGTCTTCAGAAAGAAATAAACCAACACCAATCTTCCATTATTTTGCCCAGGAGGGATGACTGATGTATCAGCTTGTTTTTACCACTGTAGTCCTGAGCACTGACAGAACATTAATGATCTTCCTGACTTCCAGAACTCTGTCAATATTCCTGTATATAAGCACATCCTATTTTGGGGGTCTCCTTTATGCTGAACAAAGACAAAAATACCACTGCTTTTGTATGTACCACACAACAGATGTTTTTCCTCATCTCTGTCCAGTAACAGAGCTATGCCACAGAGTTGCTCTTCATAAAAAAAAAAAAAGAAAAACATGTTTTTAACTTTCTTATTGTCCTTTCACATGGCTTTATCCTGGATGCTTTAGTGGCTGTTATCAACTTTCTACACTTCATAACTTCTGAACTATATCAATTGTTGTTAGTGTCCCTTCTCCTATTCATTATAAATTGCTTTTTTATTTCTAATCTCTGCTTTCACTTCAACGCTGAGCTAGAAAAGGCTTTTAGGCTTTTTTCTTGGCTGTAGAGTCATGGATTTTGGACTATCTAATGTACCTATGCTTTATAAGAACCTTCAATTTTCAGCCACACTTCTCATGCTCTTATATCTTTGTAGAAATTATATCACATTCTTCCCCTTTTTGCTGTATATAAAGTTTGCCAAAGGTTTTAGCAGTTTTCCTTACAGAATCATTTCTTATGGATAAATAGCTTCAGGCTTGGAGTGGTTGCTCTGGAGATGTTATTTTTATACTCTCAGAATAACCTGACTGGTACCACTAGTTCCTGTTACCCATCTCCAGTGCTAGCAGGGTCACCAGCTCAGTGTCTCATCACCCTGTACCATCAGAACTGATTTACTGCCAAGCTGCCACAAAATCCTGCTGAAAAAAGCCCTACCTAAGGTCAGGATAATGTAGGATTGTCTGTAAGCACATTTATAAGTGGCAATATTCTGTCAATGTCTTACCTTTAAAATAAAACAAGGCATACTAATGTCAAACTTGAATCACTGATAAAGAGCAGACTCTTTCCACACCTTTGGTATTTGTGAGGCGCCATAGAATCATGGAATGGTCTGTGTTGGAAGGGACATGGAATCATCACAGTGTCACAGAAAGGCTGGGGAGGTAGGGGCCTTAAGGACCATTTATCTGCTTCCAACCCCACGTCATGGGCAGGGAATATCCAGCAATATAATCTCTACATTCAAGTTAGAGAAAAGTCCAAAGGAAAATTGTGTCTTCTGGAGCTCGGGATGGGTTAATGTTCCCAAACATCTCCTCTCTCTACAAGAAGATAGATTCTGCTTGTGAGCACCTGTGAGCAGCACTGTTGATGGAGAGCACCCTGAAATCCAGATCTGAATTTAGAATCCTGAGACCTTCAATTTTAAAGTCACTTAGAGGAAAATGGACAATTATTGATTTTATGAGGCTTTTGGGAAAAGTTCAGAAAGTGTGAGGTTATATTTGAAAATTGTTTGCAAACAAAAAAAGGTGCCTTAAATTGCCTCTTCAGTTCACAGAAATAATAGGCCTCGGCAGAGTTAAGATGCTAGGAGTTTTCAAAGTGTCACTGAAAAAAATAATGGAAAATGCTCAAAATGTTGGTACATCCTTGTAGCTCAGAGTGTAGTATATGACTATTGTCACTTCTATGCACTAATTACAGAGAATGGAAAAGGGCAACAATAAATAAAAACCAGATGGGGAAATGTCATCCAGTTAATTCAACTCTGTATCCTTCTAATTCACAGGAAACATTTTATTTCTGGGTCACAATGGTTAGTGCTACAGCACATTTTATATGCTGGGAGTTTTTACAGCAGAGGGAGTTCTTACATTACATCTTTTCCTGACATTTTCTGACACAGATTTTCTTTCCCCTATAGAAGATGTGTAGCATACACACACAAGCCTAGAAAAGCAGGATAACTTTATTGACTTTTCAACTTAGAAAGTGCCAGATTTACAGGTGCATGTTCATGACCTGTGTTGCTTACATCCATCATGAGCACCCAATGAGGGAGAGGAGCAATATATTCAGTACAGAATCCCATCACTGAAGTCTGCTCAAGGCTCATGAGGGGAACAATTGAAAAGTGCTCAGCAGTCAAGGATCCTGTACCCCTCACCTTCTGACCATTGGACTTAACCTAAATAACTTCATCTTATTATCTTGCTTTGGATGACATCAGCTCACATCTCTGTAAATGAAAGACATGTAAAATTACCAAACATCCCATATTTTGTGTTTTGCATACCCAAACCTTTCAACACTGCTCAAATCTCACAGCTGATTACCAGGACTAAAAGCTGTTGTGACACTGGGTGGGAAAATCCATGCACAACCATCCCTACACGACATTAACACAGAGCATCAAGCTCTGCTGCTCTGCTAATAAATCTGCCTTGTTTTACTCGCAATTTACTGGACTATCTACCAAAAAGGAACAGGAGAGATGAACATTCCAACCCACGTTTCATCCCACTGTGCTGCTGGTCTGATGGACAATGTGCCAATCTCAGACATGATGGGAAAGATGAACCAAGTTCCAGCCTTCCCCCTGCAGCTTGCACAGCCTCCTGTACACCTTGCCCTGCTCTAGGGCTGATTGCCATGGCTTTTTTTGACCATTTGCATTTATGTGTTGCTCTGTCAGGCTGCTAAGGGCTTCCCAAGAGAGTGAGAGACAGAAAAGGTAAGTGGGGATTTACAAAAGTCAGGAACTCAGCCTAAGTTAAATAGAATCTCACAGGTCAGGTAAAAGACTCTAGTTAGGCTTGGCAACTTTATCCCTGGGGAATCTGAAACATATGTCGCAAAAAAAAATGCACAGATTTAAGTTGAGGATTTCTTTTTTTTCCTACCCAATAAAGTTATTTATAACATACATACATGTTTTAACATGGTAAAAGATATGTTGAAATGCAGACATTGAGTTCCATTCAGTTTAGAAGATGCATCCAGTTGCCTACAGATAATTAACACAATACTAGCCTTTTCAATTTAGCAAAAGTGGAAGAGTGGTAAAGCATCTCTTCAGTGTCAGAAACTCTGGTTCACATGTGTGCACAAGGAAAAGAGTATAAAAATGTGGCTAAAACAACCTCATTATTATCACTGTAATATTTGACAATAATTATTTTAGAGCATTGTTCCAGAACCTGAGAATTCACAGGCCATTTACAATCATTAAGGAGTGGAGGGTAATAAGACACCTGCTGGAGTTAAATACTGGGAAAGGATATGCACCTGACCAGGACAGGCAGCAGTAGTTCTATGGGAGCAGCAAAAGGAGATAACTTTAAATTCTCATACTCTTGTATTCTAACCAGCATGACCCACCTTCCTTTCAAAAATGAACTGATGGGATGTCCTGGAGAAAGGGCTTTACTACACTGTATGCAGCAAATACTATATTTTCTCAGCCTACATCTAGAGAAATGGAAAACAAAACTTTTTTGGGGAGTAGTGTAGGGTATTTTTAATTTCATGTCTTCCTTAGGAAAAAAAAAAAAAATACTTACATGATAGGAATTGGGATGCTGAGTTTAAAATGGTCCAGGCCAGAAGTCCTGTTAAGAACTACCAACAAGAGAGAAAATATTTGAAACTATTTTGAGCCCACTAGCTTCCCTATTTTATTTCTCCAAAACATCTCATTCCTTCTGTCCTCAAGCCTTATAAATTCTGGTCTTGGATCAAGCACCGCAGAATTGCAGATCTGCTACCTTATCATCCCATAAAAAAATCAACCCCCAAGACCCCTCCAAAATGACTTGCTCACTCTCCAAATTCCCTTTTCGACGGCAAAAGTAGATTATATTTAGCCGAGGTTTTATTAAAAATTGCCTGTCTTTAAACAAGGTGCTGGTTTTTATTCTTTCTGTCTTCAGTTATATAAGACTTCACTGCTGTCTTCACTACGATAACACTCCAACAGTCTAAAAAATACATTTCAGGTGTTCAACATGAAGGAGGTTGTGTGAGTTTAACCTTCCTTGGGATCCTTGTGAGCTTTTTGTATTTAATACTTGTTTTATCTGAAGCCTGTGGAGGTTCTAAAATATTAGAAGACACACTTTCTGAGAACTACCTTTCTAGTAGCCTGAAGATATAGCCTTGATGTTGGGCAACAAAGTTATTCTCTGTAATCCCCTTGATGTTGTAAATGAAAAAGAGGATGGAGCTAACATCATCTGAACTTTGGGCAAACCATTTGCTCAAAAGCACCATCAAAGAACCAAGCCCTGCCAAAAAGAGGGGGAAAAAAAAAACTTAAAAAAAAATTCCCAAAGCATACACAAAATGAAATTGGTGCAAATTAACTTCATTGTATTTGGAGACCCATACAAAACAAAACCCACCACAGTCTATAAAGGAAAGTCAGAGAAGACAAGGATTGAAGTTGTAGCTTCACAGTAGCTATCTTTTAACAGCTTTCCTTTTTCCAACACTTTAACCTAAAAAAAAACTTCCCATTGTTATGCCCCTATTCAACCTCCATTCGAAGTCATTCACTATGCATTAATTACCACTTTCTTCAATGCACCGGGAAGCTCCCAAACATGCTCCTGTTTTCAAAGAGGCACACTTCCATGGCTCAGCTTTTTATATGCAGAGCCTGCTGAATTTTTTTCCTCTGCAGACTTTGAGATTCCCCTAAATTTTACATACTGTAACTGTTCAGAAAGGGAGGGGTGAAAAGACAAAAGGCAGATTTCATGCTTCCAGAACAGTTGTTTGCATCTCTTTCATTTTTCTTTCCAGCTGTGAGAGGCAGCAGAAGGTTCTTTAGCAGGTGTCCTGCCTGCCCTATGGTAATTTTTAACTTTCCTTTACTTTCTTTTATGTCTGTTGCATTCGTAGAGGTATTTTCTCTCCTCCTGCTTTATTGCTGTTTTTCCTTTCTTATTTTTTTCCCTTAAAAAATATCTGAATTTCTCCTATTATGTCATTCTGTTCAGCTCTGAACTCAGATTATAAAAGTGAGCAAGGGATAAATGTTAAGAAGTCCCAATATATAAATTAAATCTCAGCTGTTTCCTATTCATTCCACAGACTTTCATCACTGCTAAACTACACAAGTGCCACACAGACACAACTGACAACATGACAGACAAAACCATCTCTGATACCAAACCCCAGCATCCATACCCTAACCTTAAATCATATAACCTCTCTCCTGTTAGCCTATCTCAGCCTCTGCATAGCAGTTGTTGTAAGGACTCCCCTGGGCTGAATGTGTGAATGAAATCAAGCATTCACGTAAGTCGTTGCAAGGTTACACAAAAAGAAGTAGCTATTACTTAAATGATCAAAAGTATATTTTTCTTTAAAGCAAAAGAAATATTTTCCAGGGACAAGCTGGTTTTGATTTCCTGTACTGATTTTAGTTTTATTTGCAAAGCCTCTACCCTTATGACAACAAAAGTAAGATAAAGGAAACGGGAGACAATTAAATAAATCACAGAGAACTATGAACCTTTTGTAGAAATTCAAACACCTCCATGAGAGGGATTTGTTTTTAGATTTGAAAGAAGAAACTCATTGCAAAGCACAGGCCTGCATATTTCCAGTACAATATCCTCCAGTCTTAGTGTGCAAACATACGATGTTCATCAACAGTCAAAATGCATTTTGATAAAAACCCCACAGAATTTTGTGTAGACTGATTCCACACATTTTATTCTATAAACCAAACAACAACAGAAGATTTGAAGCTAAGAAGGAAAGACTGTTACTGATGTTATCAAGGCTAAAAGGTCACTGTCATCTCCACAGTGTTATGGTCATGGTAGTTTGAATAATCACATCACAGTGCAAAAGCTCCTGTCCTCATACTGTACAAAACACCTCGTTCACTGAAAGTCACACAGGTGATTTTTAACAGATACTGATGCATTTTAATAATTTTCAGCATTGCTGCTACAGCCAATACATATTGTAAGAACAAATCTTCTATTTAAATGATTGCAAGGTAATACCTGGAATTACCTTATTTTACTATATTTCTTTTATTCAAAATAAAAATAAGTATCTTTTATAGTGTCTTTGCTACAAAAATATTTTCTTTTAAAGGGTAAGATTTTAAAGAGTACCTTCCTGCCATTTAAAGGCTAAAAATAAAGAAAAATAAAAATAAAAAAATGGGGGAAGTAAAAAGGTCAATCTTTTTTAGCTGCATAGCTCTGGGATTATTAACTTAAAAATCACATCAAGTTTCTAGTTTATTTTTGTGACATTTTACAATGGCAACCTGCTGCTTAAAAAAATGTTTCCTACCTTCTTCCTGCAGTGAAAGTAGCATCCAAGAAAGAATAAATCAGGGAGCAAATGGCAAGAGAGGTCTCATAAGAGAAAAGTTGTCTTTCTCCTGAAGGGGAGGTAAAAAAAGAAAAAAAAAAGAGGATGCAAAAAAGAAAAGCTCTAGTTCCATCAACACAGTTCAAGTGCAAAGAACTATACATATAAGAAAACATTTCTGTTATGGAAATACAACCATTTTTAATTACTCATTCTTAATGGCATCCTGATAGAAATATGGGAAAAAATTATTTCTTTGTTGTCTCTCTGATTATTTTTATAATAGTTGAATACGCACATTTCTAAAATGTTTTTTTTTTTCATTTTCATAAATAATTTAAGTGTATTTTGAAATTCAAGCCCCAGCCCTTGCACAGAAAAGTATTGGAGAATGCCTCATCCTTCTCTGCTTTTTAAAGTATTCCCAAAAGTTTTCATGTTAATTTTTTTCCCCTGCTACAAATGTATGCTCACATCAGCTATGGGGTATAGATTTAGAATTAGTGATGCTGAGGTGACACAGTGCCCGTGGTCCTTGTGCCCCTTCTGCAGGATCAGAGCACCGGATGGACCCACATCTGTTCCACACACGAATCCAGGGACACCCCCTCTGACTGCAGCCGCCCACGAGCACCTGTGAAAGCTGCAGGGCTAATCCCGTAACCACAGTTAAGTGTACAGGTCGTGGCTTGCAAAATCACAATCTAGCTCTGTATCTGCTTCTATCAGACTATACAAATTATATTTTATGGTGAGCCCAAAAGATTCAAAATTGCAACAAGGACAGGCTCTCTGTTTCACAATTACACAGTACTGAACACAACAGCTTTCTGATTCACAGCCCAGGATTTCTGGGTGCTACAGGAGCATAATTTGTATTTCATAATTCTAGGATGTCTTCTACATCTGAGGAAATCCCTCAAATGCTGATTGACACACAATGAGACACCCTACCAGGACAGGATCCACTCTATGATCTAACTTCTCATATCTGGTCTCTCAGCACGATGAATTGACAGATAATTTGTACTGACTTAGAGGGATCTTTGGTTTTAAATGGTGTGGTTGTTTTGACACACCCATGACCTGACTTTGCTGTTCACTGAGTGTCTCTTGCAGTATTTAATTGCCTGGGAACGCCACTGTTATTGGGTGAATAAGAACTACCGAGCATGAGAGAGAAGAAACTCATGCAGTTACACCATGGGACTTTTTATGTCATTTGTTGTTACATAGTCCCATAACAGCTCAATGCCAAATGAAAGTTTGTTTACAAGAAATCCTGTCTAAGCTTCTGAGTATCAGTAAGCTATTCAATTTTACCACAGTTTCTGAATGGTTGAGATTCTTCTACAGCCATGACTAGTGAAAACAACAATTTCAACCTCCACTTTAAAAGCAGGTCCAGTTTTCCAGGAAAAGCTTGAAAACCCAGTTGAGCCCACAGACTATAATCAGAGTAGAGAGAAAAAGGCCATAAACTAAAATATACTATTTTAATCCATCACAGAGATGCAGATACCACTGAAGGGTATTTTAGCACTTGGACTTGGCAGTCCTGTGGGCAGCTATGACAGCCAGGAGGCGGAACTGAGGTGATTTCTGATTGTGGGGTAGACACACAGAGCAGGCCATAACTGTCCCTAAGCCACAGAAAGAAAACTCCTGATTTCCTACAGTCCCAGAGCTCCCGCACAGGGACAGGAGTTGGACTAGACGGGTCCTTTCCGACTCAGCATATTCTGTGATTCCAAGGGCAAAGCTGGGTGCACGTACTGAAGGGATCAGCACTGAATGTTTAAAGGGATAACGAAGAACACGTAAACTGAAAAATCAGTCATGCAAGTTGCACGAAGCCCAAACTCCCTCTTCTCCACTCTCATTTTAATGGCAGTGTTTTTCTTACAGTTTGTAGTAGGTCCTGAAGCATTTTTCAAGTCAAGAAAACATGTAAGCAGAAACAATTTACTCTACTTAATTTCTTAAACCAAAAAAACATGAATGCATTCCTATTAAAAAGACAAAGTGTGCATTCAAAAAATACGTGTAGGGAAACCCTTCTTACGAGAAACAAGACAATATGTACAGACAAAAGTTCTTCTGGCAGCCTTTTGCTATTATTTTCCACTAATGTACACTTCCACAAATTATAGAGAGCCATGGAATACACTCCAGGCTGCACAGAGCGATTGCCTTTCATGAAGAGGTATCAAAGGGCCTATTAAAACTGAACATTTAACTAATTTGAAAAATAGATCTATATTTTATCTATGTTTTGGTATGGAAGGTAAAACAGCTTCTGCTGTTTTCATTATGCTGTTGAATTTAGAGAGAGGGGTAATTAGGGAATGCCATGAATCTGCTTGTGCATTTGGTTATAAATAAATTTAAAATAATAAAACAAGTAAATGGGAAAATCTGGTACCTTATGTAGAGCCAGAACAACAGCTCTGTACTACAGATGTTCTGGAAGCCTGTATCTATCAAACCCCACCCAAAAGCAGTGCTGGATATTTTGGCTGTTTCCTACCACCCAACAAGAAGTGTTGTTGGGTAGTAGTGAAGAGCCAAAACTTCCAATAACCCAGCTAGGATAGTGGCAGTTTCTGAGGACTGAAAGATGGCTTATTTCGGTTACAAGTCTTCAGTGTGCAGAGAAGAAAAATTGATTTTAAAAACTGCCGTGTAATCATCACAATTTATAAAGATCCTTTCCTCCTCCAGGTACACTGTGACCGTTCCCTTTCTCTCCAATCCTTTTAAACCAGTTGCTTCTGGAGGACACAAGGTCTGATTTTCTGCTGAGGTGAACTTCAGGCTCTTGCCTGAGTTTTATGGACACAGGCCATTTTGCAGAATTGAGAAAAGGTCCCTTCATAAAATACCAAGCAGAATTTTTGCACTGGAAGATCAAGAAAATTTTGAAACTTCTTCTTCAGATGACGATATTTGCAATTTCCACCTGAACTGTGCCAGTTGCTGATCACCTCTGTGAGCACTGTGCACAAAAAGGAATTGGCTTCTGACCCCCCAGGCCTCCCATGCAGCACTTAAACTAACAGCATTATACTTGGCAATTCTTAGGGGTAGTGTTTGTTTGCTACTTCCCCTCTGAATTGCTGCTGTTTGCTTTGCTGAAATCTCTTTTTTAATGCTGTTATTGTGCATGCAGATGGTGATGTAGGCATTTACACACAGTGACAAGATTCAGATATCCATTACTTGCTAATCATCATGCCAAATATTAACAGCATTGCTGCACACCATTTTTATGCATTTATTTACAGGTACAAAATAAAAAGCCAAGGACTAAAAAAACAAGTATAGATCATAAAGAGAGAAACACAAGTAAATTTGTTCACTAGATAGTTCACAAGACTAGAAGCTAAGAGACTTGATGGTCGAGCTCTGCTGCTGAACTTTTATTCATGTTTCATTTAAACTCACCAGCGCTGACCTGAACTATAAGTACCAAAGCTGCAGGGAAGAGAAGTTTCAAGGCTAGGAATTGTAAATTCTTACATCGTTCCACTGAATCAGTCCCCTCAGCCTTTCAGCCTCTCAAACTAGAAAGCGTTTGGGACAGGCACTCTCGAGCTACCATTTTGGTGTCCAGCACAAAGTGGTCTGATATTTCGTTGTCTTTCTTGGTCCTTCAGTATATCTAAATAAACTGTTTTCAGTGTTTATATTAAAAAAAAAAAAAAAACCAACAAAACAATCTTGAGAGGAGTACCTTAATTGTGAGTGTATTATCACTTCTTTCCAGCCTAAATAGTTACGTGGCAGTATCTACATAAGCATTTCAGGTCAATAGTGTGTTTATGAAGAAAAGCTCCTGATGTCTTCATTTGCTGTGCCTTAGTTCCCAACACATTGACCTTAATGTGCACAAACTTTCTTTCACATGAGACTGAACTGGAAGAGGTGGTCCATGATTACACCCAATTCTATTTTTAATTCCCTATGCTAATTTGTCACGCTGTTCATGGGTATTCAGATAAATATGGCCAGGCTAGAGAGAATTTTGAACAAAATCTACCCCAAAACACACAGTGTGGATGTCAGGTCCCCGGCAGCAAACACCCTCATATTGCTGTGGTAGATACAATCTACAGCACCTGGATTTCACAGTCCCAAAAGTGCCACCCAGGCACTTGTGAATCCTCTTAGAACAAGTGAGCTAGAATTGCCCCTTAGCATGGAGACAGGCAAGAAGGCAAATGTGCTGAAGGCTTGCTTATTGTTATGAAGGAAGCCACGAACTTTTACCTTCTTTTTAATCTTCTTTACAAATTCTCACTTTACAATCAGACCTACAAGGTTTTTTAAGCAATTAACTCAAACAAGAACACTGCAAGTAAACCACTACATTTAAACTGGAGGAGTAGAGAGGAGTTTGAATGCCATGTCTGTATCTTTAATCCACCTTTTCATCCTGTACTACCACCTTCAGTACTACTGTGTCCCCATCACCACAGGGTCTCAACTTTCTTCAGTATTTAGAATACCTCTCTTTTCATGTGAAACAGGATAGTGCACTATTCGCCCCCCACTTTTTTTTTTTTACAGAAAAGAAACAGACACAAAGATGAATTCACACGACCAAAGTTCATACAACATTTGGTGGCAAAGCAGGAATTCAGTCCAAATATCTGCAATTAACAACCATTCTATTCTATATAACTTGTAGTTTTCAGGCTTAATTTCTGCCACAGGCCTTAGGTGTTTAACTGTCAAGCTGTTTACACACCAAACACATTGATTTTTAAAAACCTGTTTTCTGTCTGTACTGAATCTATTGCATTTTATTTCATGCTCTATTATTTGAAATATATGCACAATGCACAAAATGTTCTATAAATCTCAGTGCACTTTTGGATAGCAAAAAAACCCCTCAGCACCCACATCGATGTAAATTTGTTACTGTGGTCAATTACATGAGTATTAAGAGAATTGAGAGTAAACACTCGTCTAGTGTTAATTGCAACTGATTAAGGAGTAGTCAGCACCAACAAACCCTGAGTCCGGCTGTGCTAATTGTGTGCTTATTTTCACCTGTAACCCATTACTACTCTTTCCATCATCAAAGAGGACAATTACCTGAATAAACCAGACCAATTTCCATGCCCTGAGTTAGAACACAATGAGGTGAACACTATATGCCACAACCTTAGCCAAATACCAAAAAGGCTTTTAAAGCATTATGGGAAAAGGCACCATGAAGTATTGATCACAGAGAATGGCAATACAGATTGATCCATGTGATGTGTAGCCACTGTCCTCTGTCAAAAATCAGGACCACTTAACTCAGGGCTATTAATAGTGCTTCTGTTCTAGCTCAAAAAGGCAAGTGAAGCCTCTTGCTTTTGGAACTAAAGGATTTAAAAATTGCTCTAAAATGCCGTGTCAAAAATAAACCAAAACCAAAAACATATGTCCTCTGTGATCTGGTTGTACTTTGTTAGAGTTGAAACTACCACTTCCAGTTATTTTTGTGGTCAGAAAGACAAAATGGTACCTAAACCATCAGTTAAAATAACCTGTTGAGAGAAGGGCCAGACAGACCAGTTCTTCCTACAGCCAGTTTAATAACCAGATTTTGTTGTTACAGCTGGGGTAATCAATAGCAATATAGAGTGTGAATCATGCTACCTGAGTTTTTAAGCACAGTTTTGAGAAGAATCAAATCTCTTGAAAGCCAAAAGATACCCTGTTGTGGGATAAAACCTGCACAGCACAGACTACGGAATTGTATCCAGTCAATGCTGTACTGAGCCAACAAATATCTGGATTGCACATCGTCCCCAGATGGAAAATCCAAGCTTTCTCTTGGGTGTTTATGCCAACAATTATCTGTTCATGTTACTAAAAAACACAGACCTTGTTCCCAACATATGTATCTGTCCCACTACAACTTTTTTCTGTTGACTCTCGTAATGTTCCTTGCTAAATAGTCCAAATCCGAAACCTTCCCAGAACATTAACCGTTACCTGAACTACAAAAAAAGGCTGCTTTTACCTGCCTGACACACTTTTTGTATGATCTGCACATTACACAGTCACAGAAATTGTTGCACTCCAACTGGGGTTTGGCAGAGAAATTCTTTCAGCCAAGCTCTAGCATGCAGTTCATCCTCCAAAAAGGTGACTACACATCCAAATGCATCTCAATCTTCTTCCTAATAAGCTAAATAGATGGTATCCTGAGACCAGGGAATTTCTGGTAGCATTTTTTTTCCTGTCTCTGCAAACAGTTTTATCACTTTATTCATAACTGTTTGATTAGGGGGAAACTGCATGCCCTCTTTTAGTTCCACTTTTTTTTTTCCCCTTGAGCTTTATATCTGTTCTGTTTGTATCTATTTGTTGAAACCTCTATATTGAAAAGATTAATATACTCAGCATTCCAGCATTAGTAAAAGTTCTTTTCTTTGTGGATAAAGAGACACCTTCTGTACCCTCTGCCATCAACCTCAGCTTCTTAGAAGACTTTTTTGTCCAAATGTGACTGCAATCCATGAACATGCATTCAAATAAAACACGTTTAAATATTTTTTCTTTGCACATTTTTGTTAACTCTCATTTCAAGTAAAAGAAAACTCTTGATTATTTTCTAGTTGCCCTTGGAACATTATTTTTCTTTGCAAGTTATTTGACATGAAGGTTTCTTCACAATCTAATCTGCTTTGTATTGCTTTCAAGACATGATGGCTGGGATTGTCTGTTCAGAAAACCAATTGGTTTACTGAAACAAAAGACTGTAATTTCCACATTTTCCAGTACGGCAGTTTAACTCCTCCTTTGTCTGTTAAACTATATGCGTCCAATTGAATTAAATGAAACAACTAGTCAGACCTGCAGCAACACAAAATATAGAACAAGTCATTTATTTATTTTAAGTCACCAGGGCTTAGCTCCAAAGAAACTTTGCAGAAAAGATACCGTGCTGACCAGTATTTAAACCATAAAATCCCCTTCATTAAGTCTTTGAATCAACGTTAGGTCATCACTTACCCATCAGTGCAGCCCTTCCCCAGAATTTAGTGTTCTGAGGATACACAGTGCTGTTTTCCTGTTTGTACCTATCACAGTTATTCACGTGCTGTTTTCAGTCTCTAATTGAGGACTGATGGTGTGCCAGATTTGTGATAGTTATTTGTACAAAACTTGAATAGTTCAGCAGTACCTATGGGACATGTCTGAAAACCACAGCAAAAAAAATATTATGTCTTTGGAGACCCAAAGACTCGCCTCACTGGCATCTCAACAATTCTCCAAGGACTCAAACCAGCGCCTTGGTATTTTTCCTGGAGAGCTATATTTTAATTCATGACAAAACCCAAAACTGCAAGAAACCCCATCAAATATACAGGGTGAACTAATCCTGATATCATCAGGTCTAACAAGCACGGAATGCTGCTCAAACCATTGCTGGCCAAGGCCATGCCCCCTTTGCAACAGCCCACATAAAGCCATCGAAGCATGCACCAGGTACTTTTTGTTCATTTTAGAGTTAGATGTAAAGGTCAGAAATGGAAAAAAATAATCAAACTTTTTTTTACAGTCTCATTAAAATTGCTTCTGTTTTGTTTTTCTTTTTTCTTTTCACCCAGTCAGCTCCCCAGCTCTCCTACAAACAGTGCTTTTCAGCCAAGGCAGTCATTTTATCAAGTCTGTATTGTAACCCACCAGCAGCACTTCTTGCATCCTTGCAGCAGCCAACAAAGAGCTTGGAGAATCACCAGGAACTACAGCTACCGAAAATCCCTTCATCTTTGCCATCTCAGAGCACCCATTCAGCTTAGCCCAGCAGAATCCTGCTGCCTGTTTTGTTCGAGGAAGAAGCCTGGTAAAGCTGTCCCTTTCCCATCATAAACTAAACTTTGCCATGGAATGGAATATTTTAGATACACTGTTTCTAAATACGCAAAACAGCTCCTTACACAATTTATAGAAAGGTCTAATAGATAAATTCCCTGAGTGCTCATGCAATATCATGTATCAAATTCTAGTTCTGCAGAAAATGAGAGAAAGGACTTGGAATGTACAGGTCCAAAACTGTATGTCCTCACGCTGAGCTTTGCCTCTCTGCCTCAGCCTTCTCCCAGGTCAGCTTCCAGGGGAATTCTCTAAGAGCTTGTTAGGTAAAGACAATCCCAGGGGTGTGGGGCCAAGGATGCCAGGCACAGAGGGCTATTCTCTTTGCTGCTTATTCCTTATCCAGAAGTTCCTGAGGTTTTACAAAAAAGGTCATCCCTCTTGGGAAATATCATCAACAAATTATACCTACAAAAGCCTGGTGTAACACTATCGATGCTAAAATGGGGTGAGGAGTACTCAAAATATGAATTAGATTCAGAGGCTTAAGGGCTATTTCCCCACAGCAAGGAAAATTTTTATTAAATCTCCTCAGAGGTAGAGACTGAAAGCCACTGGCTACAAGCAAATATTCTTGTGTAGGTGCATAGACATAGAGACATTTGTTTTCACATGGGCCACGAGTATGAAAGAAGTACCCTCAGCTTTGCATAATTCCATCTAAGGGACTCTAGTAAATCCATTTTATCACAGTTCTTTTATGCAATATGACAATTAACATTCCCTCACAGGAAGGTGATTTGTTTTTCACAGATTTAGTTGTTCTGGGTTGATATTATATATAAAGAGATATAAAAGAATGCATATGTACTTAAAAGTCTAAATTTGTGCAAGACTGAAGTGCTTCCATGAAATGGGGCCAAACTTTCAAATTCATAGCTTAGAACTGGGCTGGGATTTGTCATGAACAAAGTAGTTGTGTTTTCTAGTGAATTCTGGGTGGGTCAGTTCCCTGCCAAGGCTGTTACACTGAATTCCTCTTGACACAGAGGAGTTCAGATCCATGAGCTCTTCTCTTGCCAGCTGCTGTGACCCTGGACTGCAAGAAAAGGATGCTGAACTGGGCCAGCATCAGCAGGGTTTAGTAGCCAAAGAAAATCTCAGCTCATTCCTCTCCTGGTAGGGATTTCTCTATCTATCATTTCAGTCACTTAACTCTTCTAGGCATGAGCCTCTGCTGTGAACAATAATACCTACTTAAGTTGATTTGTTCATTAGTGTTTCACACTTTTATTTAGCCAAGAGGAAAAGAGGAGGGACAAGTGGGTGGAAGAGAGTAAAATTAACTCTTCCCCCTCCCCCAACCCTACTACTTATCTCCACCTGAGCAATGCCTGAGAGAGGCACAAATACACCACACAGACATACACAATGCCTGGGAACCTTGAACAATGTCCCTTTCTGAGCGGTGACATCTCTGCACAAGCAGTCAAGCTCCACTTCTCCTGTTGGAAAAAAGCTGATATTCCCCTCACTCAGTACTCAAATGAAACAAGTCAATTATTTGTGTGAGCCCCACAGAATCATCTCCATAACCCTCTCCAGGACCCTCAGGCCAACCCTTGACACAGAAGTGTAATCGTACAGCACCGGAATCAATTACACTTTTGGAGAGAGGGGTGGAAAAAATGACTTTGCAGGCCCACCGCAAATTGCTAAGGCTGTCCTCTGGCTCTCGCACGGCTCGAATCCAGGAAGTGCCTCTCAGCTCAATTTTCAATTATGTTCTCATCACAATTTACAACAGACAGTGTGTAATTTATGGCAATTACCTCTTCTGACATCCCCCTTTAAAAATTTCAGATAAAGAGACAGACAAAACCTGAAAGTGAGCCAAGCTCACCTGGCCTGCCTGCTGTACTAAGTTGACATTATGGGGAGAAAAAGGTATGTCTGACAAGGCTGTGAAGGAGATACTTTACAGAGTCGTGAATGCGTGCTGACAACTAAATCAAGCAGAAGAGGAACATAATTGTTGTGGATGCATTCCTTTATTTGTTAATGCATATATACAATATCATAACAACTGAATGCTGTGTAAAGGGGTAATAGGGAACACAGTCTGTCATTCTGGGTAAAAGACCTGTGAAAAAATTACTTTGTAGTAAAGTCATCCAAGCTCATTTGGTTTATACTTCCTCCCCCAGCAAGACAAGCAATTCATAATAGAAAGAGAAAAAACCCTAAAACAGTGTAAGAATTTCTGGAAGGAAAGCTAAGTATTTTAAAGAACAGCAAGAAATCATTTTGCTTTCTGTGACCTAAAATATTTGAATACTTTTCAGGTATTATGTAGGTATCTTTGCATTAACAGAGACTTATTGTAGTATTTTTCATTTTCCAAGATCTGAAAGTAAAACTGAAAAACCCTGTGAAGCAAAAGCAATGTAATTTCTGGAATGAAATCTAGAGCTGGTAACAAATATTTTGACAGTCCTACATCTTCATTCTACAAGAATACCTAAAAAAATTGGATCAATTTCACAGCAATTTCATTATTGTTAGAGATTTTTCCTTTCTTTTGACAGCATGAAAACTTCCTATGTTTGTATTTTCAAAATGAAGTATTTTATCTGTTTTGTTTACTTTAAAACATTAAAGAAAAAATTTTAATTGAAAAATGTTTTTCCTACAAAGTTCCTTCATCAGGAGTTTTAAACTGGGCAGTTCATCCTCAAAAGCTAAACTGAAATCTCAAAATCCCATGTGGAAGAGGGACACCGGGAAAGGCAGAGTTTATACATATACATGTCATGAAATCATGGAATACACCGAGTTGGAAGGGACCCATCAGGATCGTTGAGTCCAAGTCCTGGCCCTGCACAGGACAACCACAAGAGTCATAGCATGTGCCTGAGAGTGTTGTCCAAATGCTTGTTGAATTATAAGCTTCTAGATATATAAAGATTATCTATAATTTGAAATGTCCACAATAACATCTGTTTAAACTGAAACTTGCTTTATGCTGTAATACACATCTGAATTTGCAGGCAAAACCTTGAGCTACAGAGGGTGCTACAGAATTTGTCCTCAATGTCCTGGTAGGGAAAAAAAAGTGTTTCTCAGATATTCATCAAGAACGACAAGGACTACTATCTTTCCTAGTGAAAGCTGCCTCCTAGTATTTTCAGAGCTCATACTACTGTGAAAACCTCATTAAAGCACCTTCAGTAATCTACGACTTGATTTTAACCACTACTTATTTTAGAACAAAATGTTCACTAAATGACAAAGCCTGAATCACATATCTGAAGTAAACTATGAGAGGAGGTGAGTGAGTAAGCACTTAGAGAAAATGCATCTTGTACAGTAGAGCTGATGTTTCACAAGATGCAGTTCCCCATGTAGGTATGCACAGGTCCCAGAGGGCATGGGGGAAAACAAACCAATGATGCACAAAGTTGTGGCCATTTGTTTAGCACTGAGTGTCAGGCCAGCAGTCCAGCTGAGAACAACATCTGGATCTCCCAGCTGAGTATCCCCTTCATTGGTCGAGAGTGCAGAGAAATAGTTACAGAATGTGTCATGTTAATTACGACAATGCAGGTAGTTACTAGCAGAAAAGAAGGAAACTGGTGGGATTTTCCAGACTGGGGAAACTCCAGCAAACAGATCACAAAAGGAAAAAACCAGCTCCAAGGTAACACATTCCTCGTGTTATCACCTGAAATGCATAATAAGGGCCTGCATGCTCCCGTCTGTTCGTGGGCTCAGGAGAAAATCTATGTGCTTTAGAACACAAAATGGGGTTTAGGCACAGAAAACCTGTGGAATCCAGCACTATTTTACAAAAGGTGCTGTGAGGACTTTGAGGGAGGTGAAGTTTAACCTGGGTGGTGATGACTGCTTGGTTAATGGGGACTTTTCTGAGGTTCTGCTGAAACCAAACAACTACTATCTCCCTTGTAAGTCAACACTGAAGAAAATAATCCATTTCATCCTTTCCATTAGGCTTCAATATCAGCAAGGAATCTCATGAGATGTTGTAGATAAAAACATAAATTTGACAGCAATGAATGAGAGGCACAGGTCAGGTTGCAAATAGGTGGACTTCATCACTTCTGAGTGACAACACATCTTCACAGCTCCTGTCTACCAAACCATGCCATCACAGAGTTAATGTCCTGCTGTAGTGGAGACTTATTCCTGTTTCATGCCTCCTGGTAGCCAGACACGTGGCTGCCCCAGAACCCACATTCAGGAAACACCACAAATAGAGCAAAGGAGAAGAACACTGCATACAAAACTTTAGTAGTTTTCCTTCTGCCTAAGGAGTTCATAGTGATGGATGGGTATATTCTCTTCATGCAAGATCTTGCAACTGAACTTGCTCTGCCCAAGTCAGTGTAAGCCCCGAGTTCTGCATGACCAAATATGACTAAAGCTGTGGTCCTCCATCCGTAATCAAACCAAACACTTAGAATCTCTTTTTTCCTTCTATCTACAAGGTTAGCAGTGAAAATCTGAATCTTAAAAACTCAGGAGTCTGAGTTATCAATCAGCGATCTGAAGAAATAAGCCCACCTCTGCTAAAAGATGCAAGAAAGAGACCACAGGTACATTGTAATATTTCTGCTTGGATAATAGTAAAGTAAAAATATTTTATAAAAACCTCAGGGATAAGGGCAAACACAACAGCAATTTCACACAAATTGCATTCCCCTTGGAAAAGCCAGGAAAGCCTGAGTCCACTACAAGAGAAAGTAAGGGGGTACGTGACTGTAAACATGAAATACTTCCTCAACCTTCGTGAATGAAAAAACCCAACTATATCTAGTTTGGGCTTACTGACAACAGCAGCAGGGTTTGTAACATAGAATCAGGGTAGCCAAAAACACAGGTAGGCCACTCTCATGTGCCACTATGCGAATCAAATGACTCTTTCTAGAAAAGGACTGTTCCATGGAACATCCATTCTGTTTAGGTTAAAAGAGCTTCAGGGGCAGTGTTAGCTGTGTGCTCCCATAATGATCCAGCACAACAGGATCCAGAGATCTGGACTGGAGCCGTGGGGTATGACAACAGCATAAATAATCAATGACAATAACATATTATGGATATTGACGTGTGGAACCTCATCCACAGCTCACCGAAGTCAATGGGATGATCCCCATCGCCTTGGGCAATTTATGGGAACCAGAGGTAAGTACCAGCCCTTGTCTGAGTTCTATCTCACCACTTGTTATTTACTACATAATACATTCTCCATGTCTTCTCACCATAAAATATTAAGAGCGTATACTCTATGCACCTCAGGCTTCCAAAATCAGCAACTATAAGACTTTTGGTTCCTTTCTAAAATATCAATAAAGATAATATTCAATAAAATTATTATTATCTTAGCACTAAAATAAGGCCATAGCACATGTGGACAACAAAAGTTATAAGTGTAATTCATATGAAACAGAAGTCTCTTTTCAAAGATGGCCAGCAAAAACTTCCTAATGATTAATAGAGAGGATTGGGGAACAGAAGTATAAGGAACACCTCCAATACCTTGAAGCATCAACAGTTCTCAAAGACACATCACAACTTCAAATGGAGTTATCAGACAAGTAGAAATTATTTCCTTTTTTAAGAATATGATTTGAGTTTCTATTGTTAGTTTGCAGTAAATTATCAGCCTCTAAGTGGGATGACAGTTTTAAAAAGTTTAGCAATTGCTGATGTAGATATATTTTAATCTAATGCACTTCAGGTATATGAGATTTCATGTAAATAGAAATAAAAATTCTTCACGAAGATAATTTAATCTAGATTCAGCTCTGATTCTGTTGCATGCAGGTTAAATTCTGATGTCAACAGGGAAAAGCTCAGTAAAGCCAGGACACAGCACAGCAAATCACAGTCTTCAGGTCTGAGAGTCCAGCTGCAGTAATGCATAGTTTAGAGGTTTTACTGTTCCTTACATCTTTTCTTTATTGACTAGTTGGCATTGCACTCAAAACAAAACAGGAAAGGAAGCAGATTCAAAATGAGAACTTTGAAACCTATCGTCCCAAAAAATCATTGGATATTTGGTAGATATTTGTGGTCCAATTACTAGTAAGAAGGAGAAAAAAATGTTGGAATTCCAAAATTTTAATTGTCCTGAGCTGGGGGAGGAGGAAAAGAAAAAAGAAACAAAGTCACCAGGCCTTTATCTCGGAAGCTCTCAGGCCTTGCTACAGCCTAACTCAATAATTACATTGTACGGCCAGCAACAATTCAATTTTTTTTTTCTCGCCTGAGGGTTCCAACACATTTGCACCATAGGGAAGCCTTTTCTCTTTACATCTCAAAACTCTACCACAAACTCTTCCTTTATTCATAACAGCCAGATCCCCAGCTGAGATAGGCACTTTCGTATTGCTCTAGATGACAGTTTTCTGTGTTCTTTCCAAGCTCAGGGGGTTTAATAAACATATCTGGCAATCTTTCGATAGCTGGAGGGCCTGGGATGACACCGTGTGCAAACAATATGCTCTCACTGCTAGGGAAACAAGTTTATTCAATTCAATTAATAGATTACAGTCAAGATACTTGTTATCCTGCAATGAAAAATACGAAAAGAGCTATGAGACTTAAGGTAGGTTGCAGGATTAGCACCTGGCAACACAGCAAGCCAGGCAAAATAAGACAAAAAAACCATTTGCTGTACATTGCTGGGTTTTGGGGGAGTTAGGGTTTTTGGGGTTTTTTGCCATATAAACAGTGGCACAGGCTGCTGGTCTCAGTACAGATCTGTCTTCTAACTCATTTTAAGATGAGCTTGGCCCTCTGAACATGCAGAGTCTTGGGTGCAGAACTGTAAAAATATATCTGTTTCCTCCTACAAAATGGGGATATTCCTTTTCATTTACCTAGCTACAAGGGGTGTTTTTCATTAGACATGAGCAATAATTCTTCCTTGCTGAAACTGTACTGTTTACAAGCCAACTACAGCAGCCAGGATTTGGTTCCACATTTAAAAGAAATTGAAGTAAAATTCTATTTTGAATTTAAACTCTATTCAAACCAAAGCATTTTCTTAACATAAACAACTTGTGGAATACAGAATTTGCTTCTATAAGAAGTATTTTGAATGCAATCACACAGTCTAAATAAGAGAAACACTCATGCTTTCTTGAATTAAAAAACTCCAGGAGCTGGTGGTCCTGTGTACCCCCTCCTTTAAGTATGGATCTGCAACAACTTGTCCTTTCTAAAATGTTCTCAGAACAAGTTTAAACTTGTAGAAGTTACCACAGGAGAAAACCTGATTTAACTACCAAAGTGACAGGTAAGTTTGCCTGAAGGATAATTTGTGGTTAAGGCACATACAGGAACACAGGAGGTTATTTCATACCATAGACCTGAATAAGTAACCCAATATCCAAGCGCCTCAATTCTTATATGTAAAAAAGGGTTAAATCCCATTCTTTTGTCTGGTTTACCTATTCTCTTTGGCAAGTGGGGCTGTATCTGGCCATGCCTCCTCTGGGCAGTGGCTGTCCAAGTGGTACTGAGGTCCTCAGCTACCAGTCAAACTCCAGCTCAGTTCATGGACATAAATAATAACCACTACTTAAGTAATTCTGGTCCTATTTCAGTAGACACAGGAATCATTTGTTCTTCAGAGTACTAGTACTACTTAAAAAAAAGTTAAAATAAATTAAGAATAACATAACAAAATAAATAAAATAACAAAACTAGCCTTGGGTCTGGCAATCCAACAATCAGCATAATATGGTTCTAGGGACAAGAAGATGTAAAAACTATGAGAAAAGGAGTTCTGTTTGGAAATGAGAAGAATAGCCCCGAAGACTGATCAGCTGTACTAGAGATATTCTTGTGAATGTGATATTTGAGATAAAAGTCACCTTTTTGTAGCTGGGTAAGGTCACCCATGAAGCTCTCCAGCATCTGAAGCCCAGAAGGGGCTCACTCTGAGTCAGATGTGCCTTATTGCTGCTATGCAAGCCAGGCAAGGAGGGAAGAACTTGCTGGTCCTGGCAGGAGTAAAGAACTTTCCCATTAAATCACTACTTCTCTGCAGCAGTTCTCAGTGTCCATGAAGTCACAGAGCCAGGGGCTACACACTTGATGCTACTCCAGCCCATCTTTGCTCTGACTAGTTCTGTCCTTACAGCCTTGAAACAGAAAGGCCAGTGACTCAAGAACTGAGTCAAGAGGTTGTTTCTCTTACTCTAACCCACGTTTCCTATGATCTAAATATTGAGTTTTCATTGGAACAAATGCTTGAAAACCACAGTGTTTCACTGGGATCCCTGACTGTTTAAGAACTGGGTCACAGTAATTAGTACAGTTGAGCGAAGAATCAAAAATTAATTATTTATTTACCTAACATAAGTGATTCCTTTGCTCTTAGATTAGCCAGGAGCTCATGATGAATTTCCTTGGACTGCAAGCAGTTCAGCAAATGTCTCAATATGTCTATTCTGTGGCCTGCTCAGGAATTTTCAAAATTTCAGCTGAGTTTCAGTGTGCAGCTCAATTTCATTATATCATTGCTCATCTATGACTGAAAAATACTAGAGTGCTACTATGAGTTCATATAAATTTGAAACTCAATTGCTGAAAAATTCCAAGCCAAAGGTATTTTAACCCATACAGTCCAATTTCTTTAGTACTTGCAAAAGTCAAAACCACATATTTTTGGAAAATTTTTAAGTTCTGAACAAAATACAGTGTTCTTATATCACTGATTTACCTGTTAACAACTATTGCATTGAACACACTAGGAACTGGCCTGTATCCAGAGCAGTAACATTCCTCCACAGTTTTAAGTTCTTTTTACCAATGGAGAAAAGGCCTATGGAATTAACAGGGATGTGAAATCAGTCAGAATGAAACTTTTATTTTTTCCTTCAAACTCCAGCAGAGATTACTCTGAAGATCCATAGAATCTAATAGGCAGTTTCGTGCTTCCAGCTAAATTTTACTCATTGAGTTACTATTTTCACAAAGGATACAAAGCAGGGGAAAAGAAAAAGAGGTGGGGAATAATCAAAACTACCCTGGCTATCACTGGTTTTGTTCCAATTGTCTTGGTAGGAATCTGATCCTGAAGTAAAATACAAAATTAAAAAGGCTTTCAGCCAGTTTTCTTGTCTAGTTATTTAAACACATGCTTACATTTTATACAGTAGATCCTCCTGATTTTGCAGGGAAAGTTTGAACATTTTTCCAAGATTATAATTAATTTCTTACAAGGGTAAGGAAATGGCATTTATTCTTTTGCTATATAAAATACAGCAAATAAGTGAACCTTTATTTTTTAATTCCTGCATAAAACTCAAATTCTGCTTCCACTTCAGTCAGTAATAATCAGTAATTAACTTTTAGCAGTCAGGATCAGCACTGAAATATTACAGCATGTGTTACAACAGAGGAAAGCTGAAAAATATTATACACCATAGAGCAGAAAACTAGGCAGAGAAATATATGCACAAATACAATTCATATTCTGATTTCCCCTTCACTTTCAAGTGCACATTTGTTTGCTTTATGAGAATTTTCTAGCTACAACAAAAGTTCTATTGAAACTCTTCATGTTCTGATGTGCTAAGGAAAAGAAAGCCTTATTTCTTTGAAGACAAAAATCTGCATATAGCAATTAATCTTAATGTTCTTAAGAAAACAAATGTCACACTTAAATTTTAGTTCTTTTAAGAAATAAACAGTATTTTGCTTGAATGAATGAGTCTAATCTATACTACTTACCTACTTGGGGTGGGTGTCTGTTCTCAGAACAAACACTCCCTGAACTCAGTGTACACTGTGCTTGAGGAACCACTCGGCAACTTGGAACTGTGTATTTGAAAATAGTTTGTATCTGTAACTGCTATTAAATGAAAATCAGTACATCGCTGGTTGGGCAGCTGTTAAGATTTTATAATCACACAATAGAGAGGATTAAATACTTGTAAAGAGTGCATTAGACTAAATTCTGTGCTCAGTTGCAATTGTACGACCGTAGGAAATCAATGGGGTTCCACATTTGCAAATGATGAGGGGTTGGTCCATTCCTTTAAAAAAAAAAAAAACAAACCCTCAAGAAAGTTCAATTTGAGAAAAAATGTTTGTGATTCTCCCTCTACTGTTCCATGTCTCATAGCTAACATCTGGTGAAAATCAAGAAGCAGTTTTCCCCCCTTCCCCCTCACCCCCCAGTCAAACAAAAAAACCCACAATACAAAACCCTGCATATATATCTGATGTATTTTATACATATTCATCCTCATAACTTGACAGATGGGAGGAATCTTGCAGTCATTTCTGAAAGCAGACAAAAGGCCGTTGGTTCTGCTCCACATGATGATTTGTGAAGACAGAATATCACCCGCTTCCGTTGATGATTATATAGTTCTATCCATCTGTCTGCCACTGGAGGTTGTGAGAGTGAGATACAGCTCACACCGTCTTCATAAACAAAAGTAGACTGTGCTGTCAGTAGTCAGACACGCCAACTAATTGGAGCTGTCGACAGACACAATATTCTGTGTCAACAGCTCTGGTAACAGTTTGAAACAGCAATGATATGTTGGGTGATGGTGAGGATGACACATATGTCTCTAATAGCATGCTAGAAATCTGACATAACTAGAAAAGAATTACTAAAATGTAATTCCCAGCCTCTAGTTCTGCTGTTCAGATTTCCCAGTCAGCACAGAAAGGAAAGAGATGCTTGTGTGTGTTCATGTTCTTGTGCTTGTACTTGTACACATCTTCTTCTGTATCACTTCATATGCTGACAGCTTAATTTGATGCTCATAATGACTAACTTAAAAACTAAGCGTTCTGCTGAATTTCAAGGAATTCATCAAAATTCCTACAGAAATTTAAAATTAAATGGGGGGACCATTTTCACCACTTTCTTATGAAGTGGAAACAAACTAAAACAGGTCAAACAACAGCCATGCTAAATGGAGAGCTCTTACTGCATCTGTGCAGGAAAGAAAAGTGCTACCTCATTGAAAAGTGGTTTGGTGGACTCATCCAAACGATAAATTGTTCTCTGATCTTGCCAAGATTAATGAACATTCTTCATTTGAAATTGAAGCCCAAGGAACAAATATTTTCAGGATTAGGGCCTCAGTTTCTCTTTAGCAGAAAATCCTTCACCATCATCACTCCTTGAAGATTTGAAAACAGAAAGAAATCAGTGAAAAAGGCTGATAAACAAAGTACTAGGGAAAGAGAGAGAAAGTAGAGGTTTGCTCTACTCACAGATGTATATGCTCACCTTGCATATTTATCTGGCTCCTCCCTTGCCAAATGCAATGCAGCATTGGGCAGACTAGGTTACATAACTACACAGTTAATTTACAAAAATACAACGTCTTTTTTTCTCCAAAGAACTAAACAAATATACAAACATCGCAGCAACTGTGGTAGTAAAATGAATAGTAAAAAGTCCTTACATAGGGACCTGCAACAGCAGGTCTGGCATCACCTCTTAAGGCCCAGAGCTGTACCCAGAACGCCGAGATCTGACAGTCACCATAAAACAAATAATAAAATAGAGTGACAGTCCTTTTACTGATGCACGTGACCACACTGTAGCCATTGAACATCAAGGTCTTAAAGACCTTTCATCCCAGAGAAGCAAGAGGAGGGAACAAGCTGGAAAAGGCACAGAAGGACCCAGATGATGTTATGCAAAGCCGCTGGGAAAGAGGCTTGCGGCGGCAAGTCCACAACGTATCCAACTACAGTGATCCCAGTTTGGGAGGGACAAGCTAGAGCCCAGAGCCTCCTTTCCCAGGAAGGAGGATGTCAGCACCCACATGGCAGCAGGATCTCATTAACCAAAGCCCAGCGCTGAGGAGGCCTCGTACACCCCCATCAGCTGCCGTAGCAGCTTCTTGCCAAACTTAGAGGGACAGAGCTGAAGGAAGCAGGTTGGAAAAGACGTGCCCGGAGGGCAGGAAGTCTCGAGTATTACTGAGGAACATGCAGTGACAATGGCTGAGGCTACAGAGGAAGAGCCTAGTCTTGTTTGCGGCATAAATCCCTATATTATCTCTTGCTACTTGACCTGCTGGAGCAGCCAGCGGCACCAGGAGCATGGCGTGCCGGCCTGAGCCGGCTGCTTTCAGCCAGGAGAGGGCACACAAGGCAGTTCCCTGCGACACTGTTTGCTTGGCAGCCACTTATTCTTCCTATCTTCATGGCTGCTTCTGTGCGCTGATGTCTCTTGTGAACCACCCAGACTGTGTTCAAAATCATAATGGAAAAAGAAAAGACTAAAAGATAAGCCAATATCAGCTGTTGCCAAAGCCACGAAGCTGGGAAAACCTGTCAAAATATTTTAAGAGGGAGAATTTTAAAAAACAGGAGTGTGAAAAATAAAGTCAAGCTATATTATATTCTCCACCTAACCAAAGAGCAAGTTGCTACCCTAGAAGAAGTGTGTATAAATAGTGTGTCAGCCATTTACTGTGAGTGTGACTCTAACAGCTGGGCTGTTTGCAGGAGATGCAAATTTGGAGCCATTCAGGGAAGGAAGAATGAAAGCTTTGGCACTCACTGGGCAAACACTAACTGGTTTGGGAAAAGGGCCAGCAAAAGACAAACTACACAAAATAGTGGGTGGCCAGACTTAGGACAAGGAATACTTGGGCAAAATACCACAAACAATCCAGCTCAAGGCAAACACTGGACACTTCAAAAGTTTTATTTTTCAATTCCAAAGCATAAGCAGATCTCACTGCAATCACTGCACTCCCACAGCCCCAGCAGCCCTCACAGCCCGCAGACACTTGCTTATATTCATCTTGCATTACACTCACCCATCCCTACAGTGTCTGGCCCTGAGTCATCCCTAGTCACAAGGACAACTCTATTCGTTGCCATGTTCAAAAGTTAGTTTAAAATTACCAAGAAAGCTCCTGTCCCAGAGATCAATTGAAGGAGTTTGGAGAAGGTCAGGCTGTTTACAGCTTTAATCTAAACAAATAGGTGGGCTGTGATACTGAAATGGTGCTTACAAGAGACCCTGTAGCTCATGAGTAAAGTATGAGGGTATTTCAGGACTCTATCCTCCCACCAGTTCTGTGAGACACCAAGATTTTATGGAGTCTGGTTTCTGTTACAGATAGCTGTGGCAGAATTACACCAGGTTTCTTTCAGGTTCTGTTATGCTGTTCTGGTTTTTTTCTTAATGAAGTGAATCTAAGCACAACATCAACACCCTCTGTGTTAAATCACCCACATTTATTTCACCAAAACAATCCAGGGCCTAATGCATTTGAAGGTAAGTTCATTATTCAACCTTCTGATGCCTTTTCATGCTGCTTAGTCTCCCTGCCTTGTACCACATTGGTATTTAATAATTATTCTGGCTGTCTCCAAAGCCCTTTCACCACACCTTGTGTGGCACATTACAGACAGCTTGGATTTTTCAGGTACAAATTGCTAAACAATTACTGATGAGAGAAAGGTCATAATAATAGGTTACAGAAGCCTTTGCAGCCTGCCTTTACTTCATGGCCATTTATAAAGAACCATTTCATCCCATTGTTATAATGATGAGAAGGAAGTAGTTTAAGGTAGTTATAGACAAGCAAACAAAAGGCAGGAGAGCAGTGCTGTATAACTTCTACTTTCACTTCCTGCCTACTCCATTACTTCTGGCATTATGGGAGAAATAACATGATTGGAATGACCTAAAGGTTATAACGGGTGGGCAAGGTTTGCCTTGTCGAAAGCAGTGCGAGCACTGTTGGCTAAACCTTTTTGAAAGCTGAAAGTGGTGCCGTTTAACAAAAATACTAAGCTGTCATTGAAAAAAGTACATTACTTAGAAATACTATTTCTTCATGGGCTTTCTTATCTCTATTTTCCCCCCTCAAATGGGGTTGGGTTTTTTTTCCCCCGGAGGAAAAAAAGAGGCACAAAGATGAAATCTCTCTGAAAAGTTGAAAAGCAGAGGACAGACTTTGCACTGGTAGAAATTCCATTAGCTACATATGAATGCTACTGGCTTTAAAACAGCCAAATCAAAGTCTCAATGGTCCAATCTACAGCATTAGAGATCAGGCAGCCAAAATTCTTTGGATTCCTTGGAATAGCATGGATACAGTAATTTTTATTTCTCCTAATTTTTTGCAAGAAGTGTCTCTGCTAGCTGCTTCCTCAGTACTTGAGATACAGGATTTGATCCAAATGTACCACAGAACTTCAAGTCCAGTCACAATTCACAAAAAAATCTGGGTTATTTAATAAGAACCTCCCTTTTGAAGGAGAAAATTCAGGACAATTTGGTTGATCAGAAAAAACAACCTCGAACACAGCCAGCAGAATAGCGATGGAAGCAGTAAGGCAGTAATTTGGCACTTTTTACTAAAGGATAAGACTCCCTCAGCCTTGCTTAAACTTTTTAAAATTTATGCCTGTTACAAGTAACATATTAGTAAAGGCAAAGGGCCACTAATACTTCCCAAACTTTCCACCCATGTTCAAATATTAAGAGACCTTTGCTCAAGAGCAGCCCAGCAAGCAGGAAGCAAGTCCACTCAAAGCTAAGCAATACCATAAGTAAAGAACAAAGCAAGACCTGGGTCTCCATCAGGAGGGTGTCATAGGCTTCCTTCTTTCAGAGAAACTTCATTTTTTAGCCTGAGGAAATTGCTGGGGGCATATCCCCCCAAATACCTTCTTCCATTTATTCCCCATTAATTTTCATTAGATTAGACCTCCATTTCTCTAAGCTTCACTTTCCCTTACCGCAAAATGGAGATTAAGACACAGCTTTACCAGTTGGAAGGGAATTGACCCTTGGACCACCCTCATGCCCATCTTATATTCACATGTCCAAACTCACCCTGTGTGCAAAGCAGACAAGGTGGATGCCAGGCAAACTTTTGAATTACTTATCTCAAAATATCTTGAGGCTGCATGAAGTATTCAGCATAAATTAGGTAGGACTGGCCAAGCTTTTTTCGTGATGGATAAAGCCTCACTTACTGCAAGGGACTGCGAGACACACACAGACTGCAGTCCACGTGTCTGCAATGTGCATTCTTCACACTTCACCTTGCTCTCAGCACAGATCACAAAGACAGAGCCAGAGTAGTGCCTCCCAGAAAAGTCCATGAGAGAAAACTTTGCTACTTCTACAGTTCTAGCTTTAGGATGGGAAGAATTGTATTCCTTGCTTCATCAGACTAAGTACAGGGCAAAAGGATTTCATCAGCGATTGCTTTTATATTGGCAAGTATAGAAGACAATCAAGTCCTGACTTTTAGCAGATTTCCATTTATTGCTGCCCAAGATTTAATCAGCTAGATTGATAGTCAACTATTACTTTATTTTTGGTCAACACTTCTTTAAAAAGTAAAAGCAAACAAGTCTGTAAAACAGTTTAAATGCATCAAAGTTTATATCTCACATTACGTAGAAAATCCCACTCTCCTTCAGGAATCCAGCCAGCCAAACTTTTGTTCCCCTGGCCAGTTGCTGGAATAATAGCCTCTCCTTTGTTTCATCGTGACTTGATTACTATAATTATTTGCCCGCTAGACTTCCAGCTACTGCTCTGATTGTGAGGAGTACAGAATACAACTGCTAGACTACATGCTGCATCTAAGTCTTTCCATCACATTACCCCTATATCCCCATATTAAGAGAGCTCCATTGCTTCCCAATGCAGCGGCGGCCCGATTTTTTAGATCTTCCTACTAATTTACAAGGCTTTACATTGGAAGCCTCAGATAAATCTTTTGCTGCTCCATGTCTGAAGAGTCTTAGGGCTGTACTTGTATATGCTTTTGTCTCCCCCATAGTGTTTTAGACCCTGAACTTGTTTAGCGTTACTCACATGAGCAGGTTTACAGACTTCAATGGGACTACTTACATGAGTAAGAAGTACTCATATGAGTAGATATTTGCAGGCTCAGACCCTAAGTGACTTGGAGAGCTTTACTATTATTCACTTCTTGAAAAGCACTTGCAAAGAAACAAGAGAGGACTTACCGTATTTATTCAGAGTTATTATATATTCACCATGTCTTCTTCTTAAGCCCTCTTTGTTCTTGAGTACATGTACTCTATCTACAGTAGCGATACACAATATTTCTCTCAGGGGATTTTCACATGCGAAAATAGCGGAGGGTTTGACATGTTGGACTGTTGGGGGTTTTGTGTTGTTTTGTTTTGTTTCTCCCTGTGAGAATTTGTAGATACCAACTTGAGACAAAGAGGATTTTGTTATTTCTTCTATTGCAGCAGCACTAACAAGCTTGTGCCAGGGAGTAAGGCTCCACTGCATAAAAGCATGGTTCACACACCTCACAACAAGCCATCTCCTGCCCCTAAAGTGTTAAAGCTGCAATTTCTCTACAGTTTAAATTGAACACTGCCATTTTCACCTTAAAACACTTGTTTTCTTCATGCATTTTCAGCTATGAGGGCAATCAATTTTGTCATCAGGCTCACAGCACCCAGGTCTAGCATGGCTCATTTTTACAAAAGTTCGTATTTCCCACCTATATGATACACACAACCTGTCACACATATTTTTTTTATATAATGAGAGATGTTCTCTTCTCTGGAAGACTTGTATTCCTTGGGAGAAAGAGGGGCAAAGTGAAAAAGCTGCATTGTTCTGTAGCCTGCCATGCTAAGAAGTTGCCCTTGCTGGGAATGCTGGCTATGTCACAAAAAATGTGCAAACTGGGCTCACTGAACCCCCCAGATCTTTTAAAATAAATTAAATGTCTTTTCTAGCAGAACACAATGGAAAGGTACAGATAGATCATTAAAAACCAGGGGCTTTCAGAGGCTCTCAATGGTGATTTTTTTCTCTCTGAAAACACCAGAAGAGATGACAGACTTGATCCTTTGCAGTGCAGAGTGCTCCTGAGCACCCTCTATTACTGCGGATGGGATGGAAAAGTGGAGGCATTCAGCACTGAGCACTGCTCATCACCTTGCACTGCTGTAAGCTGCTAGAAAATTCTTGCATTCCACACATAGCAAAACCAGTCCCTCAGTTCAGAGCACCTGCTGCCTCCAGAATAGAGACCTGTGAATTGTTTCCACTGGAGATTTCTGTACTTGGTTAGCAATACCAGTCTAGCAAAAGTTTCAGATGGATTTGCACAGAAACAAACTTGACAAAAGTGAGTCCATGCTGTTTTCCATCCAGGATGAGCTGCACGCTAGGCAGCATTAAGTATCAAAAGCACATCTCATTTGAGGATCTGCCCTAATATCTTTTCAGCAACACATACAAGAAACAACCTGGACAGACAAGGCGAGGGCCCAGAAAAGGGTAGGGTGCTATGGGAAAGTGGTAGAAAACTGTTACTATTTTCTTCCATCTATCCCTGCTTCCCACTAGCCAGAAAGTTAGTGGCTTTCCTTCCAGAAAAAAAAAAAAAAAACCTCAAGTAAAATACTCAAGTGAAATAAAGAAAGTCTGACATGGGGCAGGCACAGTACAAGACAATGACCCAGAGCTTGCATGGAGGGGAGGAGGGTGAGGCTCTTTGCTTTCAAACAGCTCCAGTGCTGGACTCTTTGCATGCTCTCACCTGTGTATTTAACACCAAACAGCCCAGCTCCACAGTAGTGTCTACCTATAATATATTGCTTGTTTCACTCTAAGTAAATCTACAGGAGGGAAGACAGCAGGCAGGGAAAAAGCACAGTCAATAAAAACACAATGTATTTCTGCTGGTACTAAGTGTGGCCAGAGCATGAACTATCCCAAAACAGGGCAGTGAATGCCTTGGCTACAGCCATCTCTCAGTGCACTCTGCACTGCACAGATCTTTCTCCACTTTAAACTAGATTACAGACCTGGGAAAATTTCATCTGGCTGAGAGACAGAAATAAAACTTGCTCCCATAGCTTTTCTCAGAGATCTCAAAGCTCTAGTAATAAACTGATTTTCCTTTAAGAAATGCTGGCATACCACTGTCTTGTGTCAATTTTCATGGGTCACCATGAAAACAAGATGGGTGGCACGAAATTAAAAGGATTTCTGTTAAGCTTGCAGCCTTTGAAATCCTTTAGGTCTGAGAGATGGTAACCTTCTACCCTTCCCCAACTTTCACTTCTGAGACGCAATATATTGCTGTATGGATAACACTCTCTTCTTCCTGCCATTTTCAAGGGAGAGAAAAACCTCCTAAATCAACTCACTCTGCAACTGGATGTTTGGCAAGCACAATGTACCAAGAAGCAAAATTAAAACATAATAACAAACTTAATAGCTTTAATCAAAGTAGTTACTGTTTAAGATTCTAACAGCTAAATTCTCATGAAGCTTAAACAGAAAAGGTAGATGGAGGCATAAGTACAGTAGTAACACATGAACTATTTTCTTTAAAAAGTCTCATTCTGTTTATTAAATCTTTTATCAAACATTTTCTAATATAAGTTTTTACAGTTTATATTCCTTGCTCATATTTAATATCCAGTAATAATTTCTACTAACAAGAAAATACTAATGTTAGGATTAGTATTCTGAGGTAATGCAATATGTGAAAATACGCTGTGAAAATACCTAGTATTTTAGATGCAATAAATAGGCCTGATAATAATAGTAATATCGAACAGCAGTATGTGAATTCTGAAATTACTTCCTCAAAGTCTCATAGAGGTCTGAATTTTTTCCCCCTGTCTAACACAGGAGCAATGAAATGTCTCCGTGCACTTTAACTTGTAAACCAATACTAGTACTTCTGAGAGTGTATATTTTTATCCTATAGCATTTTCTAATTCAATTTTTAAATCAGAAACTTTACTCTTTTTTGGAGGGGTGCCTCAAATCTGTGGTACTTTATTTCAGATCCTTTCATTTGAATCACTGTGCACTGCAGATGCAGCATGTCATTAAAGATGAGACCTGGAATGTCACGGACTGACCGTATCATTATGAAGCTCATGAAACAAGAAATGGGGAGGCTTTTGAGAACCTGGGCGAGGTGTTTTGGAGCATTAGTTGTAGAAAACCAGGCTTTCTAGTGGAAATGAAGGCATATTTGGTACAATAACTCCAGGCACCTGAGCACATACATTTTTACTGCTCAAAGCCCTCACAATTCAAACAAAATGCCTCAGAGAAAAAAGACTTAATCTTATTAAAAGTGACCCGAGTGGTTACATGCGTCAGTGTGAACTACACTGAATTCACTGGTAGATAGTCAAAACAGAGCTAAGAAATTTTTTTCTGTGATAATTTTCTAATCAGAAGTTCTGTGCTTGCACAAATGAAAAATTCTGTAGGAAACATTTAATAGAAAAAAAATTATTTCCCGAGATACAATGCTTCTGTTAATCTCTTCCCATATTAAAACAACAGAAGTCTTGCAGAGGAGAGGAGAAACAGAGGGAAGCATGGGGAACAGCAGAGTGCCAGAACCAAGTTCCCTGGGTTTCCAGTGCCCCTTATCTTTCTGCTTCCTTGCCTGTCTCCCCTCTCCAGCTGTGCAAAATTCAAAATGGGACGGGGTTTCCAGACAGCCAGCTAAGATCCCATAAACAAGCTCTATTGTTTGCTCTCCTAAAACCTGGAGTCTCCAAGAAGCTCCTGGCCACCCACTCACATACACAAGTACACGTGTTAGAGGCTTTTTTTCCCCCTAATGTTTCATTCTAATTTGTCATTTAAGCTATTTTAAAACCTTGACTATTTTTCCATAGGAAAAGATGTCTAATTCCCAGGCAGTTTAAGGTAGAAAGCTGCCAGCTCTTCTGCAGTTGAGTGCCAGATTTAGGAAATGCAGACAGTATGTGAAATTCAGCAGTGCCAGAGGCGTTTCAGAGGGCTGTGCAGCACCTCCTGCTCCGTAAAACAGTGGGGGCCCTGGAGCACCAGAGCTCCCTGAATCCCCCTGCTCCCCAGTTCATCAGCAGCTGGCACCAGACTGCGCAGCACAGAGCCAGCAAGCGGGATGGGAGACAGGAGCAAGCCAAGGAAGAAGTGGTAGGACCTGGTAGCCATGACAGGAAAAAATTAACTTTCACTGACTGAAGTCAGCCTGTGCATCAGTGCATCCCGCAGACCCAGGTGCACAAGACAGACCCACCAAATTCCACACGTCTTTCACAAGAGGCACTTAAGTTATGTCAAGGAGCTCTGTGTCTCACACACAACTTGGCCTATCTGCAATTGCACTTCTAATATTTTATTCAACACTGACACACAAATAAAAGGTAGGAATGATGCGGTACATTCTTCTTTATAATTACCTGGAAATCAAAACATTGAGGTAGGACTAAGCTGTCCTCCAAACACATCCAAGTGTTGGATTAGTTGGTAAAATGAGAATCACACTTTCAATAACTATGGAGCATGTGTGAACAGGCGGATACATTCCCATGGCTTTGAAGGATGGAGGTTTTACCACTTCCTTTTACTCTGTAATTTCATATTTTAAACATGAGAAAAATAAGCCTTAAATACAAAGCATTTGCTTTTAAGCAAATCCTGCCTTATTTTAATGGCTCATGGTCAACATTATCACATAACACACTGCCATTTACAGTGGGAGGATGAGGAGAACTCCCCCTGCAACTCTGGTAAGCACCCAGGTTATCAGTCATTATTCTGCTATTTAACATAATTTATTTTACTGATCAACTGCTCCAGTGGGGGAAAATCAGACACAGTTTGCTGCCATTAAGATATTTGTAAATCTCCATGGGGTTATATAGAATGAAAGATAGCATATAAATGCTTTGGCATCTGACATGCATTATGGTTGACTCCTGAAGACAAGTGTATTCAGGAATACACTGGTCCTCCTAAGCTCTAAAGGACCAATCCTTTGCTTGGTTATTCCAATTACACACCCATGTACCTTCACTGAAAGCAACTGAATCACAGCAAAGTACCAATGAAGTTTAAAAGAGAAAACATATTGAGAATGGGAATTTGAGAGCCTCAAGCAAACTGACAACCCACTCCCTCACGGTATATATTGGCCTAACTCCACTGTGATTAGTGTAGACAATTTACACCAGCTGCCAATCTGCTCCTTGAAAATTAAGGACAGAAACCTAAACATATTCTGGAAATCTTGGCATTGTCAGGCTAAATATGTACACATGCCTGATTCTTTTCTCTTGTCCAGTAGAGGATGCAGCTTGTTAAGACTGTTTCCAGCAAAATATATATGTTTAATTTATGTGATTAATTTCTGTGTTAATGAAGGTTGAAGGACCAAGAAGGCTGAATGCATCTATTTATCCGGGGGCCAGATAAAAATTGCTGCTCAACTAGCCAGCCCGACCCTAATATGGAAAGCCTGAGCCTTATTCAGGGTGAGAGGACAATTAAATTTTTATGCTCATTTAATCCTGTGCCCTTTCAGAGCAAAGGCTGACAATTGTGCCCAATTTTTCCAAATGTTTGCTGTTACATAACCTTGACGAACCCACCAAACTCAATTTGTGCAAGGGCCTGTTGACAAAAATCCGATTGCAACAATATTCTGACACTCTCTGGGGTTAAACCCTGGATTTAGAGGTTATAGGAAAAGAAAAAAAAAAACAGCACTCTAAACCAGCACTTTATTACTTCCTACCTGCAGCACACAAATTCTTATTACTATGTATATCTAGTCAACAAAATGCTTCTATATGAAAGGAAATGCTTTAAAGAGCCTTTCTGCTCCTGAAGAGCTATCTGTAAAGCTGGCAACATTTTGCTCTGGCACTCAGAAAAATTGATTCTTTCAACATCTTAAATAATTTTAATTTTTTTCCCTTTTCTTGTTCCAGTCTTGTCACTTGGTCACTTCCTTTAAGAGAGATTCATTTAGGAGAGCTGTATTGTACTATTATTATCTGTGCTTTTGAGGGTTAGTGCAGTAAGTTTATCTTATTACTGTTACGTTCTTCAAGAGAGATTCATTTAAGTGTGACCTAGTCTATTATTTTAGGTGCCTCTTGCATCTCTATTGGGCATTTAAGAGTTGTAGAACTCTCTAATTTATTTAAGCAGGGCACTTTAAAGCAATATCTCAGTAATTTTCTTTGAGTTTAAGGAGCCCTTCTATGTTTCCAAAATGCTTGAAGTTCCTCTGCTCTTCTAAGGACTGCAAATATTTGAACAACAAATAAAAATGTTAGAAAAGCAAGTTCAAGACAGATATGGAGTCAGAGAGACAAGACAAATGAGTGCAGGTGGATTTTTTTTCTACATGGAAAACTCTGCCAAGAATAGCCACACCGATATTTTGGCAAAGTAAAAACTGGTCATTCCCTCAAAATACTCATTTGTGATGTATTTTTCTTAAACACAGGACTTTCAAACTGCCTTCACGTAACTCTTTGTAGTAAGTCACAACAAATAAATTAGCACAAGGAAATACTTCCGAGTAACTTTCACAAACACCACAATAAATGTTTTCTCTACAAAGCACCACTAGAGATGACTGGGATTTTATCAGCTAGAAAGTGTACTCAAAGGAAGCAGAATTCACAGTTCTGTAGAGGGGATATTAGAAAAATAAGACACACAAGTCTGATCACATGTACATCCAACGATGTCAGGGAGAGATTTACATTGACTGGGCTTAGTGTGAACACTGTGGCTCTGCAGTCCTTTCCTATGCAAACCTCTCCCCTTATGGCTTTCTACACAGGAAAACACAGGGCCATGAAGAACAAACCTAGAAAGATATTTTATCAAGACTAAAAAATGAAATGAGAACATGCAGAGCAAATTCCTAAAGTAAATAAATAGATAAACTCAGACCATTCAGAGAAAAGCCATGGGGAACAAGTGACACAGCCTGAGGGAGGGAATCAGGAAAGCCAGCAAAGAAACAGTGCCCTCCCACTGGCAGGGAAGGAAGGCAAATCCACGTTACACAAGGCAACACATGTTAGTGTAGCTTAGTCCAGGATCCTTACATGCTTTTCCAACTCAGGACCAGTTAGCACAGCTGGAATACCAGACCAGCTTCCACTGCCCATTGCTTTAATACTCATTTTTGATACTGCTGCCTGCCATCAGCTTGCCCTGAGGCCGATGTACTGCTCCAGACTGGCTATTTTGCACCTCTCAGTGAGGGCAGTGAGAACAGCCTATGCAAACTAAGAACAAGAACCTAAGTAATTTTGGGTAATAAACCTAATGAAGATTGCCCTACCACTTTCTTTCCTTTCCCATATTGCCAGGAATGTACTTAGCCAGTGGGCATTTGTCAAATTTAAACTGATTTTTTTGCAGGATATGGCTTGGCTTTTTCTCAGCTTCTTGTATTTTATTATACATGATGAAAGATGAACAAATACACAGTCTGATTTTACTTTTGGAGAGGGAATCCTAAGAGTGACAGCTCCCAGGACACCAAACACACCAGCTGTTCTTTTATTTTCCCATTCTTCACAGTAATGACAGTCTCAGCTCTTGTTTCCAAGCCTCTTTGGAAAATATTTTTAAAATAAATGTAGCACACATGAAAACATGCCAGAACAGCCTCCTTCACAACAAAGATTCTTCAAGAACAGAAGATGCAAGGACTAGTGCGTAGTTGGGCTTCATTCTGGCAAACCAGAAAACTCACTGAAAATTACAGTGTTTGGTAAGCCAAGAAAAAATTATTCTCCCCTCCCCAATCCCAACTAATAGATCCTGATTAATTCCCTGGATGTAAAACCAAACAAATCTGAACTATTCTAAAGGCATCAGTTCTAGCCAGGGGAGAAGATTAACCATGGTCAGAGTAGCCACCCACAGGAGCTATTCAAGAAGATTAAATGTTGGAACACGTCAGTAAGGGAAGCAGTAGACTCATCTCTGATTTTACAGGTCAAAACATCACACACAATGTTTTGACTTAAAGAGAAGTTATTGGTCCCAAATCAGATCCTTTGCAAGCATTTATAGAGGATATTAAATTAGGTGAACTCTTGATCTCTTCTTTGAAAACCATTTCTCTGCACGTATGTGAATGAAAGACTTTGGAACGTAAATTTTAGTGTCCTCCTTTTCAGCTAGTTCCTGGGAATTCATCCATAATAGACAATCTATTATACTCACAGTTTAAATGTTCAAATGCATGAAAGTCCTTTTCGGCCAAACTTCACCTACTCAGGGGTTTTGAGTTCTTTCCTCGTAAACAAAGCCCTTCAGATCTTTGCCATCTTTTGAGGCACTGCTTCAAATTTGCTTAAATATTTTGCAGTCCTCCTGAATAGTTTTCTGTTTCCTCAGAACAGAATAAACCAGCCAAACTCTCTGTAGGTCTCTTCAAGATAGCAGTATTTCTACCCACTGATAGTTCAACACAGACACTTCCATCCAACATATAATCAGTTTAATTTTTTCTTGCTTACTCACACAGCATTATTTCTACATAGGCACTCCAAATCACATGTATAACTATGTAGCAAATGTTTTTCCCCTAAGTCTTCTGTATTTTCAAGGGTTTCCTCTAATTTTACTGCTTGGATTACAGTTGATAGAATCACAAATATCTGTAAAAAGTAAAATAAAAGAGCTTGTTGTCTCGTTTGCTAGTTTTCAACACTGAAATGTTGTGAGAATGCAGAGCCTCAAAGCTGTCTTGGCAGGTAAGTGAATGAGAACGAAATCTTAGGAATTTTCAATTGCACTGGAAAAGCCTTGGCTTGGCCTAGGTATAACACTGTGGTTGGTCTCAGGAGACACGAATGGGTTAAGTTTATAAAGCACTTCATTTTCCAGCCACAGCTATGGTACCTTGGGTAATTACTGCAGCTTAAGCTAGACCACACCTTAGATAAACCTGTAATGCTGGCGTTTTCTGCAAACATTTTCTTTACTGCAAGCTGTGGCTTGCCTCTCACATATATTTGCTCTCCATTCCCAACTTGGTTTTTCCTTAGCTAGTTTGTACTCAGTTGAACCAACAAATCAGAGTTTGTTGATTTAGCTCCATACCTCTTCAGTCTTTGCGTGACACAACCATACCAGCTATGCGGTAACAGCTGCCGTGGGGGCCTGATGACTGCTTTTTGTGCCACATGGAAAAGGCTGGGGATGAAAGAGAAGGAGGAAATACTTCCAAAGAGAAACATTTTGTTTTTCTTAAAGGTGAAAGTTGATTATAACGTGATTATAGTTAGTGCTAAGAATGTGAATTCAGTTTTGGGGATAAATGAACATATTTCCAGCTCTCCAGTGACCATTTTCAGCAAACTTCAGAAATGCTGGTGTTAATTTTTCATTAGACTTCATGGAAAGAAAACATCTCCGGGTAGAGACTGCTGAGGGCTCTGCAAAAAGCAGTAACTGTGGAGAATTTCAGTGGCTTGTTTGCCTCCACGTCTCTGCCGTCACTCCTGGTAGAGCTGCCATCCCTGCAGCCCAAGCAGTGCTGCAGCACTCAGAGCACTCAAGGAGCACTCCCCACTCAGGGCAATCTTCAGACAAGCAGAGATCTGCTGGACCTGTCCCCACCAACCCAGCTCAGTCTAGAGGAAATACCTTGAGGATGATGTACAGAATCACCCCACAACTCCTGCCAGAGGGAGGAGCAGTTGCAGGTGAAAAGCGCCTTCCCTCCCAGATGTGCAAAAGGATCTCTGTCCACAGCACCAGGCTTTCTACAGGCTGATGATAGATGCACTACACAATATTAATTGCAACAGCAGTCACTAATCTGATAACTTGAGCTTTCTGAGTACATTCCAGCAAAGCAAAACAAGGTAATCCTCGTGCTACCTGACATTTGCCCTCAGAAACAAGCCTTTATGAGAAACAAAAGCACATATTAAAAGCTAAGGAAAAAAAGAAGATTAGAGGATAACATTTTTAAAAACACTTAGTATTTCACCGAATATTTCACCCAAAGAAAGCAATCAATCACTGACTTCAGTCAGAGCAGAATTTGGCTAATGCTGACCACACTAGGACATCACTGGTTGGGTACAAATGACTAGAAGACAAAATAACCCAAATTAAATAATTTTTATAGCAATCATATCACTTTATTTTATTAAAGTTCACATTTGAAAATAAAATGGATAGCTTAACCTTATCTAGTGTTTGAAAAAAAAATCACACTCAGTAAGTCTTCACCTAGTAAAGAAATAGATTTATAAATAAAGAAAATAAGATCACCATAGTTATGATCTCAATATTCCCATAAGTCAAAAGATTCGTGACACCTAAGTTCTAGAACTTGACATCTGGAGCTAAAAAGCCAAATCTAATTTTCAAAAATTCTGAACTTTCAAAACAAAAAATTGACATAGAAGAAGTTAGTCAAACCTCAATGCGCTAAAGGGAGAACAAAGATAGTGTGTGTTTTTGGATAACAGTGTGAGATTGGAGAGAATTTGTGCTTCTGTTGCCCAAAAGGCAGACACCTTCCCGGGTGATTTGTATGCAGGGACTTGCCATTTGATTTTAAGACGCGCACAGCTTGACATGTGGCATTAAGTGCAATAAGCATGACAAGAAGAATAAATAACAACTTTAACAGCAGGAACTAACTATATACCAGCACAGAATTAGTACATCGATACTGTAAATACCTGGTGCAAATAAGACAATACACCTCAGTTAAGCTGCAGATTTATAAGATACTTTGGGGAACCGTGATGATACATCTTTGCTATTGGGTCCTGTGTTCACTGATTTATGTCCCTGAAGACTACCATTAGCATGTCAATGTCCTGAATATCTTCTCTAACAGACTGCTGCTAAAAAAGCAAAAAAATTGCTTCAGAAATGGTGGCAGTGGTGAGAGAGAGGGGTACCTCCCAAACATCACATTTTCTACAAAAATTAAACCTGCCTTCAGCAGTTTTCCTGGCAACTTTAGTTCCCATTTCAGAAACAATTTCTTCATTTAGAAGGAATATCGCTAAAAGGCAACAAATTGGAACAATATGCTACCAGAAATGGGAGATTCGCTCTTTTCTGTGGGACCACAGACTTGGCTCCTAGTCCTGGCAGGTTGTGGGAAGCTGAGATTTAAAGCAGCGATATTTTCACCTCTACAATAGCTATTCTAAGCTGCTTACAGACAGCTTAAACAAACGAATCCTGAGACTTCCTCACTTAGGCTACAGCAAGCAAGGCACATGATTCTGCAGGTGGAGGAATTTGAAAAGCACACTAATACTTTTCCAAAGCTCTCAAACATTCTAAACCCACGTTCTCTTTCAACACGCAGGGAGCAATACAAGTTTTTCAGCACAGATTAAAGATGATCACACAGACAGTTAGTGAATTCTAAATAATCCAAAACCTCGTAAGGTACTCACACTGCCTTTTATTTCTAGGCACACAAGTCTCCAAATTCTCGAATGTAGACTCACAAACACGAAAAACACTGCTTCACTGCATTGTTTGAATTCTTTCCTGTTTCACTGATCTTGTACAATGCTTTGAAGTAAGGCTAGTTATTTTATATGCAAACTACTTATTAAATTATCATCATTTCAGAAGAAGATTATCCATATGAAGGATAATTCTGAACCCCAGCACATTCATGTATAATACATACACACCATGTTCTTGATTGAGAGAATTAACATTTACATGGCCTAAAATTCAATGGAAATAAAACCAGATAACCCAGAAGCTTTGTGCTGATTATATGTCTAAGTAATATCACCTGAGTCCTGGTAAAGATTTTCTTATTATTAATTGCTAAGCAAAGTAGTTATTTCAATTTAAGTTACAAATAACTTAACCTCATCAAGAAGCTCAAGATCTGCTTTTTACGATGACAGCACAAAACCTCTGGAGAGTCTTCTGCAAATGTTTTATTTTCATCTCTTGCACACAATATTAACTGGCCAATAGAAGATGACTGCAAGAACATGCTTGGAAATATAGCAACATGCTCAACTTCCAGTTTAAACTTCAGGTATCAAAGATGACCTCTAAATAGGTATGAGTTAATGTATTCTTGAGAAGGATTCTTCATCAATTTGTACGCAGACACACAGCAACACGCATTCCTTTCCCTCTGCAGCTAGATAGGTATAAGGGAGGAATACAAGTAACAAACCTGTTCTTTAGGTTAAAATAACTTGGCATAGGTTCAGATCCCCTGTCCAACAAGTAAACAACACAGCTGAAAGAGATTTCATAAGCAATAAGAAGCACAATAAAGGAGTCTTTCTGGGGCTAAACTCAAATAGTTGTAATTCACTGAGAGCAAGAGAAAGTAATTTTGTAGTAGAATGGATACAGCAACATGAGGTGCTAAATTGCATTTTGAGTTTCATCAGTGGCAACTGTAATGAAGATGGATCTTATTGATAAAATAATTCCTTCTACCAGCAACCTGAATTCCACCACACCATTAACTCATGCTCACCCAGCTGTAAGTGTTCTCTCGGTACAAGCTATTCTAATACACAAATATCCACAAATTCTTAGGACTGTACTCAAAGCAGTGATCAGAACAGGGGCAACTTCATTTATTCTCAAGTACACCAAAATTAAAGCCTTTTAAACTCAAATTTTAACAGATCCCCATATATTTTCCTCAGTCAGTTTTGGAAGTAAATTAATACTTTCAAATGTCCACTGGCTCTAAGTACTATCTGCTTGTGCCCTCAGTAACATCTGAGTTTGTTCCTGCAGGACCAACAATGAGCTCCACCCACTCAGTAGCACAAAGTAATGGGGAGTAGTACAAAAGTAATGGGGAGAAAAACTGGAAGCTTTCAACCTTTTATATTCACACTACAACAGCCTTACAACAGAAAACATGGATGGCAATCTGGCTGTGTATTTATTCCTAAGTACAAACTTCAGCATTAAGTGTTCCCAGTGACCAAAACTTTTCACAATACAGTACAACACCTCTTCAGCTTGGGATGATTTTTTTCACAATAAACATATAGCACAAAGTTTACGTGCTCCTACAGTGCCAACAGTTCAGTTTGTAGCAGGTGTACCATGGAGAAACCTTTCTCATCACAAAAACAGCATGGTGGAAACACCATTTTGTCAAGAGGAAGCATGTGCAGGAACATAACCTTTTCCTCCTTTGATAGTGCCCATGCAGCTCCAGCTTGAAGCAGAAATGCCACCTCTAAGAAACAAGGGGTGTTTCTCCAAAACTTGAAGAAAACCAGGAAGTGTCAAGTCTTGCTGAAATTTTAGCTGGACAGCCCTTTCTCCTGATCAGCAAGGCTTAATTTGAAGGCCAAGCAGAAGGAATGGGCCAGCTCAGAGTTAAAGACGCATGTAAGGAGCATTCAAGGATTCAAAGGATCCAAAGGCCCGCATCCAGTGCAATTTCCCAGGATTTCCTGTTGAAGAACTCGAGCTCTGCAAAAGACTTTCTACTCATATACTCAATCTGCTCTTTACCGAAAATCAAATTTACACTGGATAATTGTTCACCTCCAACATGCCCCAGAACTTCAGATGAGTAGACCAGCCCTTTGCAGGGAAGGGTAACAGGGAAAAATCATCATCTTTAAAACCTCCATAGATAACATAAATTTGCATTTTGGCCTTTAGCTGGATGCATTCCTTGGAAGTCTCCAAAACACACACCACATACGCAGAGGTTGTAATTGCCCTAACAAGAAACTGTGGACACACTTATGTCTAAAACTGCTGGAGCTCCCCATTTCCTTAATCCCCAGATAAAAATTCTCAGTTTAAAACTGTGATCAGTCACGAAGGAATAACATCAAGATTTCTCTGTAGCACACAACATAGTGGACTCTGGTCACATTCACAATGCAGTCTGAGGGTATTAACTTCATCAGTCTGCTCCTACTGATGCCTTTGCATTCTCTAAGGCTGGAGATGCAGTCATTGTTGGTGAATCAAGGAGCTTCCTTTGAATTTCCACATGCTAAAAGGAGGAAAATCAATCTCAAATTCAATGCTCTCTCCCCCGCCTCCTTCCAAATGGAAAAAACTGCTCCCGAAGGTCACGACGGCACTACCCTCCGAATCTTACAAGAAAGACATTAGAGCAGAACACGATCCTGTGCTCCATCATTACTGGGGGATATTGGAAAGAGGACAAAGGAACGAGCACACATAAGTGGGGAGTGGGCTCTTTTCTTGTACTGGTCACATTCAACTTGTTTGTTCAAGAAAAAAAAAAGGAGTGGAACAAGACATGCATGCCTGATGCTGTTAGTGCTTAATACACTGGAAAAATTGTTTAGGAACAGTTCATCCTTAAAATTACTCTGTAAAACCATCAGTCATTGAGATCTTATTTTATCTGTTGCATATATGTTTCTTGTAGTTGACCATATTTAAGTATACTTCCTTTTCCTGTGTTTTTAGCTTGATTTTCAATGTGTTTTGATGTGGATGACTCCCTGAAATTTCCTTCCTTTCCTAGTCCTGCTGGTCAGTTATAGTGCATATATCTAGTGTTGCTGTTATCTTGGGGCTATGAGCTGTGTGAAAGACCTTTCCATGAGGAGCAGAAGCCTTCTGCCACTATGGATACTGAGCTTATGGGCCAATCCTGTTCACCACTATGTGTCCTGTCCACTTAACAGGCTCCGTTCCCTAGCAGCCCCAAACTGAGGGGGGCAGCAGCAGTAGAAAGCAGTTTTCCCAATGACAGCACATCACAGGTACTTCACTAGATCTGCTGTGGGCACTACGTGAATTAATACATTATGCATTCTTTCAGCTGAGAGGGCAGAGGAAAAGTGCAGTCTAATTAGTAAATGCATATTTCATCTTTCAGCTGTAGGACTGCACTGGGGAATATCCCAATTCCTCTATTCTTTCCCTCTCTCTCCCTTTTTCTTTTTGAGAAAGGTGTGTCTAGGGTTTAAAATATACTTGACACATGGAAGAGATATTCAAGTCAATGATTCTATCACAAGTACTCACATTTTCTTAGACCACAAATCAAATTTTAAAAATTACTTTTTAAATATCTCAAAATTTCTACTTTTTATGCACTCTGATGAGTGCAGAATGAAAGTGGTACATGTGGAAACCAAAAAAATTTGGTGCTGACATATGTTTTTAAAGAACTCAGCCTTGTGCATCAAGGATCATCAGCCTGGAGTGGAACTGGATCACGAGCTCCAGTCCAGCATGGGCAGCTGCAGTACAGTGCCATCACAGCAACATCATCATACATTCTCACTTTGATAGCAACAAATCTTCCAATTTCCAGTCTAAATTTATTCATGGACAGTGTTTCAAAAAGAAGTGCAATAAAGTATTGTGCTGTGACTTACACCTTTTGTATTACTTAGATTATAGAAACAATGAAATATGTCATAAATGTCATCTGGATTTATTTTGGTGTGCTGCTGAATGACATTCAATGGTTGACTCGTCTAATTTAAGTCTGAAGAGACTGTTAATTCATGTCTAGATTGCAGCTGAACAGGAGCCAAAGTTCATTCCACTTTGGTTTTCTGCAAAATTTAAATCAAGGAAAATGCTCAGCATTTTTCTATTATTCTTATTCTGTGAGCAACTTAGGACCAGAGATGAGAAATCTGTGTCAGCACATGTGGGCTCCTGTACAAAAGGAAGCTCTGAGAAGCTCTAGGCTGACAATGGCCAACCTTTGTCTGTGGGAAAGGTCAATTTGGCTCCAAGATGCTTATTCCTACTTTGCAAATCTGACCCCTCTCCAACAGGAGAGGGCTACAATGCGACAGAAACTGCGCAGGGGCTTCTTTTGCAAGGAGAAAACTGGAAATTATCTACCTTTTAGTGAGGCCAATCTCCAACTTCTGCATGGCTTCAAACACAGAGGAAATCCCCACTGCAAGGAATGGGAGGGAACTACACTAACACAGAAAAGTCTGCCACCTGAGTCACAGCCTGTGCAGGTTGTGCAGCTGCTCTGAATCCGTCTGTGGTCAAACTGACCCTGTGAGCTCCCTTCAGCTACTGAGGTCTGGTGCAGCTTGGAGGCTGTGTGCTCTGGAGCTGGCCAGGTTTTCATGAAGTAAGGGAAAAACCAGGTTTTCATGAAGTAAGAGAAAAACCACCTCTACAGCAGTGCTCAATGCAAGTGCTGCCCCGAAGCCCCTGGCAGAGGTTGCACCAGGTCCAGCAGACAAAAACTCCAGAAAAAATACAAATTTTCACGGCTATGTCATAATACCTTACCACACACCCACCGGGGATTATGAGTTAAAAGGCAATTACTTTAAAGCAATATTGGCCTTGTGATATCCCACTTCAAGAACAGTGACATGGGATTAAGCATATACCCTCCATACATACAGTACATATACCTAGAGAAAATACAGCAGAGGTGGGAAGGGGAGGCTACAAACAGCAGAGCAGGTTAAGTTTCCCTAGCTGAAAAAAGGCAGAAGGTCCAGTGCAGGCAAAATTCTGCAAAGCCTGAGAGAAAAGTCAAGAGCACATGTTAAAAGCATTAGGGAACATCAACGAATACAGAAGAACATATTGCAGAGAGTCAAATCACTCCTTTTCATTGATTACACAGTTTGCCATTTCACAACTCCCAAGTTTTATCGTTGAGACCTGTACCTAAGAAATTTAAGTCAAAACATACTCCAAATCCCAGATAAATACCAATTTTGCTGAGTATGCTAAATTTAACAAGGTAAACTATCTTATGTTCCCCGTATTAGGCAAATTTATCTTTGTTTAAATACTGAAATGCACACTTCCGAATCTCCTATCTGAAGTGCATCTTGACAATGATTGCTGAAAGAGTCCTCGTAGCCCTTACCTGTCTGTTAAAGCCTTAAGAGAACATACCTGAGGTTACACATCTCTTTCACTCTTTATACTATCATTTATTGTAATGTTTATGAAAGGGAATTTGTTCAGAGGACTCAAGCACCTGCCTCCTCTCACCAACATCAGCCGTAAAATCTCCAGCAGTGTTATGCAGTCACGGAGCATGTCCAGATATCATTTGTGCAAAATACAGCACGAGACTTCAGCTTGGCCAGGCAGAGTAGTGACACCATAGCATGAAGGATAAATTCCAAGTTATGGGGGCTCTGGACATAAATCCAAGTGAACTCAAACAGTCTAGGGATCAGTGCCTCTTCTGAGTAACAATTCTTCTGCACTGCCACACACTGAGCTTGTGCCAGGCCATCTCCCTGACAGCTTTGAGGACAGCCCTTATTCCCAGACGAGAGTGCTCCGTGTTATACACCAGTTAAACGACACCAGAATGTCCTTTCAGTACAGCTACATGGAGTAGATGTATATGAGGATGGTAGAAAGGACATAATGCCGTGCTCCCTCAAAATTCCGCCATCTGCATTATTTAATGCGGGAATGTAAAATTGAACTATTTCACGCAAAAGGGAAAATCCCCTGAAAATTCAGGAGGGAAGCTGTCAGCTGTGTCTGATACCCTACTTCTTGTCACCCATATTCTTCAATGGTAAGAAACTTCACTATGTGAGAAAAGCAATTTTTTTCTACCAGCTCTCCTATGATTCCTTAGTAGCTAATTATTTTGTCTTACCCTGACTGTGCAGGTGAGCTCAAAATTGTACCCTAAGCCAGCACAAAGAAACTGCAAACAGAACTTTTTTTCACTCTCCCAGGTACAGGACTCTTGTCATTTGTTACCCTCTAAATTATCTACAATTATTTTGTTTAGCAGGCTAATATGGGAACTCTGTTTAATACGACAGAAAGAACAATTTAACTGAGTTGTGCTTTGTATCGCACATTAGCAATCAGCACGTTAATAAGTCTGGAAGATTGATATCAGTTTGAAAGGCAAAACCTACACAAAACAATTAATTAAGAAAGTTAAAACAAATGAACTGCTCAGGATGGAATCGGATCCATGAGACGAGCTGGTAAAAGCCCAGAAGGAAATACTCTAATTGAAAACGGCAGTAGAAGGCACACAATACAGTTAAACATTATCTTATCAGAAAATTAGCAAAATGTAATTTTTTTTATTGGATTTTTACAGATGTTGTTTTTAGCCACATCAAAAAAACCCACCTCATGGCTATTGGCACAAATTGTCATAATTACTATAATTTGAAGTCTGAGCTGTGGAGTGACTGCTCAGATAACTATCTCGTCCTCCTTATGCTGTATTAGGAAAGCAGCCGGGAGACATATCCTCTTCATGTTTTTTTGTACTAGGTTTGGACTTCATTTGTGTCTATTATCCAATCTCATTCTTGAGAATACTAAAGAATAAATTCTTTTCCCCTACCTGAAACACTGGAGAAAATCTGGAGGTTAACATTAAGAGAGGTAAATTTGACTTTAATTAACATACCGATTACCTCCCGTTTGCAAGCAAATTGTTTTATTTCCTTCCATATGCTCCCTAAGGAAGTCTATATTTTTCTTTCTATACATGATCATTGATTTTGGGACGAAGAATCAAGGTCTAAGCTCCCAAATGAAGAGAGAACCAGAAGAGAAATAGTTGGCATTGTAGCCCATGTCCCAGGAACCCCATCCTGTGGGGTTACCAGCATTTTCTAGCCTTGAAAATTGGTGTGAAAGTGCTTTACAGACTGTGAATTGCACAACATGGGAAATTAGCTATTTTGATTGGTTTTTCTAATATCCCAGATCTCGAAAATGTACACACACATTAAAGAATGTTTCCTTCCTTGAAATGAATGTTTGGGGAAGTTAAAATGAAGTGCGGGGAGGGTGTGGTGGATGGACACACCCCCCAAATGGGATATTTATTCCTTATGCAACATAACTGTACAACATTTTGATAATATGCAGCCAAAACATGCTTTGAACTGTGGTTTCTCTAGCTCCCATGAAAGCTAAGTAAGGTTAGAAGTTATCGGAATTTTGATGAAGGACTTTCCAAGGAAAACCTTAAACACTCAAGGACCTGCTGCTGGTAAATCAGTAAGTGATGTTCTTCCCGTAAGCCAGGAACAGGACAACCTCTTCCCCAAAGCGGTGCAGTGCCCTTCTGCAGAGCTGACATTCTTAGAAAAAAATAGCACAGCTCCTGGGTCCTGCACTCATGGTAACCGCTAAAGATCCTACAGTACCCTTTTTTCTGGACTAGAGCCCTTCCTCTGAGAATCAGAAACAGGAGCCAAGGTGAGCAACACTGTTACAGCTACAAATGTGCAGATATAACACACACGCTACAGCACGCAGCCTGAGATGCCTTGTGCTGTCTCCTGCCTGGCCTCCACCTGCCTCAACACGAGGGAATTCTCTGCAATGTCCTGCAAAAGACCTGCTTGCCCTGTCCTAGGGCCTCTCAACAGTTCTTGATCTTCACAGGAAAATCAGCAAATAGATAGTTATTGTCCCTACTTTATTCATGGGTACACTTGCTCACTGAGAGAATAAATAAAATCCTAGAACTCTCTGTAGAAATAAGTGAATCCCAACAACTGGAATGCTCTGATTACTTCTGAATCTTGCAGTATTAATAAATAAAAATACAAAATTGCAAATCAGAAGGGACACACTAGTCCTGATTCCCATCACACTGTCTTGTTACAGGCAAAAGAATACAGAAGGTGAAAGCAGGATGCAGTACATAACCCAGCAAGGCTACCCAGGTGTAATTCTGTAACTTTACCATACTGTGAAAACTATATGGGTCATATGTTCAGTAGATCTAATATCCAGGAGGTCTTGCCAACATCCCACAGGTGTGCACAGGGGTGCAGTATGTGAAAGGAAAGCAATTATGTGGGTGTGTACACACACAAAATGGCGTTTCTAAATCCCGGATGAATTCATTCCACACATCTGCATCCATTTCACATTGAGGAATTAGATAAAGGGGAAGAGGAAGTGGAAAAAACAAAATCTCTTTTAAAGATACCTGAGCATTAATGCTGCTCTTGGTTGGCTCTGTCCTCAAGCATTTCACCCTTTCCTAAGACCTGCTTCATCAGACCCTCTGTAAACGGGCAGTGACAGGCCCAACCCAGGTGTCCTGGGGTCAATACACAAGTTTTTGTTGACTTCAACCCCACCTCCTATGCAGACTGTGCTTCCAGACTGGAGACAAGTAGGAAGAAAGTGAGAGAGGCATCCCCCCCACTTCCAGTGTAATTGACAGGAGGGATTTTCTTGGGGATTTTAACTTGAAAACCAAACAATAAGCTACAATCCAGTCATTGTTCTGGTCACTTTACTCACATGTTACAGACCTTTATTTTATTCTCTGTCTGTTTTTGTCCTCTCAGTTTACACTTGTAGAGGTAGGGACCTGGCTATGCATCTGTGTTTTTGGAGTGCTTCCACAATGCACAGGAGAGGTTATACTACAAGCAGACTAAGTGCAACAAAGTGACATTATACCAGGCCAGCAAGGAGGGTAATAAAAGTTGAAGCAAGGTCTCTTGGGTCTCAAAGAACACAAACTATGGAGTCAGCTGGACTTTGCGTGTGAAGAAGGAGGGGAAGAACACAACTTGTATCCCTGTATTACACTACCCTCTGCAAAACATATGCTTAGAGATAGATAAATATCAGACAACAGGTGATTGCTGCATTAAATTAACTTACACCTGATGGAGCAGGAATGCAGAATACAATCTCTTTTTAAGTGCAGAAAAATTGGTGCTGAGAAATTGGATTAACCTCCTTTGCTGGGGAATACTTTAATCTTCTCTGTACCTCTCCAATTTCTTGTTGGTTTTTGAAGGCATGCTTTACTTAGTGCAATTGCCCTTCCCTGTTTGCAAATAAAGGGCTGTATCCTGAAGTCCTTCCCCTGAACGATAGAATTTGGACCTTAAACTGCAGTATATTATTTCTACATGAAATTTTCCCTATTATAAGAAAGCTTAACCTTCAGTGATTGTTAAATTTACTGATTGTTAATATTAAAGAACAGCAAATAAATGTTATGAATATATCAGATGCTGTTGTGATAGTAGAATCTAGATATATAGATAACTTTTTTTTTTTTGGATCTCAGCATCTGGAATCAAGTTCAATATGAAAATTAAAAATATTAGCTTGTAACTCACAAGATTTCAGGAGAGTATTGGAAATAAAGCCTGAGTGGAATGTAAAATCTGCTAACACAAAGCAATATTTATTGAGCAGATGAAAGGCACCCAGTCCTCAAGGGATACATCACCTCCACATTTTTCTACTGCCCTCTCTTCTCCCTGCTCCAGTAACCCCATTTTTATTTCTCCAGCAACACCCCCATTTCCACCCTATTACATGACCCTGCCTGCTGTACCCCAGCTCTCTCTAGCATTTCCCCCACATTTGGCCAGCACAGCACTTCAGATGCCCAAAGCAGACAATCTCTCAGTGGATCCATTCCTCTTTGCTCCCAGGACTGTCAAATGCATCTCACACCCAGCAGAGCTCTTGTGCACCATGTATGACAGGGCCCAAACTCAATCATGCTTTCAACTTCCTGATCTCCACAGATGCCAAGGAAAACATAGCATAAATGAGCTTCATTTTTTGTTCAAATCCAAAATTCTTAAAGTGGGTAGGAATTTCCATATACTTATAAAGTCCTTAGAAAATTACTTCCCAATAAAGCTATTTATATATATATATAAACACACACAACCAAACCCCCAGCCATGCGCCAGAACTCCATCCTCACGGGCTGCCAAAAAAAGAGCAACTCATTTTACGAGCGCTAAATAACTCAAACCATCTGGGAGAAGGAAACCACAGCATTTAACTTTTTCTGTTTTTCCCTTTTGCACTTCATTTAGCCCTTTCTGCCCATGCCTCCTGCAGCCCAGGGTGCTCCCCTATCCCAGGATTAGCAGAGATCTCTTCCGATTGCTCACACCTGCACCTCGGAGCAGCTCCGTTCCGCTCTGTGCAATCAGCCGTGCCTCCGTAAGGCCATCAGCTCCGGGCTGACAGGCGAACAGAGACCCACCTGATGGGTCAGACCAGACACCTGCAAAGGCACTGGAAAAGGAAGAAGAGTGGAGAGGGAGGAAAGGAAGGGGTGGAATTACACAATTAAAAGACCAGGTTGATGTTTTGAAGGGGAGGAGTATTACCTGCTACCCACAGGCATATAACAAATACCTGACTGTGAAACCAGCCCTCCTATGCAACTCCCAGTGAAGTTGTTTGCTTGTTTAATACCCAGTGGAGTAGGTCTTATTGATAGAAGTCAATCTACTGGTTTCAAAACGAGAGGTCAGGTCTCCTAGTAGCTATTGTTTCGGAAATCTAAATTTAATTTGCCACCAGATCTCCATTACCAAAATGTAAAGAAAGACTGGTGAAATACTAAACTATTGTTCTTTCATAGATGCACACTGAATAAATCAAGCCAACTGATTTTCCTTTGTTTCAAATATTTCTGTGAAATAAGAACATGAAACTCTGACATTCCCCTACAGCTGGATTATGCCTGTGCTGGATGGAAAATTACCTATTACTGAACAGGGAGAGCACCCTGAAACATCCATAACTAAATACGATCAGTAGGGTGTGTTTATGCTACAGTAATTAGTTTTAACAAAAGAGTACACAACCCCCAAACCATGTGTGATTACTGCTGTCTCAAAGTAAAAATATGAATAACAGTGTTCCTGAGAGAGTATCACAACTCTTATACAAGTGTGACCACACAGGGCCCAGCACAGATTCATCATTTGAGAAGAATAAAATTGTATTAAAAAAAAATGTAGAGAAGAATGTCAGAATCAGGTGTGTGTGCTCCTGCCTATTCCCTGTCTTAAAATTCATTTCAGATTAATTCACTGTATGAAGGGGTCTCATCTCATTATTAATATTATTTTAAATCTTGTTCTGGAAACTGACGAAACTCAGGCCTCAGCTGATGTTATTTACTTCTGGGCCATCCATTGATCAAAGGTAAGCATGTGACCTCGAACCAGTTTTAGCTCCAGTTTATGAACTGAAGTTTAAAGGTAGCACTTAGAGAAGGGATGGCAGTAACCTGTGCCTCTTCAGGCAGCACTGAGCCCCAAGATCAATTCTTCTCCAATGTTGCTCCTTGTTTCTAACTACTGCAGAAAGTGCAGAAACCTAATGTTGATACAGGAAAGAGAAGACACGACCTCCTTGCTTTCCAAAGAGACAGACAACAAAGCACTGCGACCTTGGGCTACTGCCGGGCAGATCGTGGGCACTCTCCTTTCCAGGGCACTCCGGACTAAACAGACTTATTTTGCTCCAGCCATGGCATTTACCCTTGTAGCAACATTGGCACGGCCACAGCACCCAAAATATTTGCAAGAACCACCTCAACATTTATCCACCAGAGAGAGAGACAGGATGTATCGGTGTGAGGATGAGTACTGTGGAAACACAGAGGCAACTGGCAAGGGCTGTGTGTATCCAGTGTCCACCCAAGACTTCCCACAGGTAGGGCACCCACGGAAGGAAGGCACTGAGGAAGTCAAAGATAATTGAACATTGTGGTAGCTTTGGGCAGACTGCCTCACACAGCCCTCACTAACATGTCTGGCTCTTTTCTCTCTTACCAGGAGCATGGCATTACCAGCGATGCCAGATTGGAATGGCTCCAATCCAAGTACAGATTTGTTAACACTTCCCTACCTCTGAGCAAGGACAAAGTTTATCCTAACTTTACCTGTGCTTAGAAACTCTTCTTTCTATGACCAGTAAGGAGCAGAAATTGTCAAACCCTTTGGATGTATCTGTTTCACAACTACGTGTAAAATCTCCGAATATCCAGCAGCATATTGACAGTCATTGCTCAGTCTTGGATATTATTTTGCAGCTAAAATCAAAGTAAGAAACAATTAGCATCATCCCACTTTGTAACAGAGTATTTTATCAGCTGAGCAGAATGCAGAGCATAATTATATGGCTACATCCAGAGATTACACACTGCGTCAAATGTCAAATCACGTCGTGTTAACCACCAAGTTATCCTGAAATTGTTCAGCGATAAGTGAGAAAGAATTTGGTCTCTCTCTGTGTGGTCTCTCTGCTGGGTGCATATTTTCCAGCTGTTATCCCCCTGACCTGCATACCTGCCGTGGACTCCTTCAAGCTTATCAATCAAGCTAGAGAACAGAAAGCCTAGCCTGACATCTGACCAGCTAAGAGGAAGCGAGCAGTAACCCTCTGCTATCTAGTCCCTTTCTGCTTATCCCCGTGATGTAGGAAATGAACCAACACCTTGCTGAAGAATAATGAATGGAGCTGATGGATCAAGGTCAAACAGGCCTGACAGGTCCTTAAAAAAAAAACAACAACAACCAAAAAAACCCACCAAGAACTCCTTATTTACTCTTAAAGTCAAACCAAGATAGTCAACATTCACTTACAAATGATTAATGTAGGATGGAGACTTCCTGTTATTTCTCTGGTTTGAGATCCATGAACAAGTAGTGAACTTCATTAAAGCTTTTTTTCATCACAGGCCCAGAAAAGAGTAGATCACCTGCTTGTGCCTTTGAAAGATCATTTCTACAGGGCACATAGCCTCTCTTGGTAAGCATTGACTGTTATTTGGGGAACATAATATTTCAAAGGAAAAAAGGACCAAAAGCACTAGGTTTCCATGCTCTTCTCCTTTACAAGTATTAAACCCATCCACATAAGGGGAAAATGGACATAAAATATTATTAGACGACTGCAAGGACAGAAAAGGGTATCGAGACCAGGCCTGTAGAAATTACAATAGCCACATATAAGACATTTCATCCCAACCTTCTGCACCAGTCCATGCATCTTCAGATGATCTCCCACTGGAGACCTGGGAATTTTGCTTGTTTTACAAATTACTAGTGGCATTTTTTAAATTTTCCTTTTTGACTGGTCAAATAGTAAAACAGCCCCAGCCAGAATTTAGTCTATTTAGTGCTGCCAAATTTTGAAAGTGTTATTTTCTAATCTATTGGCACTTGAAGTTTTCCAAATCAGTGAAATACAAATCATCATAAATGAGTCCTCTTTCATGAACTCTGGTCTTAGAAGTGACACACAGGTATAAAAAACAAGATCAACATCACCTTCAGTCAAGGACGTCCTGAGTTTTATTAACAAAAATCAAAGCCTTTTAAGCCAATAAGAAGGAAATTGGGAAGGAAATTCAGGACTGGGTATGTTGGGTTTTAAACCACTATATACAACTGGATCTGTGTCCCTTGAGGGAGGAAAGAAAAAAAAACCACCAAAAAGAAAAGACTGCACTATGCTTGGATCTTAGCTTTTTCTTTAACCTATATCCTCCCTTTTAGTGCAGCTGTTTACCACCACCTCTCTAAATCTGAGAATATGGTTTATATGAATGCTTTGTCCAATTTTAATAGAAATTTACAATAACCACCAAATATGGAAAAAAAGGAAAAAAAAACAACAGAGCCCAAAAGAGATTAAGAAGCTTAATTACACCACATCTATGCAACATGAGGTGCTTAAGCAGTGACAGCAAAGAGATTCCTTTTCTCAGAAAAGATCAGATATGAGAAAGTACTGACGCATTAGCAGGGCCCACCTGTGTGTTAGTCTTAGACCACACTAATGTAAGTTTGCTTTTTTTATTATTTATTTATTTTGCCCAGAATAGGGAAGGGGGAGAATATAAAGGATAACTCCAGGCACCCTTTCATAACTTTCTAGTATAAAAATTCATTAGCATTCCACAAATAATGAACCTTTTAAACCCAACTGAATGCATTGGTTGAGTTGGTTTTCTGAGATTTGTCTCCTCCTCTCCTCATCCAACCCTTCAAAGGAATGCCTCTTTTCTATTAAAAGTCTGTGTCTTGTAAAAATTCACCACACCCTAGGATTTCCCCTCTTGGAATACACTGCTCAAAACTTGTAATTCAGGCATCTTATTTTTAGAAATTTCCAGAACAATCCCATCTGGAATGTGATTGATCAGAGAAGGAAGAGGAGGGTGTGTTTTGGTAATTGTACTCTCTTCTTCTCCATAAATCATAGAAATTCAATATAAAATAATCCTTCTACAATTCAGAGAGAGAACCACATACAAGTCTGGTAACTCCTTTCTAGCCCAGAAAGATACAGCTTGTATTTTGGGGTGTATCTTCTGAGGTAAAGAAACATGGACAAAAACGGACCAGGACTGGCATCTGAATAGGGCTGGGTAACACCAGGCAAACAAAGGGGGCAGCTGGGCTCTCACAGGTCAGAGCTGGAGTAGCTTTGGTGCCATCTCCTAATAGGAACAGCAAAAGGCAAAACCCAAACTGAGAGAAAGGCAGAATCAGGTAGACTTCAAGATAGGGACAGACTTCAAAATGGGATCTATATGCAAATACTGCTTGAGACAGCAACAACACACTTGATAATGCAGTGCAATGCTAAAATAAACAGTGCTGTATTTACCTGAGCCTCTCCACACTGAGGGCATAAAGGAAGTCATTGGCACATTCTGTCCATGCAAATGGAACTCAAATAAGGGTCTGGGGCAAATCTGGAAAATCAAACAGGCTAGGCCAAAAAGAAAAAATAGCAGGAAGCCTACCAGGTGTTTCTGAATTTATTTTTTCTTATTTTATTTCTACACATAGAAATTCTCCTGACTCACTGCTAAGGAAACACAAAAGGAAAATAAATTCATAAATTTTGCTTCCTTTCCTATTTTTAGGCAGGAAAAACTTGAGGGTTTTTTAATCAAGTTGTAAAATTCACATTCAGATACAGTTACGTCTAAAAAAATAGGTAGAAATGCATAGTGCTGGCTTTTACTTCTGTTAGTTTTACAAAAAAAATAGACTGGAGAGATAAATGAATATGAAGTCATTACAAGTAGGTTCTTTCTCTTGCCACTCTTCTACACAGCTGTCTTACAGTCCAGAGTTATAATATCAGTGTTCTACAGTCATTGCAACCGGCATAATCACCAAAGTATGGATTACTCCAGGCAAGCCTTGTCCTCAAGGCTCCCTGACACTGCAATTGTCAACAAAGCACAGAATTAAAAGGCACCATAGCAAGGGTATTTCAGCAAATTGGAATTCAGGGATTTTGAAGTAGGGATGGATCAAACACAGATTTCTGTTCCCTGCAGAAACAAGAGCAGTGCTCTTGTGCAAAGTACTACCTTACGGAAACTTAGTCCTCAACTGGGCAACGCTCACTAAGTGGTACAACTATTTCCTACCCAGGGTCAGAGGTGACAGCATAGCAGAACTTTTGTGTCAAGGTCATCTTTCCAGACCATGCTCAGACAGATAGTCACTGCCAATTTTTAGTGACATATCAAACAACCACAACAAAATAAAGGCTTTAGTTTAGGAATTTCTACTTAATGATCTCAGAGCTTTTGCAGAAACAGGAGAGTAAATTTAAATTAAATCTTCCTTATTTGGGGGGAATACTTCAGCTTAAAAAAGAAGACAGAAAGTGATATGCAATATATCAAAGTGAATGTGAGTCAGATGTGGTTGGAACATAGTGAACAGGAGATTAAATATTAACGAAAAAAAATGGGTTCGTCACATAATATACAAGCATTATTCAATAGATGATGGTATTATGTATTATGGTATCACTGAACAGTGAGGATATTTGATGCTATATTTGTAAGGATTTGGTGGTCTCACTCCTAATTCCTACTCTGTTGCTATAACCAGAAGGGCCATACAATGAAATCTAAATATTCCCACTAATGTTTCCTCTTAGCCATTCTAGGAGACAATTGATGGTCTCTGGTCTGCTGATAAAAATAACTCAATAAAAGGAGAAGAATTTGCACTACTATTAAGTAGGAAATTTGCAAGCAGGTAATCAATGCTCTGCAGGGACAGAGTGAAATCTGCTGCATTGCAAATGCCGCATCTTCATATTCCAAGTAAAACAAGCCCCATACAGCTCAATTCTGAGGCTATTCAGATGTGGATTTCTTTTCCTGGATTCCCTAGATTCATAAAAGGGAAAGAGTGAAGCATTTTCCCTCTCCAGCCTGTTCCTGCCTACAAGTATGAAGAGAACAAAAAGCTGACTAGCGCAACCACCTTCCTCTCTTGCAGTTTTGGTTAAGGCCTTGGATTCCAGCTCCACCCCAACCAAACTGCCATAAGTCTGTGCAAGGATCTGGTCAAGGCAGACACACAACAATATAAGAATGTCTGCCATGCANCAGGCTAGGCCAAAAAGAAAAAATAGCAGGAAGCCTACCAGGTGTTTCTGAATTTACTTATTTTATTTCTACACAGATTAATTCTCCTGACTCACTGCTAAGGAAACACAAAAGGAAAGTAAATTCATAAATTTTGCTTCCTTTCCTATTTTTAGGCAGGAAAAACTTGAGGGTTTTTTAATCAAGTTGTAAAATTCACATTCAGATACAGTTACGTCTAAAAAAATAGGTAGAAATGCATAGTGCTGGCTTTTACTTCTGTTAGTTTTACAAAAAAAATAGACTGGAGAGATAAATGAATATGAAGTCATTACAAGTAGGTTCTTTCTCTTGCCACTCTTCTACACAGCTGTCTTACAGTCCAGAGTTATAATATCAGTGTTCTACAGTCATTGCAACCGGCATAATCACCAAAGTATGGANTGCTGGCTTTTACTTCTGTTAGTTTTACAAAAAAAAATAGACTGGAGAGATAAATGAATATGAAGTCATTACAAGTAGGTTCTTTCTCTTGCCACTCTTCTACACAGCTGTCTTACAGTCCAGAGTTATAATATCAGTGTTCTACAGTCATTGCAACCGGCATAATCACCAAAGTATGGATTACTCCAGGCAAGCCTTGTCCTCAAGGCTCCCAGACACTGCAATTGTCAACAAAGCACAGAATTAAAAGGCACCAAAGCAAGGGTATTTCAGCAAATTGGAATTCAGGGATTTTGAAGTAGGGATGGATCAAACACAGATTTCTGTTCCCTGCAGAAACAAGAGCAGTGCTCTTGTGCAAAGTACTACCTTACGGAAACTTAGTCCTCAACTGGGCAACGCTCACTAAGTGGTACAACTATTTCCTACCCAGGGTCAGAGGTGACAGCATAGCAGAACTTTTGTGTCAAGGTCATCTTTCCAGACCATGCTCAGACAGATAGTCACTGCCAATTTTTAGTGACATATCAAACAACCACAACAAAATAAAGGCTTTAGTTTAGGAATTTCTACTTAATGATCTCAGAGCTTTTGCAGAAACAGGAGAGTAAATTTAAATTAAATCTTCCTTATTTGGGGGGAATACTTCAGCTTAAAAAAGAAGACAGAAAGTGATATGCAATATATCAAAGTGAATGTGAGTCAGATGTGGTTGGAACATAGTGAACAGGAGATTAAATATTAACGAAAAAAAATGGGTTCGTCACATAATATACAAGCATTATTCAATAGATGATGGTATTATGTATTATGGTATCACTGAACAGTGAGGATATTTGATGCTATATTTGTAAGGATTTGGTGGTCTCACTCCTAATTCCTACTCTGTTGCTATAACTAGAAGGGCCATACAATGAAATCTAAATATTCCCACTAATGTTTCCTCTTAGCCATTCTAGGAGACAATTGATGGTCTCTGGTCTGCTGATAAAAATAACTCAATAAAAGGAGAAGAATTTGCACTACTATTAAGTAGGAAATTTGCAAGCAGGTAATCAATGCTCTGCAGGGACAGAGTGAAATCTGCTGCATTGCAAATGCCGCATCTTCATATTCCAAGTAAAACAAGCCCCATACAGCTCAATTCTGAGGCTATTCAGATGTGGATTTCTTTTCCTGGATTCCCTAGATTCATAAAAGGGAAAGAGTGAAGCATTTTCCCTCTCCAGCCTGTTCCTGCCTACAAGTATGAAGAGAACAAAAAGCTGACTAGCGCAACCACCTTCCTCTCTTGCAGTTTTGGTTAAGGCCTTGGATTCCAGCTCCACCCCAACCAAACTGCCATAAGTCTGTGCAAGGATCTGGTCAAGGCAGACACACAACAATATAAGAATGTCTGCCATGCAACACTCAGCTCTATGTGCCTATACCATGTTCATCGTCGTGATGAGCTTCAGGAATTATTGAAAATCTGCCTATTTGTCAACCCAGGGTACATTCATCACCAGGGCTGCATAACCACAGCACACATAAAGCCCTTGTACACAGCACACACCCCTTTTGAGTGTTCATTTGGCTCCTTTTGCACAAAAACCTTTAAGAAAATAAGGACCAAGATGCACCAGGTCTTACAGGCATCTGTGTCACAGGAAGGGCCTCTGTATCCGTTGCCCTGATTCAGAGAATAAAGGTCTGTGCAGTGCCACCTCATGCTATTTCCTCATATAAAAGGAAAAGGCTTCCATCTACAGTCCATTAAACACAATTTTACCTTCACAATACATTCCACATTAGAAATAAACATTATTTATTTATTTTTAAATGGTCCCATTTTTTGCCATCAAGGACAGATAAATCCTCCAAATGAAGAGCACACCAGACAATTATTTTAAAATACGTGTGCTTCTGAGTCACACTATGTAAAAGAGAGATACCACCTCCCACATACACACGCACCAGAAAGGAAACTCAAAGGCAAAAATAAGGAAAGAAAAGACACCTTTTCTTTCCTATTGCAAACTGCACCCCACACTAGGGGTATTCGGTAAGAAACACTGATTGCACCGTTGTTATTTGAGTTTAGATCCACTCTAACTTTCAATCACATCACCTGTACTCTTCCAAAACAGATTCAAAGATCTAAAAGAGCAGCTTGATAAAAGAGAGGGACACTTATTTATTTATTTATTAAAAGGACATTTTTCCCAGACTTTAACTAAACCTCATCCACTCTTGTCACTCTGGGCAGACAGTTGAAAGCAATATTAGAGGAGGTAATTGCATAGATCAGTCAACAGCCTTTGTCCCCTTGCCACTGAGACTTACAGTAAAATGGGCACAAGAAAACATTGTACTGGATTAAAGGCAGGTCTTTTTCTCCAGTTGCTTGCTGCTTACCAGCTGTTGTGTTCAATGGCAGGGACAGAAGCTCTGGTGGTATCTATAGGGGAAATCTAGCCTGACACTGGCTCTTCCCCCCACCCCCGCCCTTCTCTCCAGCCTTGAAACAGATTACTCTTTGTTTTTAAAGTGAAACTTTACCAAAAAGTATTCTATCTTGTCATCTACCATTAAGTCATTAATCATGTGTACAGAGCACTTTACTAGCTATGAATTTTTAGGATTCTGCATTTACAAGAACACCATCGCTGTAACTTCTCAGGTTGACAAACATTTTTCTGAAACCTTTGATCTTATTTGGAGCAACTCATGAAAAGACTCAGACTAGCTGCTTAAACAAACAGTACGGGGAACAGACAAATTTTATTAACATTTGATTGTAAATCACTGGCAGCAGCCCACATGCTGATAAAAACAGATACTGCACTGTCAAAGAAAGACTGTACCTGTTATGAGTATGTCAGAACAGTTGTAAGAAAGCTCCAAGTGTACCTCATAAGTGACAGAATTACAGCTGCAAAGTACAGTGAGATTGAATACAAATCAAAGGGCACTGAACAGATATGCAACAATAGAATTAAAAAGTCAAAAATAGNATATTTTAAAGGTATTGAAAGTGTTTTTAAATAAATAAATTTCTACCACCACTCAAGGCAAACTTTAAACAAATCATATAAATTTACTACCTTTGTAGAAATTTTAATCCAAGTTTCTGATGCACACTTTGTGATTAGATACCTATCCTCATGGATTGAGCCAAAACCTCAGACCCAAAGAAGTGAAAAATTTTGCAACCATTTACAAAAATTGATGTATGAACTCCCATAGAGACAAATATCTTTTTTTGTTTTCTTTGACTTCATTTTTATGAGAAACAAGTTCAGACTTTAACAGATACCTAAACTCCAAAGTTTTTCAGGAAAGTGGCTCCAAGTTAGCTTCCTGCTGGAAGGAGAAGTAGTGCATAATTGTGTGGCCACAGCCACAGAAAGTTTAATCACGGAAACCCCCTCCCTCCATCTCACCACTCATTCTCACTCCTGCCCCCTTGCCACAGTTTGCCTCCTTGCTTCCTGCAGCAGCCTAGCGGGTGGAAATTTAATCTGGATTCCCCACCAAGACCTACACCATGTGCCTGGGAGCTGTTTCAGCCTTCCTCCCACTCTGCACACCAATCCTTCCCCAGGCAACAACACCCCACTGGGGCCTCTTTGGGAAGGGGCTGGAATTCCTGTGCATTTGCCTTTGTTTAGAGTGGAAACAAGTGATTAACTCTCTTTACTGTTAATGGAAGTTAAGGGCAGTGGTTAAACTTGCCACTTTCAGCAGGGTTTAACACACCTGAAAACACCACCTGTCACAGAAGGAAACAAGAAAACATGCCAGCACTAAAGAAGCAGTTGAATTTGATGTAACAGCCCCTTTTCGTAAGGTTAACTGCATTCAAGTCTGTGGAGAGTCTCAGGGTTGGAGTCACAAAACCACTTTCAAGGGAGCTTACTCATGTAGCCTTTACATTAGGGGACCTCCCACGAAAGCCAAGTCCTAGAAGCCTACGGCACAGCCATATAACAACACACCTTTGTCCCAGGATNACATTTTTCCCAGACTTTAACTAAACCTCATCCACTCTTGTCACTCTGGGCAGACAGTTGAAAGCAATATTAGAGGAGGTAATTGCATAGATCAGTCAACAGCCTTTGTCCCCTTGCCACTGAGACTTACAGTAAAATGGGCACAAGAAAACATTGTACTGGATTAAAGGCAGGTCTTTTTCTCCAGTTGCTTGCTGCTTACCAGCTGTTGTGTTCAATGGCAGGGACAGAAGCTCTGGTGGTATCTATAGGGGAAATCTAGCCTGACACTGGCTCTTCCCCCCACCCCCGCCCTTCTCTCCAGCCTTGAAACAGATTACTCTTTGTTTTTAAAGTGAAACTTTACCAAAAAGTATTCTATCTTGTCATCTACCATTAAGTCATTAATCATGTGTACAGAGCACTTTACTAGCTATGAATTTTTAGGATTCTGCATTTACAAGAACACCATCGCTGTAACTTCTCAGGTTGACAAACATTTTTCTGAAACCTTTGATCTTATTTGGAGCAACTCATGAAAAGACTCAGACTAGCTGCTTAAACAAACAGTACGGGGAACAGACAAATTTTATTAACATTTGATTGTAAATCACTGGCAGCAGCCCACATGCTGATAAAAACAGATACTGCACTGTCAAAGAAAGACTGTACCTGTTATGAGTATGTCAGAACAGTTGTAAGAAAGCTCCAAGTGTACCTCGTAAGTGACAGAATTACAGCTGCAAAGTACAGTGAGATTGAATACAAATCAAAGGGCACTGAACAGATATGCAACAATAGAATTAAAAAGTCAAAAATAGAAATTGTTTTGTGCCAGAACATACATCGTCAGCACCATCTTTAGGAGGGGAGTCATCACTCAGGTTTTGACAGCAGAGACTGTAAATGGATTCTGTTTCCACAATAGTACATTTTATCTTCACGTTCTGACCTAATTCAAAAGCATTGAAAAGCACAGTGTTGAGACTGGCCCTGGAATTCTTAAGCCAAGTCCTATCATTTTAACCATGCAGTAGTTTAATAGGACCATTAAAAACAGCAAAACAACATCAGCTCCATTGCAGCATTTGCATCACATAAAAGCATTTTATGAGAAAACATCCAAAGCCAGCTCATTTGTAGGTGTATGTTTAAATACCTTTCCCACCTGAAAGTTGCATACAAGAGAGAGTTGAAACAAGTCTTTTGCTATTGATTACAGAATTTTCTAAGTTACTGCTTACCTCAGAAACTATGATCTGAACTTCTCTGGGAAAAAAAAAAACAACACCTATTCCTGAAGTAATTACTCTACTATTGTTGGGTTTTTTTTACTGAAGCTTCTAAAAATAAAAATCAAAGGTATACACGACCTTTCATATATATATATATATATATATATATATATTTTAAAGGTATTGAAAGTGTTTTTAAATAAATAAATTTCTACCACCACTCAAGGCAAACTTTAAACAAATCATATAAATTTACTACCTTTGTAGAAATTTTAATCCAAGTTTCTGATGCACACTTTGTGATTAGATACCTATCCTCATGGATTGAGCCAAAACCTCAGACCCAAAGAAGTGAAAAATTTTGCAACCATTTACAAAAATTGATGTATGAACTCCCATAGAGACAAACATCTTTTTTTGTTTNTGCATTTGCCTTTGTTTAGAGTGGAAACAAGTGATTAACTCTCTTTACTGTTAATGGAAGTTAAGGGCAGTGGTTAAACTTGCCACTTTCAGCAGGGTTTAACACACCTGAAAACACCACCTGTCACAGAAGGAAACAAGAAAACATGCCAGCACTAAAGAAGCAGTTGAATTTGATGTAACAGCCCCTTTTCGTAAGGTTAACTGCATTCAAGTCTGTGGAGAGTCTCAGGGTTGGAGTCACAAAACCACTTTCAAGGGAGCTTACTCATGTAGCCTTTACATTAGGGGACCTCCCACGAAAGCCAAGTCCTAGAAGCCTACGGCACAGCCATATAACAACACACCTTTGTCCCAGGATACCATTTAGCAAATATCTTCACATTACCTTTAAAAATAGTCCTTGGAAACGTGTAGTTGCATTAACTCCTTGTGAGACATTTTTGATATCTTTACATTCCCATCTAGATCCACCTTAACACAGGGCAGACCAATATTAGGATTGCAGATGGACAAACACATCCCAAAGGATGAAGATTTAATAACCTAGGAGAGACTGCACATAAGAGTCCCTTTTTTGGCTGCCAGTTGTGGCCACATCAGGGCACCCAAGCTGCTTACATGCCTTACATGAACTTGCAATTAAGATCCAATATCTCAGATGAAGACATTGAATGCTGAGCCTGAATCTTGTTCTCCTGTTAACAGATATAGAGTGCAGGACAGTGTTCAACTGGTCTTACTTCAGACACCACATCACTGCTTACAAATTGGATAAATTAGCGTCACTACACCAACCTGAGGTGCAAATCAAACAATAGGATTCCCAGGAATTTGCAGATGCAAAAAGGTGGGTTACAGTTGCATGGCCAATTTACACGTAAAGCTGCCACAACCGCACATGAGGAAGGGAAACAGCCTGTCAGCTGTGGATTTGCATACGTAATTAGCAGGGTTAAATAGAAAGACACATGGAAGTTTTACCCACAAGTGTTTTTGCATGCGCACACACACAAAGGGCAGAAAATTGGGTCTTGGAAGTGTCCTGGTAAAACAACATGTAAAGTAAGAGCTCCACGACACAGAGACGCTGGGCAAAGGGCCAGGAGCTCCTGAGTTGTAATCTCATCTGTGCAACTGAATCACTGTGGGTTTAGGCAAGTAATTAAACTTTCCACTGTCTTGGTTTTCTACTTGTGTTAGATACAGCCCAGTATTTTTCCCTTCATGTATGAAAGGGTAAATAAAGATAAGAGCTACTACTTTACTGCCTGATCTTTGCAGTTTAAAGCACCAAGAGCAGTAAATTTATTACAGTGTTTGATTCTAGATTTGTTCTCTTATCCCACAGATATACAATGATAGTTCCTCCAGAGGATATGAGACAGATTTATGAATCCTTCAGTGTAGGCACTACATAAAACCAACTAAAATTAATGATTTCAGTGACTAAGATAATGAAATTTTAAGATCATTTTGTACTACAAATTAATTTCTCAGGGCAAAGTTTTCCTGTTACATTAGTTTGGTATGATGGAGATGTTGCCATCTCCTGTGGTGGTAGATATTTCATAAACATCTAGTAACAACCAAAAAGGAGGTTGTAATCTACTACATACCAAATGAGCTCAATTACTTCATCAGTTTACATTATGTTCTTAAAACAACAGCTCTAAATCTTTTCAGGACCTTAGAAATAAGCTGCAAAGTAACCCTATACAGAAGCCTGGGTTCAGAGAGGGGAAGTCTTCTCTGAGATATGATTTGTTTTCTTTGGTCCTTGCAAAGTCCCACAGTTAAACTTAACCCTGCTGGTCCAATGTCACTTAGATCAGTGTGAGATGGAACAACAGACCTTCTACAGTAGTAAAACAGCTCAACTTCTATCTTGTTCTACAGTGACTTACACACAATCATTAGTATGTAATCTGCAGCTCCTTACACAACTCTGACGTGTTTTGGCCTGTGATGTGTAATGGGCTGCCAGGTGCACAGAAGGGATTGAAACAACATCTTCAAGGGAAGTCCTGCCTGAAAGACTGGATGAGATGGACACAGCTGAAAGATCACAGGAGGTAAAAACTCATGCAACGTAGTGTAGGTCCTTTCCTTGTTACTGAACTGCAAACCCTAATTACAATCTCTTCTTTTCACCAGTGAACTGAGTTGGAACCTCTGTCCTTGAATCTGCCCCAAATAAATGTCTCCTCCATGGAGAAAGTGAGAAATACAATGTGATTTATCACCATAAACTAAAGTGAAATGTTCCTATTTAAAGTTTATTGCATCTATTGTTTCCATAGAGCATGACTGTTTCCAGCAAATGCCTGTAAGAATGCCAGTCCTTTTGTATTGCCTGCAATTAGCTTATCTCCAATTATATAAACAGGTACATGATGACAGTCTTCAGTAATAGAGCTATTATAGGGAAAATAAGGGTTGCTTTACTTTGAGTGTAGGTCTTAGCAGAAAACAGATTAAAGCTTATGTGGATATACAAAATAATAGGCTAATTCTATTGTCTGCCTCTCCTAAATTATTTTATTAGATGGAACGTATTAATTATAATGAAAGAGAACCCCTGACTCTGTTGGCTTCTAATGAAAATTCCTTTGTATCATCACGGCAGGATTTCCCACCATTTTCTCTTTCTGATGAAATTAACTCCCTATGGTTGGTCACCAGGATAAGCTCATTTTAGCCAATCAGCTTGGGAGCTGCCATTTACCTCACAAAGAGAGAAAAAGGTATCTGCTGTCATAGCAACCAGTGGCTTTGCTCTGATCATCTTTGGATCCTTTAGCATAATGAAAAACACCAGCTTGCTTTTTAGATGATTAATCTTTTCCCCTGTGAACCTACTTGAATACATTAGCAAAACAAGTATGAAAAATTTGTTTATCCCAAGATAATCATTAGAAAATTACCTGCAAAAGTAATTCTCATTAGGGCAGAGTTGTGAATAGGAGACCATATGGTGAATGAAAGCAGCAAGAAGCAAGAAAATCTCAAAGCTGCAACAGGTTGCAAAGTTTACCAGATTTCGGACTGAATGTGGAAATTGGTTAAGCATCAAAAGTTGTGAAAATTTGTTTTCTTACTAAAATTTCAAATAGGTTACAAGGAAGACTCAACAGATTCTACAACCAGGCCTGAAAATCCTTACCTACACAAACAGTCCTTTTGCGTGTGACCAGTGGTGCCAATTCCAGAGGGCCTCATCCCAACTGCATCTTGTAACCCTGGAGAACCTTAACTTCAGTGGTGCTAAGCTCAGAGCTGAAATATAGAACCAGATGCTTATCTTACACTAGTGTGAATTTAGATGTTATTACTTTAATATTTAAATGGCATTATAAATTTAAAATTATAGAAGATTTTGTACAACTTTTGTGAACCAACTCCAGGACAAAATGTAAGAAACTTAAGATTTCATAATACACTCTCTGACTTCTTTGGTATTCAAAATCTTATTTTAGCTATGTAAATGATGAGAAGTTAATATTATACTGGGGCAAGGTGAAAGAAAAGTGAGATCATTTGCAGTATTGAAATAGTTTAATTATGTTATACCCACAAGAAGTCCCAGTAGAACATATTTGGAATTCATACTATGTAAAGCTAAAATGACTCCTCCAGTTTCAACAAATCATTAGAAAAAGATAGAAAAAAAGGAGGAGGAAGAGATAAAAATTCCTACGAGGTATCAGCTTGGTTCTGAGAGCAAAACCTGATGTGATTCTGTGGAGTCTGTCTCAGTACACTGGAGCAGGACTATTCATACCAAAGGATGTTACTCTCAATTCTCATGTCTAAACATATAGATTTCTCACCTTAGCAAGAATTATTTTTCAAAACTGGGTTGTTCAGATAAACTTCTAGACATAAGCTTAAGATAAATAAATCAGTAATGTCCTCTTATCACACTCTGTTTACCATAGAAGAAAAAATATTTTGATTCCAACTCTTTTGAAAGTAACTGCAGTATTATAACATTCAAGAAGAACACGGAGTCACATCCTTTAACCTCAGAGCCATCACGCATTCTCTTCCAGGCTCAATGTTACATGACAATGACAGAACTGTAACGGGGCATTTCCCTGTGCAACACTTTCATTTGAACTCCATGAATAAATATTTCACATCAATGATAGAAGCAGTTAATTTTAAAGCTCTGCCGGTGGTTAACAATGGTTTTCTACCTATGAGAGTTTTAGAAGAACATGATGTTGAGTTTTGTGTCTGTTTATTTATTTTTTCCTCTGACTGGTGAACACGTGCTCTACTCAGGCTGTATCTCCTTCCTCAAATAGACTTCTAAGAGCTATCACAGACACTAACTAGATAGGAAAGCACATCCAGAATTACATATTTACTGCTGCGTGAACCCAAACCAAGTCCATATTTTTTTTCAAATGACTACTTCTGAACAGAAAGATGTCCCTTAAAAATTAAACGTATTGGATTTCCCAGGCCCTGGTTTCTCTCCACTTATTTATTTGCAGCCTCAGAGAGAAGCTGGTTGAAGAGCACAGAAAGGACAGGGATGACTCTTCCCATTGTGGGTGAATCCAGGAAAACAGAAAACTCCCTAGCAATTTATAGCACGGCTCTTCACATACCCACATTTTTTAAGAGTCTTAAAAAACCCACTCATTTTCACTTCTCTTTAGGCTATTCCATGGAAATACCCACAGATAGACCAGAAAAATAAGTGTTCAAACATTGAGGAAAAATAGGGAAAGAAATGTCTGTATTTCCAATTTGTGGGGGTACTTGTAGCTGCTGGAATTTGAACTTCACTAACAGCTAACTTTTTCTGCAGGTGACTTTAAATCCTGGATAAGTTTTGTATGAATTTCTAGTGGAAAATCTCAGGGGAATGGTCTCCAAACTGAACCTCCTTGATCTAAGATCTAGGTGGCAAGAGGTCCCAATCAGCTGCCGGGTACAGCAAGATCAAAATAAGCATGATTAGCATATTCAAAAATCCATTTTATTAAGCCAAGCCTCAAGTATTTAGCATGCAAATTTTTCCAGGGCCCTTGATGGAGCATTACTATCAGCACCAACCGCTGAAAGCAAAGTAATAACAGATGCAATAGCATCTCCAGGGTGACTTCAGATTTTCATCCATATGAAGTAATTAATCCTTACTTTGTGTATGTCTGGGTGCATTTATGTGTTTGTTCTGTTACCTTACCTATACTATCTACAGTTATCAGCTAAAACAACTGAAACTTTAGTTCTCCAGTATTATTAACAGTACAGGAATGCACAGATTAAAAAGCACACATCCTCTAAAATGTTTATTCATGGTCATTTCTTACATTCATATTGTGTTAATTTAGCACTGACAAGAAAATCCTGTGCATTTGATGAAGAGCTTTTTCCATACCCTTAATCTACTTCACACCAATCAGGGGAAGTGAAAAATATTCTTTAACAATTAGAACTCCACAGATACATGTTGTGCATTAAATGGTAACTATGTAATTAAAAGGAACAAATTTAAAATCTGACAACAATTGGTGCATCTCCAGCATTTAAAATGATTCAATTATTAATAATTCATGCTCAAAACCCCATATGTGGGCAATGAAGCAGAAGGAGAGATGAAAACGAAGTCTGATCCATGACTAACCTTACATCTGTACAGAGCCTGACTAAACAGAGTTACAGCATTATGTTTTCTACAACATTTACCCAAATACAGTAGGAAATTGTCACACCATAACATGTATTTGCAGCAATGCTCAACAGTTAGTTAATAGCATAGGAGTGGGGGAAAGCCAAGCTAATGCACAAGAATCCAGTTACGTGTACAGTTCCATTCCAAGTCCAATGAATCAGAGCACTGAGTGGCTTAGATGCCTGAAAGATTTTAATTTCACATGAGTTAAAGCCAAAACTGCTTTAAAAATTTTGAGGATCCAGTCGTCTTTATGATTTTGGTGCTGGTTTGAACAAAAATCAGGAAGTTTAATTTCTAGTACTGTATGGTCAGACTTTTAATGAGAAGCAGTTATCCTTCTGACATGCTAGTCTACATTTAAAATAGTAATTAGAAGATGATTCACAATGTCTTGTAGCTCACTTATCCCACCAGCAACTTGTTCTGAAATGTTATTAGATCTTCTCCCATGAATTTATTCTGAACTAGAAATTTGCACAAGCAACTCAGAATACCACAGATGTCTTTGTATCAATTCAGCCCAAAAGGAAACCTCGTAAGTATATATTTCATCCGTTAACCTACAAGAAACAATTACTTAATTCTATATCTAGGTTTTTACTTTTTCCTCTCTTTTTTTTTTAATCAGCTTTCCTTTTATAGCTTTCTTAGCAAATTTGATGCTGCAATAATCTGCATATGAAAATAACGGCAGTGATGTGCCTGAGTTAGCTGCAAAGCCATTTTCCAAGCAGCCCAAGTCAAGGAAGCTACACATTATGTTAAAGTCCTCCTGATCCAAGAAGTTGTAAGAGAAGACTGAGTAGCACAGAAAGGGAAGAGGTGCTAAATCCTTGAATTAATATATTGAATTATTACTATAATTTGTGCCACTACTACATTGCTGGACAAAAGTAAGAAGAGAGAGTGTGGTCTAGGAGATCACCCAGGATAGAAATGCATGCACAGTATCCTTAGAAATACAAACCCTAACCAGCATATGCAGTGTTATATCTTTCATTAAGTGCCATAGATATTTAAGAAGTATCCCACAATATATTCATGAAAAGTAGGGGTAGGACATATCATATTTTTCCCACTAATATATATAGTTGATTTATGTGTGTTGAAAGAGATTAAAGTTAGTATTTTAAACACACTCAAAAAAAAGTGTCATAAATAGATCTGTTTACTCCTGCGACCTTTTTGATGTCCTGGTTCTAATCATCGTTCCATATGTGGGGGGATGAGGGAAGAGACATGTTTATTCTGCATCTGATTTATTACAAAATCAAGACCATTCAGATTCAAATTCCACCCCTCTTTAAATGCATTGTTACTGTTCTCTCTTTCGCGCAATTTGCCACCACATGTAAAGGTCAAGTCCACTGGTAAAGTAATTCATATGGTTATCCAGATCCTATCCAAGCCATAAATTAATGTGACATAAACTGCCTACAGCGTTTCTTCTATTTCTAATGTTATACACAGGCAAGTCCAGCCTAGTGTACTGATAATTAAAGTAAAAACTGCATACACCTCCCCCAAGAACACACACTCCAAACAGGAAGTCAATTGGTTCCAGTGTGAGACTTGCTGAGGGAGACAAGCAATCACCTGTAGAAAACGTTAACTTTCAGCTTTCAGTGGAAAAATTAAGTCTGCTTTACCTCACAATTGCCACCTGTAACATGATCACAGAGTGAAGAGCCAAAGGAGGAACAAAAAGCTGCAAAATTTCATCAGAATCCTGATGTTCCTGATTTTACACAAAGCAACCAGAAGAGCTGCAGGCTGGTCTCCTAATGCTCTGAAAATTAAGACTTATGGAAATCACATGTGAACATATTGTTTCTTGGAACTTGCTGTTTTCTTAAAAGTCTCAAGCCCGTAGTGGAAGATGCTCTGCAAATGGGCTTTACACATTCTGTAGCTAAAACGAGCTTATTTATTTTGAAACCACAGACTGATCATCAATGATGCCCTCAAGAATAGTCAGAGGGGATTAAAACAGGTGGGTTGGCTTTTTTTCTTTTTTGGTACAGCTAACAGTTTGATTAGTAAACTTAATCCCATAAATAAACTGGAACAACTCATCCTGCAGACTTTGCTGGAAATGAGCTAATATGCACCTGCTGAAGATTCAACCCACAAGGAGGTGGTCTCCTTGGAAACTGCTCCTGATGGTCTGAAATACAATAGAAACAGTCACTGAAGGAACTTAGATTAGTGTAGGTGCTGGGAAAGGTGATCAAAGACCAGGATTTTGCCCCAAAAATTAACTGTCTGAAGAGGAAACACTTAAGTATGTTATGCAGTATAAGTATGCTATGCAGTATAAGTAGTGTAGGGAGCCCAGGGTAGACAAATCTGTATTAAAGAAGTCAAGACAGTCTTCAGAGCCTACGATATGTCATCCATCCCTAAATTCCTATTTCCTTCACTGAGGCTCTGTGGCTGAACTAACATCTTCAGGGCAGTTTAAACCACGAGAAAGTAGTTTACCCAGCATGGCTCAAACTCTGCTCTAAGCTTGGACATTTACAACACCTGCTAATATTCGCCTGTTCTCACATGTTTTTTTAGAACATCTTTCATTCCTGATTAGCATTACAAACAGCTACTTTCTACTGTCCTCTCTCTCCTCCCAAGTCTTTCATAAAACCTGCTGACTGATTTATTCAAGCACTTATCTTTTAACTTGCTGTCACCAGACAGGTGCACACTTGCAACAACCCTTGTAGCTGAGTCCATTTAACAGCTCTGTTAGGGGCCCATCCCTGCTGATGGCACTGAGCTGCACAGAATTTAGATACACATCGAAAGCAATGATTTAGGGCTCTCTCCAGCTTACAGGCAGTTATCAGTGCCTTAGGCATCGGTTTCTTTCTTGTTAAGAAGACTGTAAAAGGACCATCCCATCTAACTATTTAATGTTATTTTAATAGGCTACATTACATGAACTTGATACAGTAGTGGTTATCTGAGTCAGAGGCTCCATTTGCTCCAGGGATTTCAATCACAAAAGTAAATCCCTATAACACAGACAGATAAGACATCTTGGACAGTGTTAGGGTCCAGGCCTGGGTGATTTTGCTTGCATATTTCAAACTCACTTGACCACACCTGCACTCAGATATTTTTTGTTGACATTTTACTGTCAGAGACTAGAGATGAAGAGGGAGAAAAAAATGAAGAGCAAATTCAGAGGGAGGTTTACTCATCCTTTTAAAGTCACTAAGACAGTAAAGAAAATCCTAAAGAGGTAATTCACTTAAAGTAAGCAGTTTCCAGAATCCCTCTCTTCCTGCCATTCTTCACTACTCATACCACAGGCAGACCTTTCATAGGAGCTGAATTTGGACACTCTGGGGGAGCATGTAGAGCAATAACACAGATTACACAGCCACATAAAAAGAGCACTACTCAGGAGCTAAACCAAAAGCTAATACAGACATGTTCTCCACAGAGATCACTCCATCTGCAGGTGAATCGTAGATGACCTCAGATACATCTACACACACTCCCTCTTCTGCACAAAAACCGAGCTCACTGCAAAGACAACACCATCACAGAATGTGAAGTTTCAGTCTACCTCCCCGGTATCTTCCACTAGTTCTCCCACAGAAAATTAGTCAGAACTCTGCATCTGAACTCTGGGCTAAAGCTTTTTGGGAGGTGACAGAAGTCTTTATAAGAAGGAAACCAAGTGCAGTCTCAGTAATTTCAAAGACAGAAGATTCTGTTGTGAGCACACTGTTTCCTTCCAATTCCAGCTCAGCATCATACAGCTGAATGCATGCTCTGCAGCTACAGCCCAACAACTTGGCTAAAATACCCAGGCTCAATTCAAAAATCTTAATGCAGTGAAACATTTACTATAATTTCCAGGAGAAGTTACAAGATCACACTCAAACACACACACACACAGTGTTGAAAACAGCATAAACATCGTGTGTAAAATTAACTGTCAGGTCCTGTCATTTAAATTCTTTTAGATTCAAACAATACAAGTGTTTCCATGAAACCTGAAATCCCAAAGCATTAGAAAACCTTGATAAAGCTCTTGAGTATAAGTTTTTTACCTTAAACCATTAAATCAAATCACATGAAAAAAAAAAATTCAAGTAACAGCAGTGGGAAGAAATTCAAACCAGCAATAAGCTTATTTTCTTTCATTTCTGGGCCATCATGGCTACCTTTTCATTTTCTTATTCTTAACTGATATATCAGGAAAAATGTTCTTGGCAAACATCATCTCATCTAGCCAGCCTCCTAATGCCCTCGTTAACATATATTTAAATGTCTTGTTTTCAAGTAATCTTTTAACTTAGCTCTCAGACCAGTATTAGATAGTTCATTTTTGAACCTTAGCAGCATATCCTTGTACCTCAGATACTTTCCCCTCGCCACAATAAAATAATGTGCAACCAACCCCTCTGCGTAGTATGAGCCGCAAGGCCAACAGCAATTGGTTCTGAGTTAGGACCAACAGAGACTGTCTTTTCTGGGAGGACCAGGGGATAGTTTTGTGCTGGGAGTGCTTCACTCATGGTTATACCTTTTTGAGGTTGCTGGCAGGTCCGAGAAGGGGCAGATCTGTGCTCAGGTCCAGCTGCTTTTCAAGGCCTCAGGTTCAGAGAGTGCCACCAAGCTTTGGTCAGAAACAGATTGTCCTGACACACTCCCCATGGTCAGCTTTGCGAAATGGCTGCATACCCAGGAGGAGGCAATGTTTGAGGCACCCTAAGGAGCAGCACTTTTGAACGAAGGGGACCACGGGGCTTGATATTTTTGTTACTTGCTTCAGGGCTGAAAGGAGGTTCACAACCCTGTCATTTCATTTATGGATAATGATACCCAGCACTTAGGACCAGATGTATTTAAACATATCCTATGCTGAGAAGATGAAGGCTATTAATTTAATGAGACTCATACCTCACATTAATCCTGTAAGGACAAGCATGATGAAAACGAACTTCTCCCAAGTGACCAGACACATCAGTGCCATGCCACAGCAGGTTAGCTGTATCAGAGGTAGAAATGTGGGAATAAGGACCACTTATACCCTAGGCAGAAAAATCCACAGCAGGCTGAGAGATGTAGGATTTTCATGTCATCATTCTGAGGGTGAGGTGGGGACTGAGGTCTCCAAACCTGACCCAAAGCCTTGTTGCCTCCTTCCTGCAAGGAGACACAGCTGGCTGAGGACAAGCCTTTCCCACCTTCAGCAAGGATTTCTGCCATGGTCCCAAGGAAGCTTTTTCACAACAAACCCCCTTATAACTGCAAAACTACTCAGGACTGACCCAAAACCTGGAAGTTTCTTGTCAGTGGGAGGGGCCACAGGAGGGAGCTGAGGGCTCCTGAGGGACCTTCCCAGCCCCTCGCATTCCTCCTCACAGCATTGTCACAAACTGGATACCCCTCACCTTACTCCTCATGGCATTGTCACTAATTGGGATGACCTCAATTTGCTGCTGAAGCAGGAGAGCCCCAGGAAGAGGGGCTCTTGTTCAGCCACTTCTTCAGAACAGCGTGTCCC
>VZRS01005961.1:944549-1010497 GCA_013398055.1 Ifrita kowaldi
AAAATTGTGTTGCTTGTATGGCTGGCACCTTTGGCTCAGGAAATCTTTGAGTCCAAAACTGCTAAAGCTGAAAGAGTTTCTGGAGCAGCATTGCCATATACTTGTATTGTTCTGATGCACCTCCCCAAGCACCTTCTGTTGACCACTGTTGGATACAGGACACACATCTCAGCAGACCTTTGCTCCAACCTGCTATGGTTTTTTTTATGTTCTCATGTGTCCTCCACTGGGTTTTTTATTATTTTCCTTTAAAAGGAAAATTGTTTCCATGGAAACAATTATGCCAGTGGCATGTATGAGTTTAGTAATGTCCTCAGGAAACATTTACAGTCAGTTCACAGAGGTCAAGATGTCTTTATGAATATAGATCTTTAAGCAAAGGTACTGTTGAGACAACAAAAACAAGTTCAGAGGCTTTCTAAAGTCATAGGTAATGACCACATTTCATCACTGTCCCTTATTTCAAGTTCTACATCAAAATGCTTCCTTTTGAAGATTTGTCCTCAGCTGTGAATGCTGAGCTTTTGAAAACAGGATGCAGAACGCTCTGTAATGTATAACCTGCTATGGGAAGTGTTGTCACACTCAATAAGTTCTTAGTCATGACTCTGAGTTTCTGTACACAGCCTGTCCCAGAGGTCTTGGTATAAACATAATTCTCTTATAAATACAGTGCTAGAAGAACTACTACACAACAGGAGCTAAAGGGAGAAAAAAAAATAAGATTAAGATATTCATATAATTATTCCTTCGACCGCAGAACAAACCACAGGACAATGTGACATTATACTCACTGTTTACCAGCCCACATTAATAAGAAAAATCTTATCATGCTATAAAAATTATTTCAACTTTTAACCTAGCAATCAAGATAGTGCTTTTCAGACAAACAGAAGCTTTGAGAGCCAGCCTGTGAATGCTTCTTCCTTGCATGAAAAGGAAAGGATGCAAAGAGTTCTTCTTTTTCTGGCCCTCTCCATGGCTACAAGAGCATCTCTGTGTGCTGGTTTGTGGATGTTCACATAGTCAACACAACTGCCCCAGAGAGGGATGAAGGGATGGGGTCGCAGCTCTGCAGAGACAGAGAGCAGAAGCACAAGGCCATGCCAAGTTTCTCCCAGGGTATGTGTGAGGCTGCACTGCTGCCTGCTCTGGGCTGCATCTTCCTGCAGCTGAAGCATGAAGTGAGAGGCGGTTTCAAAGGCTTATGGCACTGCTAAGCTGATATCCTGATCTCTGCCCAGCGCTCAGCCACCCTGTCTCTTCTGTAGCCCTCTACAGCTCTGCAAAGCGGATGTGCAGCCAAATCCACACGTGAAAAGAAACTGGTTCACAGCTTGCTGGCTGGTAGAGCCTTAAAGGAGGTCAGGATTTTTAGCAGCATTTTGAAAAGGTACAGAGAGAATTAGTGTGGGAGACCAAGGTAGGCAAACTGTTCCAGACAGCTGATGCAGTGGCAGGAGGAGATCCAATTTAAATTCACTTTAGTATTAATTGTCAGAAAAGGATGAGATCAGTTTATGAACTAGGAGCACTGTGCAGTCAAAAGTTACAAGCCCGAGTTGTTGCCACAAAGTAGCTGAAAGGCTTTTCTTTTGAAAAGATTAAACTTCAAAGAATTGCAGAATAAGATACACAAGAAGTGGCATGTGCTTTTGCTCGATAATGTTTGATTTTCAGCCACCCCCTCCCCAGCTCTATCACTCTGTAAATTCTTAACACTGAAGTTGCAACTAAGTAGCTGTTTTATAAGACAAATGACTGGGAGTATGAAAGACTTTGACCAAAAAAATAGGGCTGCATAAAATGGATTGAAAGAAGCATGAATAGCAGAAAACATTAGCCAGCATAGGAGACCAAGGTTTTGCATATTTCTTGACCAAAGGAAGTAATACTAAGAGATCAATGTGTCCACAACAGGTTAACCCAGTGGGATGACATTTGCCTCGTAAAAAATACATGATACAACATTCAGTCAGACTCTGGTGCTGTGTAGGACTGTTCCCTCTGTGGTAGAAAGGGGTTTAATTCTCACTGAAACCAAAAGGAGAGTGGGTCATCAAACCATATTTTCTAACTGGGACTTAAATGATTAAGGATAAGCAAAATCCTGAACATGTTGTTACCTAATGCAAAGAAAGGGAAACTGAGGATGACCTACTGGTGACTGAACTGCAGGACAGAAGGCAGTGGAAATACTTCCTCTTGAGGCAGGAGAGGCCTTGCTGGCACTTGCCCTTTTTTTTTAAGACATTACTTTGACAATAAGAACAATTCTCTACCCAATTCAGTGGGCTGTGGGGCCAAAGAAAGACAAAGGAAAAGACTACACAAGGACTTCAGTCCATTTGGAAACTGGGGCAGGCCTTTCCCAAGACATGGCTGGTTTAAGAACTGAAAGTATATTTCTCCTTTTGTTTGTCCATATCTAATGAACTAAAGGATTGCTGTGACTTAACTCTGTAGAAAGAGACACACAGATTCAAGGGAGCTAGAAATAGGACAGTTAGCTAGAAAAGGAATTATATCTCTTTCAGGATAACTTTCACTAATAACCTCTCATAATCAAGCCATACATTAATGTAATAGAAGTTGGAGCACATTTACCATATCAGGGAGTTTGAGAGGGTTTTCTTCCATTCACTCTGAATGATTCCAGAGTTTCTGTTGTAGGATGATTTTTTTCTCTTGCGGATCAAGAGGCAGTAATATTTCCACATACAGCAAATAAATCTAAAATCCTGGAGATAATTAAGTAGTGCAGCACAAAGCAGAGCAAAGCAACACTGATTAGAGAAGAGGAAATGAAAAAGCAACACCCTTGTACTCATCAGTAAGATCAGCTACAGCATCCTTATGGGAGTCAGCAGTGCCTTGAGTCCAAAACCCCTCACAGACCAAGACTGAGCAACCCTTTCTCCCTTAAAAACTATGTTCCTTGTGAACAACAAAATTCCCACAATAACAGTAAAGGAGTAACCACACACCAGGTATTTTGGCAACCAACACATAGCATAGGACATCTCTCCTGAAAGAGGCAAAGGCAGCCCTGAGTCTATTACTAAATTCGTCTGAACACTTAGCTTTTCCCTGAGCAACAAGCTCACTAATTTAAAAATTAATAGCAACAATTTGCTCAGTAACTTTGGGACAGGGAGGGAGAGACCTACCTAAAGAGCAAGAATGAGCTTCTCATTTTATTTTTTTGTTAAGGATTCATCTGCCACAATCCATGAGTGTATGGCATAAAGCCCTGAGTAAGCAAATGACTTCAAATTATCCAGTGGCAATTATGAATGAGAGAATGCATGCTGGAGGTGAAATGAAAGAAAATTAAGAGAGATTAATGTGAAATATAAGGTTATAATTAGGCATAGGTATCTGTTTTCTACCTGCTTTTGCCCATGGGGAATTTGGAAAAATAAATACTCTTATTTAATAAAATTCTCAAAGCCAACAGAGAAGCAGGGCAACTTTTTAAAAGCTATGACAACATATGCCAGACAGGCTGTGTTGCAATGGGTTTACATTTCAACATGGAATGGGTTGTAAGAGAACACAGCCTGCTATAGCATGTTTTGACAATATTTAAAAAAACAAACAAAAAAACCCCCTAAAAAATTCATTCCAAGAGGAAACAAAATAAACAATGCACTGATCCAGCACTTGGACTATCTGCAGAAGCTCCTATGCATTAAGGAACTGAGGTTTCTAAGAGATGATCGAGATATTTTAACACCCGGGGGGAAAAATAACCCACACCACCAAAAAACCACCACCACACACACAAAAACCCACACCACAGTTACGCTGTGAAAGAGAAAACAGATTTAAACTGCTGAACTTGCTCTTTCCTCATCTTGGCAGTCATCCGGAGGATGAGAAGCAGTGTTCTGGTATGCTGCAGGGTTGAATATTGATTTTCCAAACAGTTCTGTTATCCTCTCACATTGCAGTGCCACCACCTACATCAGCTAAGGCAAGCTCTAAGCACCCATTGACAGGTGCAAAACAGTTTTAAGCGTGCTTCTCCCAAAAATTCCAATCCCCATTCTCTTTAACATATTTTTCTACTTCTAAATGTAGACTTTGGGAAGCTCTGAAGATGGTGACATTTGCTTGTAAGTAAGAACTGAACCTTTTTTGTTTTGCTGTTGGTTTTAGTTTTTACTATTTAGATACACATGGAGCTTTCTCTCCTCAGTCACAATGCCCAAAAACATCACCCAGTCTGAGCTCTGCTTTCAGGTTCCACAAATCCCAGAATATTCTGAAGAAAATGCTCTTCAATAATTTCTAAAAATCTAAGAAGAGACATTACTAAGCAAACTCCCCATCATTTCACACCAGCCATACCAAGACTTGATACTGCACCAATAAATGCATCAGAGGTTTGGACGTTTATGCCTGTAACTAAAGTATAAAATTAACTAACCTTTTGGTCCTAGCCGGAGTAACACAGCCCTGCACAACCAATGGCATCTGTATTTTAGTCCCATTCCATCTGGACCCATGTGTTTTAAATTTATTTTTATTTCAGTAGGTTATAGCACTTGCTGTTCTTAGCAAGATATCTTGGGCAACATTGCTTGTTGCATCTTTTTGAAAGAAAAAAGATTTTATTACCCACCTGCAAAAGGTTTCTCTTTCTACCCCTAAACATCAGCACCAACTTCTAAGGCTCAAGCATTCATTCTTGGGGGAAAAAAAAAAAAAAAAAGGAATAGTTTTGTTCATCTGTTGAAGAGTTCAACACAGTAAAGTTACATCAGCTCTGTTTAAAAGAGCATAAAGACATCTATGGCATCCATGCAGTCTATTTTCCTGCACCCGTTCACTCTCTTCAAAGGCATTTTCTGTATCTAGATCAAAGTCCTTGGGAAACTTCTGGGGTTTATGCACCCTTCACATGTTTCCTACCAAACCAGCACCTCTTTGCTCCTTGTCCTCTTTTACTTGCCCTTTCCTACCTGAATAATTTTCTTCAACTTAGCTGGTCCAACAGTTGGAAACAACATTACATCCTGTGATTGACCAAGCCTTTCCCAGCTCAGGAAGATGTTCCTCCCACTCCAACAGAAAACCCAGCTTGAGATGTTTCATCTCCCAGCTTCATGTCCTTTCCACCAGCTACACCAACAGAAATATTTGTCAGGTTGCAGCATTGCCATCCACAGTGCAGCCCCAAGGATTTGTGATGTGCTAGTTTTTAGGTGTCTGTGAGCAGGCAGAAGTCGTGGGGTTGGGACTCCCCAGGTGAGCACTGCCACCAAAGGCAGCATGACATGAAACTGTGGAAGAATTTCCCGCCAGCAGGCCTTCCACTGGGTTTAGATGAGTCAGAATGTCAGGGTCTAGCCAGCTGTCAGGGCTCTAAGTGTAGAGAGGTTTCCTTAATGTCATTATTGCTGAGAAATAAACAATTGTCTGTCACTCATTACCACATGCAGGTCCTCGCATCTCTGAAACATTGAAAAACAGCATCTTACAAACAAGGAAAATGAGTTATTAAGCAATTGGAAAATGATTATACAATTATGTTCTGTTCAGGTACCATTAGTCACAAGGAAGATGGAATATATCCAAGCTTTATAAGTGAATTACTCACACAAAATTATGTCTGCTGAGAGTCACTTCTCCTTTAGGGTTCAATATCTACAGTGCAGGATTCTCAGAGGAGGAGACGAAGAAGGGTGTTGTGGTAAAGTATAAATACAGAAGCCAGGTTTGAGTTCTATTCCAACCAGCAGTGGTGAGCAAGTTGCAACTGGCATTAAGTCTGAACTGGTATAGACAGTCACAGATTGATGGTAGCAAAGCTAAGCAGGTTTGCAGCAATGCGGAAATCAGCTCCTGCTTCTCATTAGAACGGGCGAGCAAGAGTGAAAGCCAATTGTAGTTTACAGGCTGCAAATTCAGCAGTCCCACCACAGTAACAGTCTGTCCTACTTACGAGCAGGGTATTTTCACTTCAAACTAAAACAGAGACCTTTTTGGCCAAGACTATTCCTGATGGACCATTTTCATGCCAAGCTTGGTAACCTCCACGTACTCCATGTCCTTAGAGAGATGAGAGTAGCCTCAACTACACTTTTGGGTCTCAGTGGGCTGCTTTTGGTCTCTCCATCCTATAGCAAATTTTATGCAGTTAACAATTCCAGTTTAAGTTCTCTGATTTTCTTTGCTGCTTGTACGTTCCAAACATGCTTCAAGTTCATTCTTGTGTCAGCATTAAACATTTCTCAAAGGTGTGGCCCCAGCAGAGCTGATAATAATTCCGCACTTTCCCTGACCTTTTGCCCAACCTTCCTGTAAACTGGCACATCATCTTCCCCCTTTCCCACCAAAAAATAGTCATTTTGTAATATAATACTCAGTCTTCAACTGTGTTGGGGCTGCTGTGCTGCTCCATTGTGTCTCTTGGAATGCTTTTTACTGGTACTTCAGTGTAGTAAATGAAAGGGTGTAATACAGGATAGGTAATAGACAAGATTACAGATTGTGTCTACTTGTCATTAGCTGAAACTAAGTGCTATATCAACAAACATCATCTGTCCTCTGCCAAAAAAAAAAAAAAAATCAGGATGTTTCAGTTTAGGTAGCACAGGAATGCACAGGGTTAATAAAGAAAACCAAACCCCTGTAGTTGATCCAGTACAAGTTTAGTCATTGTACCCATCCAGAGCTCGCTCTGATTTCATTCCTTCACTTCCTCATGAAGCAAGCATCGACTTATAGCAAGTATCTTCTTTCCTCAGCTACTGTCTTATTTTGTTTCACTAAACACTTCAGGACATGAATTCCACCTTCAGGAGTATCTTGTGCTTGTCATACTACGCAACTAAATAATTTCTGGTTACAAAGGAACCTTGAGTCTAAGTTTGCCTGGCTAGTGAAGAAAGATGAGATCTGAGTCTGTCAGGGTGTTTTGCAACCCTGCTCACGGAAAGCACACTGAGGAGAAGGGCTCCAGCACAGACTCTGAGTCACAGGCAGTACCAGGGGTGGAAATCCATCTCCTTGCCTGGACAAACTATTGTTTGAGCAAGCTCAGCCAAAGCCCTAGCCACATCCCTTTAACCTGCTAAGGCAGTCAGTCCCTGCCTCTGGTGCCAGTGCAGTTGCATGGATGGGTGCAGTCAGTGCACCTCCTCTACCGCTCCCACTGCGGCCTTCCAGCATGGGGAGTAGCACTAAAACAGCTTGTTCCAACTTGTTTTGAGAAGGACAACAATGAAACCTATAGCCAATACCTTGATACCAGTAGTAAAGTTAAATGAATGGCTCCTTGCCCCTCGCCTAGCTTGCACGTACATCCTCACAGAAACACTCCTGCATTTAATAGATAATGTTTCCTGTATAAGGATTGTACAATAAAGTATTTGATTTAAGTTCAGGGCTCCCTTTCATGAACTGCAGGCTTTGGGCCAGTACAAATCCACAGAGCTCTATCAGAGCTTCTGTCAGTCAACACCTGCCCAGCATATCAATCCTTGCCCAGTATCAACCCTCAAAAAAGTGCCATGAACTTGCATGGCACTCTGCCAAATCCCATCAGCTGAGCAACTGTCCTGATGAGCACAATGTTCTCAGGGATGATTCACCCTCGTCAACATTGCCATTAGTCAGAATATTTTCAGAAGCAACTTTAACAAGGTTTAGGGAGCTCTTTAATAAACATGCATTTAAATAAGCTGTCTTGGAGCAGGGAGATAAATGAAGGAGGCCCACTGCAAGTTAGAACTGAAGTGTGGCAAAACAATTCTGCAAAATGTTTTATACCTTATATAATCTCTCCTGACAGAACCTCAGGGGTTCACATTAAACACCATAAATCAGACCACCTGGGGCTCCCCTATGATTATTGCAGCTGCATGCTGCAAGCTCCAGTAGAAGAAACGTTCCCTTTTATTGTAAGAAAGTAATAGGGCATAGCCCAAGTCTGCCAGAAAAATGCACAAATCAAAAGCAGACCCTGCACAAAATCATCTTCTGATGTATTCGTTTGCCCTGGATGTATGTGGCAAGCTGACAGTCAGAATCACTTTGTCCTCATTGATCACCGATGCTTTTGCCAGCAAGGTGAGTAACGTGTGGAACAGCCAATTCTAAAGAAATGACAGTTCAATAGAAAATAAAACCGAGACATTTATTTTCTTTTTCTATCTTCTCCTTAGTGAATTTCAGCAATTGGGAAAGGCACCAGACTCTCAGCACTGAAGCCCAAGAGCACTTACAGCTCAGACAGTGATGCCACAGCCACCACAGCTGTGTGTCTGCCCCTGGAAGGAGATCCTCAGGGCCAGCAGCACACAGTCACCCACAGGCCTGGACACTTTGTGGCTTCTTCTACGTCCCTAAGCCCCATTTTCATTAGCAAAGAAAGGTGTCAACTGCTGACTGCCAGAGATGAGAAACAGATGTGAAAAACCCCAGAATATGTGCCCGTGAAAAGTGATGGGGAAAAAAGTAGCAGGTTTTCCCAGTAATATAACAGTAATCTTCCTTCGCTTCTGCCTTAGTCCTAAACCTGACTGTTAACACTGATGAGGGGGAATTCTCTGTTGTGAGAACTTGCCTGAAGTGAGCCCATAACAACTCTCCTAGGAGAAATTCTCACATCTCCTTAGAAACCTGCATTGCCCAAGAAGTCAGATTGGTGGAGCCTTGATGTAGCCCTACAAAATCTTTGGTAATCAATCTGACAAGGAACGCATCCTTGTCATCAGTTGGTTTGAAGGAGGATTGTGATGACACGTTGAACATCCTCTCAGGTAGCCCTCCAGATTTTTGGTACAACTAACTAATTTCTATGGAAACATCCTGCCTCGCTATCAGACCACCAAGACAGTGCTTGAAACATGCAGCCACTCAGATTGTTCCGCATGAAGCCCTTTCTCTTATTGCAGTGATGACATCTCTCTTCTGAGACATCATGTCCCAGCCATGCAATAAAACAAGCAGTGGATCTTCTGGTTGGGCTCAATTTAGCGTTTTGGTTGTGGGCTTTAAGAGTATACACAAAATGTGACAGAACACATGTGCATATTCAAGGCGATTATTGAGGGAAAGAAAATGAGAGATGTTTGCTAGGTAATGGACTAGGGGAAAACTAAGTGCTGCTTCAGTCCAGCACAACAACAGAAAAAATTTGGTAAGTTAAACTACCACCAGAGAGGAAGTGTTTCCTAAGAGATCTCCCTCTTCTGATGTTGATTTTGGTTTAGGGTTTTTTTAAATATACACTTTATTTATATGCACACACAATCTACCTTCAGACATGTTTTCCTATGCTCAGGCTGAGAACAGCACAGTCAGAGCAGAAAGTCAGATCTTGACCATGCTTTTTTAGGAAGCCTATAGGAATTGCTGCTACCCTGAATGGGAGGTGCAGGACTTGAGAATCATCTCAGTATTCAAGTCACCTTAAAAAAGAAAAATAATAATAAAAAAACCAAATCACCAGAACAACCAACCAACCCAATAAAAGAACCACATTTTCTTCCCAAGCAAATTAGTTACCAGAAAAAACATTCTGCCTTCTAGCCCATCACCGTGTTTGACAGTACCTGTCAAAGATAAAATCTTTCAATGAATTAAGGGAGGAGAAAGGCCAATCCCTCCTAGTTATGGTGCAGCGATTTACATCAGTATAATTACATCTTCATTACTGTGGAGACTGACTAGACCTCCAGGGGAACACTACTAGTACATAAGAACTTGGATTTTTAATTGCAAGAGATGTGCTACTATACATCTAAATCTATTAAAATACATTGGAACAAGCCAAGATTAATAAAAAGATAGTGCTAGATAGTTCAGATTTGTGAAATGCTAAACTAATTGCAGTGCATTCTTTCCAGCCTTGAAGTGGTAGTACACTGCAAGTGGGTCATGACATTACATTGCAAGGGTAATACACAGATCTTTTTTTACTAGCAGTACTCTCTCCCAGATCAATCTTAATATAAATGCCTAATGCTTAGCAATTCTGATACTTGCCTATAATTCAAATGCTAATATCAGTTTAACCTGGAATTTACTGCAATCACTTTCCCTCTGAAAAGTGCCCTCATTTAATCAATGAAAACTGCCATTCTGAGGGCCTTCTCTTCAAACAGTGAAATCAATCCCCCTCATCACTGGCAGGCTCTTCAGTTGGAAGAACACCCAGCACTTGAAGAAACTGGTGTAAAGATGCAGAACACACACACTGCCTGCTTCTCCAGAGACATGCTCAGGTCTGACACCTAGCAATAACACACCTCACTTCACTACCCCATCACACAAGCAAGTGAGCCTCACACTTTATCTGTGCCCTAACCAATTTTTCTCAGAGCTCTTAAAGATGAGTTTTCCCCCCAAAAGAAAGCCTCAATCATCAGATCCCACTGTGCAGCACTTTTATACCTCTATGCACATATTTAAAGTGGGGAGTGTTGTTACCTACCTTATGCTTTGTAAGGGCTGGCATTCATGCGTGAGTGTCTGTGTGTTTGGAAGGTTTTAACTTTATTAAGGTTGACCTACAACACACTTTTTTCGAGGTTTCCAGACTTTCCTTGCCGGTCCCCCTCCCCCTGCCCTGCAAGAATGGTTCCTGCTAAGATCTGTTCTCACACTCAGTGCTTTATAAGGTTACACTCTACACAAATAATCGAGAATATACATGAAAATGGAGGAAAATAAATGAAAAATTAAATTGGTTTAAAAAAAGTCCCATGCTAACGCAGCTTGTGGCATGTCCCAGATTTTTGAGATAAATACTAAATTTTCCCTGACTTTTCAGTCTCTCGTTGATCCAGTTGATTCAAGCAGGGTGGATCCTTGAAGCAGATTTCAATTTGTTTCGATTAAATTGGCAATTGTAGCATTAGATCCTTAATGCGCATATTTTGGAGAAAAACAAATTAATATACACATGTGTGAGTCTATATTGAGTGTTAGTAAACTTCCTGTAAGTTAATTCTTAAAAACACCTTACATTCTCACAGTGCAGTTTTTCAGCCTCCATTCCACCGGAAGGGGGGGAGGGGGGCGAAGAGAGAGACACGAACAGAGAGAGAGAGAGGGAGAAAACCAAGCTTAAAATAGAACACGAGGGACAAAAATCAAATCCCTTCTGAACTAAAACTTGTTCACCAGGAGCTTAACTGAGTAGGTACAGACACTGCAACTCAGGAATTGCATTCTGCCTGCACCTAAGAGATGCATTCCTTTCAGCAGACCTTCTTTAAGGTGCAAAGCATCCCCATCATTTCCTAGGACAGCATTTTGCACAGCAGGCAGAAAGCACTGCTCCTCACGTATGCAAATTCATCCGTGTCTTTGGGGCTCCTCTAGTGCCCACCCATTCACAACAAGTAAATCACAGAGAGAAGCAGGATTTAACTCTGAATAGCTTTGCTTTTGCTGATATAACTTCGACCCTTGACGATAGTTAATGTCAGGGTTTTTTTGCATTCAATTAATTTAACGGTCCAGATTTTTAATTTGCATTTCATTTAACATTTCAGATTTTTAATTTGCCAGATATTGTTTATCAAGTATTCATTTCAGCGCCTTTCACTGTATATACAGTGCATACTCCTCAGTAATTAGTGTGCAGTAAATTAATTCTCTCCTTGTTCCTTCATCAGATATTGGATTAAGAAACTTTCACTGTACCAACATAGTGAGCTAGATTAGGAATTTCCCATCTATAATACCTTTGTTTAATATTTGTCTTGTATATGTTATGCTGCCTTAATGCTTTACACGATAAGAAATGTTATAGTTAGAAGCAGAAACCTCCAATTAATTTGGAGTCACATATTTGTTTGAAATTATTAGACTCAAATTAAATGTGTTCACATGGTTCTACAGTGTCTACTACTTTAGACAGCCCTACATTTTAAGAAAAAAATGGTTGTTGTATTTATATAAAGGGTATTTAAATCACTTGATGATTTTCATCAGCCACCATGAGCCTTAAATCAGATCCAAAGTAAGCACCTCATTATAGATATGTCTTCTGCCTTCTGTCAATATGGGCCAAAGACCAGCAAAAGTGTCCTCTTACAAAACCAGGGAAAATAATACACACAGACTCAATAGCAGGGCATTATCACCACAGTCCACTGAAATTCAGCATGCTCTGCAAACATTTTTCACAGTTCATTTCACATTTTCCACGTCCGCTAAGACACACGGCACACAGGTACAATTGTTCTCAGGTCAGTCCAAACTAGGAGAACACCTTAGCTCAGTGATTAAGGCTCCTCTGTGCAGACTATATTCCTCTCTACCTGAAACAACCTTGCAGAGCTCACCCACCTGCATGATTTTGATGTAGCAGGCCGACTATCCAAAAGGTTAGAAAATATCTTATAAGGGATATTTATGCCTATACAGTCAATGGACATTTTATTAGATTGTGTTTGTTTTTCATGCTTTAAAAGCCTACACATTTACGAGTACAACATATCCCTTCAGTGGCAGAAACAGGTATCGTGCATGATGTGTGACAGAAGGAGGAAACACTGGTCCTTCCTGAACCTATGCCCAAAATGTCTTACGTCACGTCAAGCACCAGTGCAGGCACACAGAGTTCTGGAATCTGGTTTGGACAAGCCCCAGCACTGGTTACAGGGAATGGCAAAGTGGTGGAACAGGGATCTGGGGCAGAAGGGCTTTGGAGTTTGGTTTTTTTTCAAGCAACTCACTGCTGAGCAATATGAACCGTGGAGCACCTAGTATTGAAATTACCCACAGCCATGAGGATAGCTCCCAGATTTCCCCATTGCTTTTCTACTGGAACCAACAAGACACACAGAAACACCACTTACACCTGGGAAATAGCAGCAGAGGGCAATTGCTGCTTCTGTTCTCCACCAACATCAAACACAGGTCATACACATGTACTGAAAAGAATTAATTTGCAACAAGGCACAGGAAAAGTATCATTGAAATTCTTTGGAAAGCTAATAATGAAGATAACTGTGCCTTTCTTCTCATCCAAAGCAATAAGATCTTCCTTTCCATGTTTACCACATTTTTATTTAAAGGTTACAAAAGTGACTAATATGTCTGTGACTGCAGGCAACTCAATTTAGAGTGACGGAAAAAAAACCCCACAACAACAAACTAAGAAGTCCTGCGGTTTCTTTCTTAATGAGATAAGCAGATATTCCTAAAGATCAGGTTGCAGTTGTACCTCTCTTCCCTGGCTGCTCACAGTCACAAGGGCAGCAAGAGCAGATACCCTGTGCCAGCTCCACGCTCCCACTCACTGAGTGGGTTTGGGGTAGGAAAGGGGAACACACCTGAGCCACAGCCCCCAACAGTGCTGTCCAGGATTTTGTACATACCCCTAAACACATGGCAAAACGCAGACTTGGGGACTGTCTACCCTCTGACAACTGTTTGTCAGGACACAGAAACAACAGAATTTGGTCCCAAACTCTCTATTATAATTTCAGCAAAAGAAAGCAAACAATTAGTATGAGAAGGATCTTCCTAAGTATGAGACATTGAATAAAAGCAGATCTTTAAAGCTGTGACAAGTTGATAGTAATATTTCTTTAGCTATTTGGGCCCCATAAGTCCAAGCAACACACACAAAAACAAAACAAACAAAACCAAAACTAAACAAACACCCCATTACACCACAATGACCTTACAAAAATGCAAAGTGACATGAAGATCTTATATGCTGTATTTATTCTCTGGTTGGAACATATTTTGTCTTAGAATGAGAGAAACTGTTTTATTTTATTTAGGAAGTTTAGGCTTCATTTTTTTTTTTGAACTAAAATATTCGATTTATTCAGTAAAGAGCCTATCAGGATAAAGGGTCACTGAGTATGCCAAGGGAAAGTATATCTTTTGAATTAAAGGATCGAAAACTCAGTCAGGCAGAATACTGGTCGCTCTCAAGAACATTATGGGAACTAATGAAAGAACCCCATTTCCTGCCTTATACAATTAAGTAATCAGCTGCCTTTGGTTACCCCTAACAACTTACACAGACAAGGGGATTACTAAGCAAACAGACTGCAGCATTTCAGAATACACAGTCAACGGGAATGCTGAAATGACATGCATTCCCAGGGGAGTCACTACCTTTTCAATTTCAAGAGAAGGAAGTGGGATTATTGAAAATTTAGGACTTGGCAGATCTTTACAGAAATGCTCTGGCTGATGTAATATGCACTATCCCAGTTAAGTACAAAAATAACCCTTGCCATCTGAAGAATGTTTCCCTTACTACCTCTTCTCCAAGATACAGTGAATTCCTGATCTGGTTCTAATGAAGGGATGCTTTGATACAAAATAAAACTATCTTGTTTGGACCAGAAGATATTCTTAGGATCATACTTAAGGTATGAAGCAGTATGCTGTGAAAAAATATGACATTTAACAAACACTGTAGCTTCAGCTGGGGGTAAATTTTATGTCTGAAAAGTAAGGAAAATATTTCTGAATCTCTTCAGAGAGACTTAGTTTGCACAAGCACTAAATAAGCAGTGAACAGCCTTCCCCACTGCCTCCATAGGTGCCTGTTGGGGACAGGGTTTTCAGTGTTTCAGTGCTCAGCAGTCACTAGAAGTTTATTAGATTTATGACTTTGGCGGAAGCTGTGCCAAGAAGTTTTGGGAATCCACCCCTAAACAAACACCTCGATGAGTGGTGGAATAAACACAGTTTAGTTTTCTCACAGCAGGGAAGAAGTATTTGGGGTTCCTTTCTCTTCCTGTTAATAGACTTTGCTGTCCTCTTTTCAACTAATTGGTACTGCTGGTGGCAGGACTGGGAGTGTCATAACAAAACCCAGAGGTACTTTTGTGACACTCAGCAGCCTTCTGGGGAGGCTGAGTGGGACTTTCCATTGGGTCACTCCAACCTGTCAAATAAAAATCTGAAAGGAGTAATAAAGATATTTACAATTTGATGAGAAAGAAAAAATAACGGGAGAAAGAATATGAGCAATAGTCTTGTTCTAGAGTGACTGAATGTCCAAAGTAAAGAAAAATTAAAATGCTACTCTGCTCACTTGAAGCTGCCGGAGCGCTAGAAGTGCTGAATGGAATAGTGCTTCACAAAGAAGGCAAATATTCGCTCTGACTTACTATTATCTGCTGAGCCACTAGAGACGCATTAAATAAACAACTATGCAATGTTGAAAATACTTCCCAAAGAATAAAAGAAAACTGTCAGCATTGCCAAAAGATAACATAGAAAGAGAGGGGAAAAAAATCTTGTAGTTAAGAGACATGGAAAGTGAAATTTATTATAAAAGTGCATTGCCTCTCAGTTTTTAACAACGTGAACTCTCTCCTGCACCATCTGGTTCCACTGTCCCCACCACAGGGTGATCTAATTATTGGGGAAACATTTGCTAGCAGCAGCACCTGGCTGCTCTTTGGTGTTTAACTTTCCTTTCCTGCTCCCACAGCCTCAGGTTCACAAGACCCAGGCATATCTGCAGGGTTGCTCATGGATACAATAATAATCTCACTTGGCCAGTGGTTGCAAATACAGTAAGTGACTTGGCTATCATTACTCAATTGCCAAGCTTTGAGCTGCTTTAAAATACCATGGATTTTTCCAACTCATTTTCCATCTCACTCTGGACAGACCCAAAGCTGGCTCCAAAATTTCTGACTATTCAACTTGTGCTCTTTCCCCAGTGTCCTCAGGTCTCCAAGGTTTGGGCAGTGTAACACTGTGTGCCTTTGGGCAGGTGGAATTTATAAAAAGGACAAGGCAATCTGACATCAGAGATGGCATTAACCACTGAAAGACCAGGTCTTTCTGTGGGTTGGATTTAATTGCAAATGGATCCTTTTCCAGTCTCAGCCAAACATACTAAAAATGCGACTAAAATAAGCCTTCCTAGAAGTCCATCACATAAGGTCAGCCACACTTTCTAAAGAAAACTTGGGGCCAAACTTCACGAGGCACTGCACCACTGCCTCCCACCTCAGACCCAAATCCCAAACCAGCCTAACCTCATGAACAGGTCAGAGCCTCCCCTTCCCACTGGAGCAGCCAGAGCTGCCACCTGCCTGGCTTGGACTGTGCCGAGCTTGTTGGTACAACAAACCTGCTGTGTGACTTCATGAAGTGCAGTTTGGGATATAACACCACATGACCCTCACTCTGCTTTTAGTACACACTGCTGGTGTTTTCCTGCACAGTGTTAGAGAGCCAACACTTGGCAATGTGCAGCTCCTTCCCACCCCAGACACATTTCTGTCACTCAGTCTTCCTGTTCCACGCTGCCTCCTCTTAAACTACGAGCTATGGAGTCAACAGCTGGGAATCATGATCAGATTTAAACCCCTGGACAGAATTTTTTTAAATATGCATTTTTCTCCTTATTTCAATACAAAGAGAATAAATTTTGATTTCATCTGAAAATAAAGATTTTTTTAAATGCCCTCTGTTGCTTTCCTTGGAAATTTCCCATGATTTTCTATCAAACCCAGCTTTTTTCTTTGTGCTAATCCTGCCTCTGGTTTTGGGAAAGCAAAGAGGCAGTAAGACCTGGAATAGCAAACTTAGATCACAATCCAGAGAGGGGCTAACTCAGCAGAGGGGCAGCTAAGCAAATCAAGATGCCTTAAAGGAGGCAAGTGGTTTATTTGTATTGCTCTGCTCTTCTCACAGGTGGAGCAACACAGCTCCGGACAAAGGACAGGGGACGTTGTTGCATCCTGTCACAGTGAGCCAGAGCTCTGCTAATTTACCATGTATTTACTTAATCATTACTGTTCAGCAGACTGATACTGCACTCTCTGGAGATGCTGTGCCAGATCCCTAAGGACATCCATCCCAAATGATTTCTAGACATACTTCACTGCCACAGTGCAGAGCTAGCAAGGTGACATTTCCCTATTCGAGCCAGGAGGGTTTAAAAAAAAAGTGCAAACCATCAGAGAAAGTGTCAACACCAACTGTAAGATTCAGGGAGTGACTAAAGTTTGCAAACAGAAATGCAAGCAAAAACTAAGCTGTGTTTTCCAATCACACTTCACAGAAATACAGGAATTGCTGTAGGTTTAGATTGCTCTCTGAACAGTAATAGCAACACACCTAGAAACCTTAATATCTCATGCCAGAATTCTGAACATACAGCAGGCATTTGCAGCTGCTATAGCATAGATCTAGAAACAAAGTAAACTATCAGCTTCCCGAGCAAGAAAAGGGCACTGAGTGCAAAGAGATGAAAGAGATTAAAGAAACAAATCAGACTACCAGCAATAAGGGATGCCTTCAGCCCCTTCCCATGCACTACTTATGTATCACAGTGCTCACAATTGCTTTTCTTACTTTGCCATCTTGAGATGATTGCTCTTTAGATTAGAGAGAAAGCAAATAAAAACTAAGACATAATGAACTGCAAAGGATTAGACTGGGTACTTCACACAACTTCTTCTGCAATACAAGAGCAGGGAGATGATCAGTGAAGTTAAAAGGCTGCATAACTAAACAAAACATGTTTAAATGCATAGTCTGCTGCATCCTAGGGAAAACTCTGTCCTCACTTCCCCTTGGCTTTCATGGTGACACACCGGGAGATGGGTAGGTTTTATCCTGCGCTGCCTTCCTTTTACAAAAATGCTCTTATTCACAAATTCAACATATCTTAATGGCCCTAGAAATCCACATCCTTACTCCAGAACTCCCTGCTGTTCTAAGTTGAATCCTTTTCTACTATTAGGATACCTGTGAAGGATAATTATTTTTAAAAAATAGTCAAACCACATGCAAAGCAGATGGATTAAATTCTCTCCCTTCACTGTTATGTCCTTTCCTCACTGTTGACCTTACCACCATCTTTTCTATTACCTCAAACGTAAGCTTATCTTGCTTGTCAAGATGATTCACACCTTATCACTTACCCCATCTTCTGCTTCATCACCATTCCAATATACCAGTCTGAAAAACATTTGTTACATTGACAAACAAAACAAAAAAAAAATACACACCTTCATGATTTCAACCACACCACCTCTGCATTCAGTGGGGCTTCCTTGCAAGCACCTGCAAGCCTGTTAGAACGTTCATGTCCTTTCCCAACCATCTCAGCAAAAATCACAGGTGATGCTTAGGCAGCTCACATTTTGTGACCGTTCCTTTACGTGTTGGTCAATGAAATCTCATAACATTCTTCCACTTTTTCCTATCTGTCTGCACTTCTCCTCCAAGGTTGTAAGCTCTTTGAGGCAGCAATTCACTTTTTGTTTTCTGTGTTTGCTTAACACAAAGAGGTCCAGCCTTTGGACAGAGAACAAGCACCTACAGTACTCATCATCACAAGATACCATGGGTATATGGAACTTCCATAATTTCAGGAAATAAAACAAATCATGCATCATTGTTAACAGGACTTTTTTTCCATTCTCTTTTGAGTCAGGGGAGACCATATGTTCCCACTATGGGTTTTATTGTATTCCCTCTGAAGAATCTATTGCTGGCCCTTGTCAGGCTACTACTACGGCAGCAAGGAAACCTGTTTTTCTGTGTAGGCTGATAAATGAGCCAATAAATTCTAAATCCACTGCCATGGATGCTTCAATTATTGCTATTATTTATTGTCATCTGCTGTCTCCTTGGGGCTGGACCAGTTGGCAGTGCTGATCAGGGTGAAAAGTCTTCAGTTGTGCTAAGAAGAAAGAACTGGTCCTATAGAACTTCACAGGGAGAATGAGAGGAATATTAAAATAGAAACGTTTCACTTGTAAGCAAGAACTCCCTATGGAAGAGAGTCCTCACATTGTTTGCCTGTTTTCACCTGCTGCATTGTTGATTAGAAGCTTAAATGAAGAATATTTTACAAAAATAAATTTAAATATTTTAGAAGGAACATGTGCCAGAAAACCAAAGAAAGACAACCCATCCGAAAAAATGACTGCATGGGAAGAAAAAAGGACATAAGACATCACAAAAAGGAAGAGTAAGTCTTCCACAGAGAGCCAAATTCTGAGCTATAAAAACCAGTTAGATAACTCAAGTTAGGATTTTCCAAATAAGTGTTAAATCAGTGATAAACTGTTAATACTTGAAATAACTGAACTTATTTGTTGAGTATGGGGGGAAAAAAGCCAAAGACCACCCAGCTTCACATAAACAAAAATCCACACGCACCTATGTAGAATTCTGGAAAGGGAGATGATGAAAAGGGATGGGTGAATGTCATGAAGATCGTAGCACACACCACATAATGTTAACTGGGGATTAGAAACTCTTTAACCCCTGCAATAAGAACATGATAGCAAAACCCGCATGCCTTCTAGATGGGAAATAATGTGATATCTGGGTATTTACAATATAGCATACCATTTTTTTAAATTAGAATAAGCTAGTTTTTGATAGAATTCAGATATAGAAATGTCATACACAAAATGCACTGAAATGGTGCTTTCCTAACCAGCATTGCCACATGCATCTAGGGTTGATTTGCTGTGAGAACTATACTAGATTATTGCTCAGCTCAAAACACATCTCTGGTACAGACAAAGAAAGTTGAAAATGATGGATTGGTTGTATGCAATTCATTTGACAAGCATCAGAAAGTGGAGAGCAGGGAGAGGAGAAAACCCTTTACTGAAGCCACGTAACCTGAGTTAATGAAATTATATTTAACTAAGGGTGTGTATTTAGACTTGATCTTACCTTGGTGACTTAGCCATTAGTAGGAATTCATTGTTTACCTCCACGATCCTTATCGGTACTTAGGCAGTGTTTGCACGTGATTTTCAACTGATTGCTCAACATGCTCTGTGTTAGACTGTTTTGAAATAAATGAAAACACAGCAAGATCACAGAGGGCTAATCTCAATTATCTAATCTGCTTAAAACTGCATGGTTTCTTTTCTTGTTGAGGCCACATTACGGCTTCATCTATGGGCAGAGCTGTACCTACTGATGCCAAACCAGACATCTGTTTCTTCTTTTGCAAGATTAAAACTTCTGTCAGTGAAACGGAAACAGTTATTATTCCGAATTACTTTTCTTAGGTCATTTGAGGAACACTCCTCAAGAGCTAATAAACACCTATAACGATTATGGGCCCCTATCGATAACTCTGATAATTGTGGGTGTTTGACTTACACAATACGTGCTCAAAAAAAGAGCCACCCCCTCCCCCTTCAAAAAAACAACAACAAAAAAAACCACCCCAGAAACACCACAGACCTCTAAGAATCTCATCAAAGGACAGTAAATTTTGAGCTGTTAATATCTCCAAGAAAGCTGGATAGCTCCTCAAGTCTTTAATGATACAGGGCAGGGGTGGAAATCAAATCTGAATATTTTGACTTAAAGTCCAGTCTCTTGCTGTCTCTAGAGCACAGACCCTGTTCAACAATTCATGAAAAGAGAAAAAAACCCAAGGAGTTCCTGGAAAACCATTAAGCCAACAGGAAATTTACAAAAAGTTCATCAAAAAGTTGCTTTTATAGTTTATGTGTTTGCATTGGCTGGAGAACGTGACAGCCAAAACTCTCTCACCCAGAAGGATTATGCTTTAGCTTTATGCAATCAGTTCTAAGATTTCACCTTGTGCACCTGAGCTTCACAACCAAACTCCCTGAGTAACTTAAATTTCTATGTCAGCTTCTTCCAAAGATAGCATTAACAACAATTAAGAGGAAAAAATTAATCTTAGCAGCTAAAGAGTTAATGCAGACACTAAGGAGTTTGCACATTAGCCTGCCAGGATCTGATGTCTGTTGTCTTCTTAGAGAATAAGTTTGCTCCTGGGACATATCTTTCAAGCAGCTGGAGCCCTTGAGAAAATTCCTGAGAAAGACTTCTAGGAACACTTTTACTTAAACTTCCACGCAGTTCTCCCTTGTTCTATACCAGCCATTTTTAATGCATCCTGCATTGTGGAGTCCAGCAAAAGAGCAACATCCCTGAGCCCTATGGTCCTTGTAACAGGCTCCCAATAGCAACAGCCAGGTAAATAAATTAGAAGCATCAGAAAGTGCTGTTTTACGAGGAGGAAGTGTCCATATCAAAGGTGTCAAACGTCTGGGTTTGAAGTATGTGGCCAAACTGAGCTGCTACATTTTCATCTTCCCCAGCGTAATATTTCCCATCCAGCATCCAATTGCCTCTGGGATTAGACTGAGCCACGTTTTCCTTCAGACTCCGTGACCATTGCTTCTCCAGGACTCCCCACAGCCTAAGGCACCACCACTGAGGCAATAATCAGCGTTCAGTGCAAGGGCCAGGGAGAGGCACATTAGAGCAGCAGGAGTTAGAACAGCACTGGCATTTTCATTACAGCACACACCAGTAAGGAAGGGCCTGGCTCAGGATGGAGCAATTGAATGGCAAAAAGACTCTGTAGGTATGCTTAAGGCTTCCTGAAGTCTCAGCACTTGCCTGATGACCTTCCTTTTGAGACAGATCTTTATTATAGTTTTTTAGCCAGTGGTTCAAAGGAGTAGCACTGGCGAAATAAGAGAGATGATTCCCTCTACACCCGAGATCACAGCTTGCCAGAATGGTAAGGAATTATCTTGCAACCTTTTCATCTACCATACAACAACATAAATGCTCAATCAAGAAGCAGCAATGAACATAAAGGTTCGGAGACAATTCCTGGTTAAGCACCAACATTTGCATGCTGTTGGAATTACTTGAACTTCTGGAGTCTGCAAAATGAGGTTGAGCTTTTCCCAGAGAACCGCTGCTGTCTGATTGCGTTCCTCATGTGATACACACTCAGCAAAAAGGGGAAAAAAACTGAAATATTGATTTTCCTCAAACATGACTAGATACTAGTAAGAAAATCACCTCTAACCGAAGAAGGAGAAAGTAAGATTGAAAAGCATAGGCATTTTCTTATATTCTAACAACATATGACTACTTCCCATTTCAGCAGAATTCAGACTTGAATGACAGAACCCCAACTGCTCTAGAAAACAAATATGCAAGTAGAAAGTCTAGACACCCTCCTGTCATAATGCTTCATGGAAACCACAGCTTCTTTAGTTTAATTTTACACAAAAATATGAGTCAGAGTCAAAGCTCCATGTCTGTACTGTGCTGTTTTGTCCAGGGCTGTCCAGTGAGCACTGCTAGCAACTTGACCGTATACCATTAGAGCAAGACTAATTCATAACTGCTTAAACCCTGGTTGAGCCCACAGGTCACAGATTTTTCTTAAGCACAATTGGCAACCATATGGCTTGTTTGCACGTGGCAGAATTGAGCTTTGTTTTTGCCATAACTGTACAATGGTGATGTCAATAGCAGCACATTCTATCCAGGCCAGCAAGAAAAATTCAGGAAATGAAAGTGTCCTTATTATTCTAAAACTACAGAAAATTGAAAGGATACATTTCCAATAAAAATAGCCTGGAAATATTGTGGGAGGAAAAGCTAATTTTTTACACATGAGAAAACAGCACAATTTGGTCTGTTGCAAAAGAACACACAGAAGTAGAGTTTTGCTTTTGAAAAATGCCACAGATGTAAATTACTTGATTGGCCTGGAAGTTAGGGTGTTTTTCAGCAGGGACAAAACAACGTCATCGTTGCCAAAGCCTAGAATTTTATTATAATATTTGTGATAACCTGATAAAAACCCACAAAATTTTCATAAGCACTCCAGTTTCTAGAATCTTGGCATTATTTAAGAATCTGTTTTACTTACAAGGGACCTATTTTCAATCTGTGCTGATGTGAACAAAGTAATATTTTTAATCTATTTCCATTGTTTTGAAAGATCTGGCTCATAAATCATAAATATTTGGGGTTGGCCATGTGTATTTGACAATTTTTTTGCCTGAGCATAGACTCAGGCAACACTTCTGTTTTGCCAGAAATAGTTCCTGGCTAATGATTTCTGGGAATACTTGATCATTATTTTCACAGGGCAGTGGAACAGATTCTTTGCACGAGGCCAACAAAGGAGTCTGTCAGAGAGTAACATGAACCTTGCCATGCTGCCACCCAGAAAGGAGGCCTTTTATAGAGAGCTTTAGAGGTATCTGGGAAGGAGGATGCTGCCTCTGCTCTACCCAAAAGCAATAGGTTCCTGCTGCCTTTGATGACTCAGGCAATATGCAACTCACATCTGCAAAATCCAAATTTAGTACTGACATGCTGCTGTTTCAATTTCACTCAGGCTATCGAGCCTGTGCCTGCTCACACCCTTTTACAGGCTGGATTTCACTCTTTGGCAACAAGCAAAGTGATTCCTGGGACTATCAAATCAACCAGATGAAGACTGACTTCTTCTCACTCAAAATATTATGCAGCACAATTCTCCAGTTATTTCCCTGCAAATGAGTCTGACAAGTGCTGTATAATGTGCAAACCAACTTATACAAACAAAAGCATGAGAGAGCATGAGCAGAAATGAAATTATACAGAACAAACTTAGAACAGTTGTGAGACTGCACAGACAGCAATTAGTTGACTGGCAATGCAAGAAAAGATGAATTTACCATTCAAAAAAAGCCCTGAGCAGCACATCCAATATGTGCTCTACAGAGGAACCAGAGACAATGCTTCCTCAGACAGAAGAGCTGTATTGACACCAGCATGAATACCCTTTTCTTTCCCCCTCTCTTTGCCAAAAATGAATTTTCTAAGGAGCAGTCTCAGGTGGTAATGTAAAGATTCCTGAATTCTATCACCAAGTCATTATGTGACCTTGAGGAAAAAAGATTCACTCAAGTGCACAGGGTCTCCATTTACCTATTGTAGAATAGGTGTATATAATCATAACATTTATTGATAATGCAGAAGGGTTGTGAGGCTTTAATGAATTGTTAAGCACTTCAAGGTCCTCAGCTGTATAATGGCAATCTTTATTAATAAAGTGCTATTTATTGGCTATCACGACCCTTACTTGTGTAAATATAACAATATTTATATTTATAGCAGCTCTAGGCATTTTTTTAACCCTATAATATATTTTTTACCATATTGTAGTCCAAACATTTATTTTTATGAACATCTAGAACTGCCTGACAAGGGGAGAAAGAGAGCACTGTATCAAAACTCCAAATCTGCTTACCCATCGTATTCCCTTGGCTGTCATAGGTGTGTAGGGGAGCTACTGCTTATCAAAGTTTGACCAATTAAATGAGCAGGAATCCATGAAAAGGGAACAAAGGGATATGGCTGTTATGAAGAATTAAGTTGGTTTGTTTCCTCTTCCAATTCACAATCTGCCTTAAAGGCAAATTTTACCATTTCCCCTCCACAAACAATAAATAGGATATCACCAGTCAGCTTAAATACAGCATTTCTTCCCAAAACAATAACCGTCATTATCATAATGATTGGTGCCGCTTAACGCCCTTTAAAAGTCAGGTTTTAAGCACAGCCTTTCTAATGCAAAGCTCAAAAACAGCTGTTGTGCATGCCCTGACCTGGGCTGAGAGGCAAGACAAGAACATACAGGGTTCCTACTCAACTCCTCCTGCCAGCTTCCCCATTAACCCACTGACCACATCTTGCCCACGGGAACATTGCCATTGGTTCCAGATCAGTATTTTACCCATCAAATTTCAAAATCAAACAGCAAGTACAGCAGCCCCTTTACATTGAGGATCCTAGCTGCAAAGAGCTGTAAGGAAATATATAAAGTTTGATTCCACCTTAAGTGAAAAAGAAATGGCAGATTCTGGTATCTTACCTGGGCTGAGAGGCAGGGAAGGAAATCAATGAATGAAACACATTGGGGGAGAGAAAAATGAAAAAGACGATTTATGTTTCTATTTTTGGATATACACCAAGTTCTTTGCAGGAGCTGGGAGGAAAAAACCACAAATTACTTTCCATCTGACAGTTCTGAACGATCACGGAAGTAATATGTGGTATGCAGCAAAACTAAAACTCTGTTGTCTGTCAAAAGAAAGAGTGAGAATTGTCTTAGGCAGCGACACCCGATCTATTATTAATCCATACTTCAGCATAAACTTAAAATGTATTGACATCTTCAAGCAGAAAATGACAATGTACAGGCTCTTTTAAATTCCTAAGGGAAATCCAGACCCATAGGTGAAGCTACCATTAAGTGGAGAGGGGAGGGAAATCCAAATTCTATTTCTTTATAAATAGCCTGAATTAATTATCATTAGTTATCAATTATGTGTGCCAGTATAAACATATTGTTGGGTCATTGATGAGCTCAGCTTCACAAGGCATCTGAGAACGAGTGTTTGGAAAGGAATACCCCAACTTGGGAGCATTTTGAAGTAACTTACAAATCATCTAACTCAGGCAAAAAATAACTCACTTGAGAATGATATAATTACTTTCAGTTTGCTTAAAGCCTAGGAAAAGTTGACACAGTGTTTAAAAGGAGGGGGGCAGTGCAAGCAAAGGAGAAAAAAAAAGAGTTACTTTATACTGCTTGAAATTGGGCTATTTGGAGGCCTAGGACCTGAGCTTATTTGAAGAAAGATTATCTTGACAAATTGGATAAACATTTTGTGCATGACAGGACGCTGATGGAGAGTCTGTTCTGCAAGCACACCTGGGGGATAGTTTGCTTAGTGTGTGACCAAGGTGTTCAGCTAACCCCGAGTCCTCCCAGGGCGCTTTGTTTACCCTGTGACAGGTATAGGCAGATCTGAAGTCGAGGCCTCCATAACAGTTCCTGCAGACTTTGCAGATGCATTTTTCCCTCCTCCTTGGGACAAAAAACCTCTTGGCTAGACCAGTCTACAAAAAGCTATGCCAGAATTCAGCAAATAGCTTGCATTTAAGGAAGCCTGCAGGCTGGCATGCCCAAGGCCAGTGAGTGACCAGTGCAAATAAGGCATCACATCTCCATCCCTTGTCCTCCTTACCCCTCAGCATCGACCAGGAGGGACCACTCCAACACCCTGCTAGAATGACCATCAAGCAGTGAAAGAAAAACATATCTATAAACAACCTACTGGTTAGTCAGAAGGGGAGTGAACATCACCTGTGGAGAATCTTGACTTCCCTGCCTCAGAAAACAGTGACCATTTTGTTCTGCCTTCATTTTGATGTCAGAGACTGAGCAACACAGGACACCAGAGCAAGGTGGCTGATGGCCACTGAGCAGGTTGGTGGTGACACCTGTTAGCATCACCTGAAGGACTCCTTTGTCCAGGCAGGCAGGATGCAAACTTTTGCTTCTTGCAACAGAAGCAGTTGAACTGGCAACTAAAGCCTTGCAGATCCCCACAGTCCACCCCCAGGGCTTTTTTCATGTGTGAATTCAGGAAGACAAGGATTCCATTCTCAAACCCAAATTCCCAAAGCTGCCGCACAACCCTCCCTCCACCTTCTTGGGGTGAGCTGGTTTTCAGCCAGTTGAGCTCTGGGCCTATGGCAAGTTTGTTCAAAGACAAACATTTACGCCAGAGAAAAGAGACAGAAGGATGGAGAAAGGACAGTAAAAGAGAAATAATTTAGCGAAGCTGAAGCCGTTATGGAGCCACTCTTTAGGACTACAAAAGTTTACACTTGCAGATGATAAAAGCTCAGATCAGAAATTGTTTTTTTAAATGGCAAAAATTTTGCCCTAAGGCCACTTTCACAAAATTAAACAACCAATTCCCTAGATGTGCTCTCTCCCCAGCTCAGTGTGGCTTCTGCCTGAACTTAGTCCATGAACATGGCTCCAGCCACTTCCTACCTCCAAACCAACAAGCAGAACCCAGGGGGAAGTAATGGAGGAGACAAAGCCTTTGGAGAAAGGACCAGGGTGGGACTCACCTCACCTTGGCTGCTGCAGACTGGGACAAATCACCCTCTAGAGGAGGTCAGCCCTGGTCACCAGCTGCCACAGAAGAACATCAAGCTTTTTGAAACTGGGTGCCTAATTTTTGGGTGGCTCAACTGAAGGGGCCTGTATGCCATGCCCTGTTCCTGAGCCAAGCACACCAGTACATGGGATCAGGGAAATGAGAATGACACTGAACTAGCAAACTTCAAGCCAGTGTTCTGCAAAGTGATTAACAAGCAGTGTGGGTAGAGAAGAATATCTGTTTTACACTCCAGCAGCGCATCATCCCAAATCACAGTGTCTGGTCTGTTTGGGGACAGTTGGCTCCCCCTACCTCTTTGTATTCATAAGATATTTTGAGAGGGCAAGATTAGATGAAGAAACCTAAAATTGGTAGCTTGCATTGACCCTTTGGACATCAGGCATAGATGACAATAAGGTTAGATGGGAGAGGCCCATAATGCTTCTGCCTCTGGTGTCCAATAGACCACAAAGAGAAGTACTGGTCACTTGCCATACAGCACACGGCTGTTAATATTGCTTACTGGACCGAGGCAGGGCTAGGGAGATGTTCACAGCATTTATACTGAAGGGTAAGAATGGACCAGTTCCCTAAAGCAACAATCAACCACTTCCGTACCACATCAATAAATTATTATTCTTCCTCTCTGACTAGCAGTGACAAGCAAACAAAACGCCAGGGCTCCTCTGCAGCAAGGCTGTGTCACCTAACACAGATTTGATTTAAAGCCTACAGAAGAAACAGGGAAGCATTACCAAATACCTCAGAAATATTTGAGAAACTGTTTTTAACATGGGAAGGGCCTTCATTGATTTTTGCCTTTCAAACTTAATTTTCCAGAATAGCTGCCATCACTGTACCCAAAAAGCAGCAATCAAAGCAGTTAAAGGTATTATAAAATTGCTCTGCTGCAGAAAGCATTTTCACCCAGGCCATTTACATTCCCACATGCGCTCAGGCAGAACACCCCAAAGCTCACACACATTTCTCTTGTGAATTATGACAACAACTCAGAATAACTTCAGATAGTGCTCCCCATGCAAGATATAAAGAGGCGGCAAATGATTTATCTCCATCCTGTGGAAGTAATATGAACCTTCATAGGTAGACTTGGAATCAGCAAACAAATAGTCATCAGAAAGTGATCCGAAAATAAAGACTTTGAATGATAGGGGACAAATCTTTTTCCAGGATGTAACAGCCTAAAGAACAGCAGCAGAAAGTTGAGGAGCTCCTAAAAGCAGCTATGTACCTCTAGCTTTCCCTGCGGGTTATTTAGATGATGAGGAACATTTTCATGACCCAACCCTTGCATCTTGTATTTCATTAGCTGTGTGTGTTGTCGCTGTCCTGACAGGAGGGATTGTCTTTTCAGGGTGACTGAAATAGAATTAGGACAATATTTCATTCCAATTCATACAGTTATTATTAAAAAGCAATTTTTCCTTGTTTGCCTGTGACACTGCACTGCACACACAAAAAGAACAAAGGTTGTCAAAGCCAGAGTCGGCCAAGCAGGAATGTTCTGGCTCTGAACATACGTGATGATGTGAACTATTGTGCCCCAGCTGACACGGCCATGGCTCCATGAGCACTCGCCAGTCAGCGCATCTCTGTTTGCAGGAAGGAATCCAAGCTACAGAGGAAACAATGACTTTGCAGTTTAATCGAAATCCTCAGGTACAGATGAGACAAAAAAAGGCAACAAAAGCTTAGCACAAAAGAGGATATTTAGTGCTCTAACACCAGACCTCAATGCAAATCTGCCTGAATCCAGGCATGAGACCCAGCTGTGAGCATCCCTTTTTGATGGAACATGCATGAGACACACTCATTATTAAAGTCCTTTCTCAAACAGCAAAAGATATACTGTCCCTCCCAATTTTATTCTCTTACATTCTTGCCTCAGGTTTAATTTTATTCAAATTATTTTCATTTTGAGCTGGAAAACATGGAGAATAATATTAATCTGCCCTATAAAATTGATCTTTTCTCACAAGATACCCCACAAGCCCCTTATTTGCAGAACTCCAAGTATCCTGACAAAACTTCCAAAAGTAATAATTAAAAAAAAAAAAAAAAAGACATCTTTGTCATCAGATTAGTTTTGCATTTCCCATTCAAGTGATCCCCACGTTTCTGAAGATCACATTTGTGCTCAAGTGGTGGAAGTCAGACAGCAGCAATATGTGATACTGAGCAGTGATCAGAGGGGTATGCTTACAACAGAACTTTCCATCAGCACAATCTATCAGGCTCCAGAAATACAAAATTAGGTTTTCAAAAGTAGGTTTCCTTTTTAAAAATAGGACTTGCATGACTTCTAAAAATGGAGCAGAGAACAGTGCCAGCAGAATGTCTGCAAACAAGCTCCCTCTATATAGTCCAAGTGTAAAGAGCAGTGAAGCTGCAGCATTCCTGCTCATTCTCAGTTTTGAAACTAGGAGTTTCAAGACCCCCTGGGACCACTGACTCGATTTAGGTGGTCAACCCACTTTTGAAAGAAATCTGTTCTTCAATGCTTTTGCTACCTGTTCTGCTAAAATTGGCTCAGCAAATGCTGCACACGCACACTTGTGCATCACCCTTGGGTGCTTTAGAAAACACTCTCTGTAACCAATACTGTCACAATACAGCTCATTCCCGTTTCTTCTTCAAACACTGTGTGTGATTTTAATCTCATAAACAAAACATTCACAGCTGCCATGAGCACTCTCTTGCCTTACCCTGTATGTCAGGGTGTGCCCTCCCAGAATATCTATCCCAGCCCATTATGCAAAAAACAACCAGTCCTTTATGGCAGAAACGCCCGAGCCCCATTAGCCAGGCAGACAGACGCATTTGGAGCGCAGATCCCAGAACATAGGCGAGCCATTGTTTCATTTCAGAACAGGCCAGGGAGCCTCCATCACATGGGGGAAACCTTTGATGTCTCTTGGATTTAGAGGACAAGTCCAAAGGAAAGCAGGGGCAGAGCAGCTTCTGCTAAGCAGGGCAAACTTTTCCTCTCTCTGATGAGGGGAGATTTTCTGTAGGAAGAAAACAGGCTCTCACAGCTGTGACAAGTGAGGAGACAGAGCTGACTGGCAGGACAGAAAACGAGGGCTGTACAGGGGCAGCCTGGCAAAGCAACCAACTCTAAGTACAAAAAATGACCTGATCTGGTGACAAAGGGGAAGAAACAGAACGCTAAGGGTATATTTAAGTACATGTATATAAATATGCTGATGTTTTGAAGCTCTGAAAGTACTTTTTTATCAATTAGCTTCCCATTAAAAGTCTGACTGGTGATTTCCTCTCCACAATAATTCAGTATAAAGTGACAAGACATGGCAATATGAGCATCTTAAGGACCAGCAAGGTAAATCTTTAACTCTCTTGTTCTTCTGGTTTTAGTTTAACTCCATATAGAAATCAAGACACAAGTCACCATATGAGACAGCAGCCAGAAGCAAAGCCAGTAAGGTCACAGGCACAAAAAGATCTGAAGTCTCTCCTACTTTTCAACTTGCTTCCAAATTTCCAGGGTTGGTTGCAATGGTGCATTGTTACTTATGATCTATCTTTAAGCCAAGAATGAAATGTGGATTTCTTATGGTGCAGATAGACAGTTACAAAGACAGACTACATCGAACAATGATAAAAACTGAGTCTCCTGGACAGCGCGTTTCCCAACCATGTGTCTGGCTCCCAGTCAGACTCAGGATCCACAGAACACTAAGGGAGGAATCAGGTCCAAAGTGTCTGTCAGAGACCAGGGTCATCTGGTCTTACAAGGGTACACCTTGTCCAGCCCCACGGTGGGGGTAGAGGGGAAAGAGTGAGCAGCTGGGGGAAGAACAAGAGGAAAAAAGCCACAGTTTAACAATTCATTTCTTGAGACAAAACATGCAAAGACTCCTCTGCTCCAGGCTCAAGTCAAAGCTCCTACCCAAATATGTGACTTCATGTAAACAACGTGAGCAATCCTGGATTTATGAACTGGATCCTCATACTGCAGATTAATTTTCAGCAAAAACAATTATGCATTACTGCAGAACACTGTTGTCAAATTCTGAGAATCAACTAAGAAATAAATACAGTAAGCCCTACATAAACAGTCTGTAAACCACTTAGTAATCTTGGAGACAAGAACCTGGTATTAAACATAAGTGGTAAACTCTGAGAGAAGCATTTAAAATGAAGTGCGAGCAGAATGTACATGACAGATTTTTACTCTTTTTTTGTGCCTTCAGAAGTCAAATGCCCCATTCTAACTGGGTGAAAGAAGTTATGTGCATCCCCAAGCAAGCAGCTCCTTTTAACTTTTTTCTCAAGGGCAGTCATGGAAGATGTTTTGTACAATGTTTGTGCAAGGTGAATATTTTTTTATGTTGAATCATATTCTTGTTGGGGTGCTGGATTAATGCACAAGTAGGACAGGCATCTAAGATGGCTTGGGCAGATCCCCTACTTCCAGATTAATAGAACTATTCGGAGAACTATGAAATTAATATTTTAGTGACGCTAGAGAATTTGTTCTGGATAATCTGCAGACAACACAGATATTAAGTAAACAGTGCTTCTTTTATAAAAAGAAGCACAAACCTTGCAAACTTAACTCCTGTCCAAGTCAAAAAATCTTAAACCAGAAGTGAGAACCTTTTTCTCAAATCAAGTTTTGCCATAGAGAAGTTTCTTTAATGCCTCCAAATACATCAATCCAACAAGCAGAGATGCCTTTTGAAACACCTCATTTAGAGTTATTAAAGCCAACAAGACTTCGTCTCTAACTTTTAAAGCTTTTATAGAAAAACAAGCTATCAGAATATTTGGGGTGACGTCTGTTCCTTCTAGTTACAGATCCAAATTCTATCCCTAATACCACTTGCCTTTGCCCTGGCACACCATGAACTCAGTTGCTTTTTTTACTTGGCAGGCTTGTTCTGTCCTGACACTGCCCTTGCAGGAGCACAAGAATGGTTTCTTGGGAGGCCAAACTCAGTGGTCCCAGCCCTCCACTGCAGATCCCATTATTCTGGCACTGCTATTCACCCCCCAACAGAAGTGTGCTAATAATAAGGGGCTAGATGAAAACCAAACAAAACTTCCCTGCTACAACTCCATGTGAAATGTTGACCCAGGAAAAATAAAGTGTGCCTCTTGGATATACATCTGCCCACTTTGCACAGCAGATAGCAGGGGGCCTGCTGCAGGTGCTAAGGAGAGGGATTTAAGCCAGCTTCCAAAGTTCATATTGATAAATAGTAGGCGTATCACACCAGCCATCTGCACACACCTCGTCACATCTGCAGGCCTTGCAAGGAGCTCAGGGAGGTTTTACATACAGCTGAGCAAACCCTTCCCTCCTCCATCCATGCTGGAATTTCTGATTCCTCACACTAGTTCAGCTCCTACTGTTGCCAAGAACCTCATTTGTCTCCATCAGCTCCCATCTCAAGGCCCTTCTCTCAACCTCGAGACCCACAAGAAACTCTTTTGCTTCTTATCGCTATTTTCAGTTTATTTCACCCCATCCTCTTATGTATTTATACACACACATTCAACCAAGACTTCCCTCTTGAGACTGCAAATGCAAATCCACCTGAACGACTTTGGGGACCAGTATAAAGACATCTCACAGCTCACACTGTTTATATCCCAGTGTCACAGTTCCTTCTTTCTGCAAAGACAGTGCCCAATTACACTGACATTAAAAAAAAAATCAGATATGTATGTGCTATTCTCATTAAGAAATAAAGGAGACAATAAATGTAATAACTTTGCGTCATGATTTGGTGCCTGTACAAGCACTTTAGCACATATTTAACACTATTCTTATTCATCAAAACTCATAAACCCAACACAACTTTAAGCACATTTACATTTTGCACAGCTTTAAGCACAGAATACATTTTGCTGAATAGAGATAAATAATTTAAGTCTCATCCACGAGGGTGCTGGTAAATTAACACCACAAGGTTGAAATCTCAAAGACTGACAGAAGTTTTGGGTTTTTCCTGCACACCCTTAGATTAAACTCCCCTTTAGATAAAAAACACCTAAATGAAGCTTAACTTTTGCCAAGAGAATCTACTTTCAGATTATTTTGTTTTTCTTTTGCATAAGCCTGCGACTTTCACATAATCCACGAGCAAATAGCTCTATTCTGTAGGTTAGAAATTATAAAAGACCATGTAATCAGCTGACAAAAGAACTGAAAACAACCCCAAAGGAAACGCAGAGCTGCTCTGCAGGCTCACAATGTGCCGCTCTGTCAGCCTCCCACTCCTTCAGCAGATACCCCTGACATTTCTTGTGTCATTACTGGACTTTATGAATGGGGCTGTAGGATGTTTGCTGGAGAATAATCAGAAAGGGAAGGGGCATGGTATCACAGACAAGGGAGCTGCTTCACCCTCTGCTGACCAGACCCAAGCAATTAGTTCACTGCTTTCTCCTACCACCAACTATGAATCACAGCTCCACATTGTATTAAAGCCTGAATTGTCCCTCACTTTTTAATAAGGATGCTTAAGAAATTAAGCTATTGTAACCTCAGATAAACCGCACGTGGTTTGGTGGCTTTATTTATTTCACATGTACCCAAATGTTTAGGTACTTACACAAAGTCTCATCAACCTTTTTGGGCCAGAAAAGTCAGCTGTAATTTTCACTAGAGTTACCCCACTGAGCTACAGCTCTTTCCACTTCTGGTGCAGACAAAACTATCACAAACACGATTCCTGCTGCTGCAGCTCCCTGCTCCCACTTGGCTTGCCCAGCCACACACATGTGAGAGGCGAATTACACGAGGGAAGGGAAAGCCCTGGTGGAGAGAATGGGTTTGCAAGTCTGAGATGAACCAACACTGCCGGTTGTGCAAGAGATCACAAACAAGCAGGAGGAACCCAGTCTGGGCATTTCTGTCGTCATCTGCTCTTTACAAGCCTGAGGAGTACTTTTAACTAATTTTGAGAAAAGTCTTTGGAAACAGCAGCCTGACAGATTTCTGGGGAACAGACAGTTCCAATAAAAGGAATGCCCCAGCAGAAGAAGAACCACAGCACCAACTCTGTGGTGCAACCACAGTTTGAATTCAGCAAAGAACCCAAACTGCCTGAAAGAAGGGTTTCGACAGAGCCAAGGCTCTCACAGGAGTCCCACCAAGACAGGCAGATCTATTCAAGAAGATTCCTTCTGCTTGTGGGGCTGCTCTTTTTGCTTCATTGGTTTCCCAGGGCTGAGCCTGCCAAGTTGTGATGCATCTGGGGCAATATCTGGCTAATCAATAAATATCCTCAGACATTTATTAGGATGTCAGCACCACCATGGCTTGGCCCTGTGGGATCACAGCCAGGCCAGTTGCCCAGTTCTGCTGATAAATAACACAGCTGTCAGGGATCACCTGGCCAGTCATCAGTACGTAGGGGAAGAATGTTTTCTGAGGACTTGGAAATGAGAGGGCTTTCCTAGGTGATTAAGCATTGGGCATTTTGAGGAAGGATCATCAAGCCATTGATTCAGGTAACTGTGAAGTGTGCTCTGTTTTCATCCCACCTGCCAGCCTGGCACACCCTGCAATGGCCCCTGATGGTGCCAAAAGCAGAGTCCTGGCCACCAGCAGCCATTAACAATCCCAGCGCACTTTGCCAAGGGAAGGGCTCCTGCTGAACTAAAGACTTGCTCTGTGTGGGATTTCTTGGTGAAGTATGTGCAAGATGCTTACCTCAGGGACAAGCAAACAGAGAAAAAAATATTCACAAGTACTTGCTAGAATACAAAGAAAACCAAGTTTTAATCTCTTTATAACCCTTTTGCATTAATTTTTGCTAAGCTTTAGAGTACTATGATTAGTAGAGAACATTTTTATAAGTGAATTTTAAGTACCAGAATGTTCAATTAAAGTATGAGTAGAATATTATAAAACTCATAATTCATGATGTCTGGGGGAGTTACATAAGCTAGAAAGGAAACTAATACCATCTGCCACGTAATTGCTCAGCATCAGCAAACGACGGATTTTGCCCAGACGAGGAATAATTTTCGTATGGACACACATAATCATTACAGAAAATAAGAGTTTCTCAAATTCAGTATTATCTCCCTGCTAAGTCGATATAATTATTATATTGTAAAGGCATATATACCCTGGATGCATTCTTAGTCATGGAATGTAGCATCTCAGTTCACAAAAGCATGGTTACATTAACAAATTCTTGGAAACTAATATCAGGTGACCAAGCTTCAAGAAAAGAAAACAGCAAAGGAAAACAGATATAGGACAAAAGAAGTAATATCAAAGAAGATTTAGATAATCCATGAATAAATCAATTTTAGCTTTTTTGTATAAAGAGTTTGGCCTGTTTATTGTTCAATCTTTACAATTCAAGCTTTTTTTCAGCATGTTTTTATATCTATTTAATCAGAAAATATTTTTAATTTTGCCTATCTGGCTCAAGATGCTCCCTCAAATACTGAGGTTTGTACAGCTAGTGGAGATGAAAACTGAGCTGATCCCATCACAAGCAAATTATCAGCTCTCCAACTGTGGAAGCAAAACTTCACTTAATCTGATGGCAAATAACATGCATTTCTCCAGCAATTCCTACTTTGGCTAATCAGTCAGGCTGATGGATGTTTAGCACTTACCTTAATGCAGATTTTTGCTTTTGCTAACATTTGTAGAAACAGAATCAATTACAAGCTGGAGATTACTAGGCTGATGGGCTTTCATGCTATTGCAGTTGACCGTGCAATTGGGTTTCTAAGTGACAGACACCACAGGACAGTCTCAGCTTGGCAAAATCCTCCTTTACTTTTCCACTTATCTAACATATTCTTCATTCAGCACTTTAATTTCCCACCCTTTGCCTTTTTTCCCTGAGCCATCTGACCTGAGCCTGTGCACACAAGTGTGCTTTGCCATTTCCTGGTGAGGAAAGACCTACATCAGGCTGCCCCCAGCACAGTGGGACAGCCCCCACTGGCACAGCCCTGGGACAATTACAACGTTATCTTCTTGACCAGTCAATGTTCAGATGTGGAAGCGCTGTGTGAGGGAAAGCTTTAAATGTGGGAGCCTCACAGAATGCTCTTGGTCAACACAAAATAAAGCTCAGCAGCCCTCTAGAATAAACGAGAAACCTTCACAATTAATGCTTTTTGCCAGCATGATCCCAAGCAAAAGAGCATTCTTGCAGTTAAATACTTTTAAAGAGGTAAATGGTTCCTGTTAAAATGAGTTTGATTGCTCCTTTCCCCACACCCAATCTTTAGTAAAGATTGTCTATTTGTTAGCACTTATCATAATCCTTTTTCACTTTCCTAGAAAAAGTTGTAGAATTAGGAGTCTTCAGCATCTCCATTAGAAACCCTGGTGCTCAAAATCAAACCTATAACCCCTGCTCCCCAGCAGAGGTGGGGAAGGCCCGGCACTTTACAGAATCAAGTCCAGCAGTAAAGGTAATAAAAATGCAACTGTTTCCAAAAGGTCTCATCCGTAGATTAGAAGAGCATATTTAGGGGAGCAGCCCTATTAAAATTTTAGCAGGCAGGTAGCATATGTAAGAGGGAGGGGTTTTTTTAATTAACTAACTGTCTCTAGCCCAGAGCTAGAGTCTCAAATGTTTTTACGACACAGCAATACTCCAGTTCACATCTGTCAGCTGGAATATTTGCAGCTTTGTAATTATTAAAATTGTCTGAACTGCAGAGCTACAAGCTGGCTGGCTTGGATGAGGCAGTTTGCCTTAAGGTACAGAAACAAGGCACTTGCATCTGATCAGAATCTGTCAGCCACAGTTTCTCCCTGCACCACCACCCCACAGGTTACTTCACCACAAAAGTGAAGTGACATTACACGGCTTTTACCATGTCTGATTAGGAAACTTCCAGAGTCTCCCTGTCCTACTCATAGTTTGCTGTCATAAATCTTGTAGAAACTTGCAGCTCTTTACCAGGTGGTCAGTTTTGGCTGAAGTCAACCAAAAGCATCAGAATTTGTTGAACAGGGAGACAGCCTGGCAGTATCCTCACCTGGGGCCATAAGTGCACAAGGCAGCACTCGAAAACCAGCTTGTGGGTCAACACAGCACTGACAAAGCCAATCCAGCATCAACAAAAAGTGATTCCCCCCTACAGATAAGCACCTAAAAGCAGAGGGATGACTTGAGCACCACTGACTCCAGACGGAGCCCAGAGCAGGTCCCAAGGGCACGGACAGGTGAATTTAAAGGACATGGTGAGGCCCGGATCTCACCCTCTACGCTGATTAGATTTACTGAATACTTGCATAAAAACATGCTTTTAGGCATAAAAGACTTTGGGACCTTTTTCTCCCCCCTCCCAGAGAGTTATCTAAACTCACTGGCACCTTCTGTTTTATCAACATCAGCAGCTCCTCTCGGAACAGACCTTCTACTGAAATCACGTGTGCAGCAGAGATGAGAAAAAAATGCAACCATTTTCCACCACTTTCTTTCGTGGCGGGTTTTCCCAGTGAATGACTGTTCTTTGGCACACACCTATGGCCCAGTCTGGCCACAACCTGACCCAGTGGTGGGAAGGACTCACACACAGGAGCCATGCCATGTTGGGAGACACCATTCCTCATGCTGAAGATTCACTAAATGATATTTGCGTTGAAAAATGTTTACCCTCTCTGTGTTCCTCCCCAGGAGCAACACAGATGTGGGTTCAGGTTTTTTAAGAGACACTTGGATAAGTGCAAACACATCTCTTTTGTAATCAGCCTGGGCTGACCCTGTTTAGCCTGAGGTCAATGACCAGTGGCATCTGACCTGCCAAAGTTAATGCGGCAGAACAATAGGAGAGGGTTGGCAAGGCCTTATCCTATTACCTTTTTGATACCAAATTAATTGTTTTTCTCCCTCTCAATGATTCTCTGACCTTTCAGCTATATGTGTTGCTGGCACAAAGTGATGGATTAAATTTAAGCAAGTACATTTCTTGACATTGTCTTGCAGATTTAAAAGTTATTTAGGTCTTCCTTTCAGCACTAAGAGGTTTAAGAATGTGCTTATGATTGCAACCCCATTTGATAGTTAAAGAACACCACAAATATTAATTAGCTTGGCAGTATCAGAGACAAGAAAACCAAAGAAAAGATCACAGCACTTATTAGCAAAAAAATTCCACAAGTAATAAAGGAATTGAGATGTCCTACAAACCGTAGGTAGGCAACCCTAGCGTCTGGTGTTACCTTAATTGGTAGTGCTTTATTAATTGGCTAACCCAAAAACATTACTTTTAGACTAAATATAATCAGTCAGGCTGATATTTTTCAAATGGAGAAACAATCCATAGTTCTTTGTTGGATGAGGATAGCATGCATGGAATAGTTATTGGTTCCTATCACAGCTTTGATTTAAGTTTTTACTTCCTCGTTTTTGGCTGCTTCACCACATGGAATAAACTGAGGTGACGTGGTGGGTACTAACAATGTATTGAAAGAATTGAAAGAAGTCTCTTCAGGATTCCCCCTATTGTGCATCATTAAAGCAAGGAATCCTGAAAACCTGATTTATGAATCTAAAGCTCGAAACATTCAAATTTGCCTGTAGGTGATTGTAAAACATCAAGGCACTGAGCCCGGATGCACGTTCTTTGCTTGGCTCAGCTCTCTGTGGGCAGAGCCGCCTTCCCTTCTCCTCACAACCACAGAGCACAAGTGTCACATTCTGTCAGGTTGTAACACCCACAGGAGGCAAAAATAGTTTGCCTTCAGACGGTATTTCACCTGTGCTGGCTGGCAAGGGCCAAATCAGATACAGCCAGATACAACCTGGATCAGTTCCTCTGAATCCTTCTGAACTGCAGAAATGGGCATGAATTTGGGGCTAACTCATTTATGGGTTTCAGGGGTTTTGGAAAACAATGGAACCTGGTTCCCACCCTCCTTTAGCCTCCCCCCACCAAAAAAAGAACCAACCACATAACCATGCCATTGGAAAGTTTGGTTCCCAGCTCACTTGATCCTCTGCACACTCCAGCTATTATCTAGCTCAAGTAGCGCGATAGCTTTAAGCTTATGCTTAACTATTTCCAAGAACACTGTCAAAACTTGTTTACTGACGATATTTTTTCAAATAAACATGCTAGACTATTTTCTTTAACTGGTACAGTGTAGAGCTTCATAAGTGTTTTCTCAAGATAAAGAGAACACTTTTTCGTGGTTAGGCCACCAGGAAACTGAAGAATTGCATATTTAGTCTCTGAAAAACATTAATCAAGGTATTAAACAAATTAACATATTCTGATTTAAGCAGTATTGGATCACAAGAAAAGAAAAGGATCAACAGAAAGAAAATGTTACATCAGTGGTACCACTGGGTAACTTCACTTATTCAACAGTTACATATTCCCTTAATTCATACTCCAAACTTCAAATACGGATGATTAAGCATATATATTAGCGAGATGAACAGCAGAGGATTTTACATGACAGCTCTGCCCAAAAGTGACAATAAAACCTGCCTTAGGGAGAAATTGGGAGAGAGGTAGTAAAAGGCTAATCTTGTTATAATGATTTATGGTTTATGAAAAAAATAGCCAGAGTCTAAGCCTTCTTCAATTTTTCCAAAACATTCATACCTGTATTTAAATACTTCAGTAAGAATAGAAAATTTTACCCCTGTTTCCAGGATAACAATATACTTCATTAACCAGAAGCTCACAGGAATATGATCAGAAAGTACAGAAGTGGACTAATTTGATTTTCTCGTCTGATAACAGCAAGAAGAATTTCACAGAGATGAGCTTGGTTGTCTTCACATTTGGGCGCCTTTCTGGCTGTGGGATAACTCTGTAGACACACTTTTGGCTTCCACTGACTGTAGTGCCACAGGGACAAGCCCTATGACACTATCCTGAGATATTATAACTGTAAATAATTCGGAGGGTGTGGAAAACAGGTAAAGCCACATCACTGATAGAAGAAAACCAGATAAAAACACATATAATGACCTTTCCAGGGCAAAGTTATTAGAGCAGCTGGATCAATAACAGACAAGTTAGAATACCTATTTCGACTGCATTTTTCGTTTTGGAGAGTGAAAATACCAAAAGCTGCCAAAAAACTGGCAGTCTTAAATACCTATATAATGCAATTTTCAATACTGCTGAATTAGAATATTAAGTTTTTCTTTTACGTATATAATGGGAAAGTAACACAGGAAAGAAAAAAAAGGAAAAAAAAATCCCTGCACTAAGAATGTTAATTGAGGAACTGCAGGTAAACTCCAAAAGAAAAAAATACACAAGCAAAAGATTCGCAAGAAGATGCCAACCAAGTGTTGCAGGAATTACAACAGAAGAGATCACACTCCTATCCCTTTTTATCAAAGTTTAGGAACATCCAGCACAAAACCTTTGAGCTCAGTGCAGTTTCATTTCTGGTATAAAAACCTATGCTTCAAAGGCCTGATGCATTTCAGCTAATTCCCCAAGATTTGGGTCTAGACATGGTGCAAGTGGTCAACACACGACTAACAGCTCATGCAAATCTCCTCTTAAACAGACTGAGGAATTAATGTGTAATGCAGGTGGAAAGGACTAATTATATTCCATAAATAATGAGATTCATAAAAACATATTGAACTTGGGAACCAGCTTTCAGAAAGTTTAAACTAGAGGAGGCAACTGCACTCTGCTTTTGGGATGGGTGGTGGTTGTTGTTCAGAGCATTTCTGAAATAAAAAAGCAAAGACTGCACTCAAATGGAGAGTAACTGCATGTCTGGGATGCACAGATTAAAAATACCTACCTTATGACTTAGAAAACATCCCTTATGAATTCTATAGTTATTTCTCATTTTTAAATGACAGAGAGAACAGGAAACTCCCTGGTAAAACTACAGTAAATAAACCTGATATCACTACACTCCCAAGTACATTATTTCCTAGACCCGCAAGCAACTTAATAAATGCAACGGCTGACAGTTCTACCTAGAAAGAGTTTAAAGTGAAATAAGACATATTCCTCTTTAAGTTTTAGGTTCTTATCCATCAGATTTCTTATCAACTTCTCTTTCATGTTCTAGTAGACCAAGGCTTTGTATTGTGGTCACCTGGTCAGCCATGGATTAGCCCAGAGAGGCAGCTGAAGCGACCACAAATTCATGCAGAAAAGACCAGAATATTCGTCTTTTTCTACAGCAAAGTGATGCAAGTTTTTATCAGCCAGTAAAGCAAATAAAGTAACATTACTTCCCTCATTCAAAGAGTGAGACTAAGAGGGAAAAGACACAATTCCAGAGAAGAGCAAAATCTCATGTTGATTACACCTCCACCTTGGGCACAGCATGGACAGGAGCAGAGGAGCTCCAGGCTCTGGGAGATCAGTCTGGATGCACCTGGCTGGAAGGAACACAAGCACTGCCTAAGCAGTTCCTTTGGCAGAGGGGGGTAAACTTTGCAAGGAGGTAATTATTCTGGTATAAAACAACAGCAGAGGGAATTCTTGCTGATAACACCAAGAGCCATTATTCTCCTAGTGCATGCTCTTCTGTCAGATCAGTATCAGCTATTATTGTTAAAAAAATCCTAAGGAAGAGGACTTTTCCAGGCTGCCCCTTGCCTGTGGGTGATGGGAGACAAAGCACTGCACTCCCCTATTCCTCAGTATCTCCATCCACAACGAGGGTGAAGCCTTGTCACCTCCTTGTAGCCAGTGTATCTCTTGAGCATCTCAGAAATGCATGGCAGAAGAGAAGTTTTATTGCTCAAACTGCACAAAAATTCAGTGAAATTGTTGCCTTTTCCAGTTCCATTTTCCAACAGCCACATCTGGTGGGTTCTGTTCATTCACGACTTTGCCAGCACAATAAATCCCCCACAAAACTCTTTGGGGGGTTTTGGTCAACCACGCAATTTCATCGCCATCATGCACATGGTCAAGTGCTGCCATCAGCTTGAGAAAACACCACACTCCAGGGAGAGCCTGCACAGATGGACATCACCAGGCACCACCCCAAAACTCCTCCTTCAGCTCACCCAGCCCCTCTCCCTGCCAACCTGCCCAGTGCCATTTTATTAAGATTGCAGCTCATCAAGCATTCAAGAGCACAGTTCCTCACACACTTCAAAATAAGCCAGCACATCAGTGCTACCCCTTCCTCTCTTACCCTCAGCTTTCAATTAAATTTAGAATTGACTTTGAAAGTACAGCCTGAATGTATGTGGTTCAAAATGACCTTGTAACACCTTTCCTTGCCTTCCTGAGCAGGGCTCTTGTACTCCAGCTCAGGGTTTAAAACCTAGAAACAGGAATTTGCTCTAAGCTCCTGTGGCAAACTACAAGTCTCAAGCTGTTTAAAGTCTTTAAAGGTACGTCCAAAGCTGAAGTGGTGTTCTGCAGAGAGAGATCTGGGAGCCCAGGTCCAGCAGCTTTCAGCAAGATTTTTAAAACCTGCCTGTGAGTTAAATGTTTTTTCTATTTCCTCAAGTCTTAGCACAGTTGTAACTACATTTTGTTATAGCATCGCATTAGTCATAATTAAAGCTCTTGCTGGGAAAGGACATGGCCCAGGAAGGTCCCAGGGCTGTGTGCCCATGGTGTGTCCAGGCTGAGCCCTGTACCCCCAGTTTCCTTCTGCTGCTCCAAGCAGGAACCCCAGGTGCCACGGGAAAATCTTACAGGTGTTTGGGGTGGGCTTTCAAGACCCCACTCCTGCAGTTACAAAAGAATAAAGGGCACATCTCCAACCCCAGGCAGAAGGACAAAGCTGGAAAACATTCCAGAACTGCACAAGCCAGTACACAAACAAGACAAGGGTAATTAACCTATCGGCATTTCCTGTGTATGACCCAGACCCAGGATTTTTGATGGGCGACACAACCTTCTCTTACCACACACCTTTACACCTCTTAGCATTAAAAGGCTTCTTCAACTTCTGCGGAGAGACCACACCAAAGCTCCTTATGTGATTCTTATTTTAACAAAATTAACTCACTCCTCACATGATTAGTCAGACTATTCCTAGGGATCCTAGAACTATTCCCCCTTTCAGTACTAACACAGGCCACCATTACACTTCTCTGTACTCAGCAAGATGCAGTGTGGGGGTCAAGAAGATATTTACTATCAAAGCAACAAATTCTGTTTTACTCCACGTACAATTTTGACAGAGCATATCTGCCCCAGATGAAATATATGTGTTTTCTGAAGTACAGAATTAACTTTTCAGCCATTTGAAACTAAATGTATTATTTTCAACTTCAGCATAAACTTTTACATAAAACTCAATTGTTTCAAGAAAAAGAGCATGAGATTTAAGCATGTATGCAGGTTATCACCACAGTACACCTACAACAACATTAAACAAACAAACCCTCTTTCAATAAACAGAAATTACCCAGCCTTTACCTAGACCAGGGAATTTTTATCCTGTTCTCTAGAAAAACATCATCATAATTATGAGAAAAACCAAAGAAATAGCAATAAAAGTAAAAACCCTTACCTAGAGAGGACACAGCAAGTGTTGGGTTCCAACCAGACCCACAGAGAGTGGCTGCAAGCAAGCAGGCATTATGAATATTCTAAATAATGACCACAGCTGGGATCTGTTGCATTAGATTAGGGTCTTCATTGCAGAAATGGTTCCTATTTGCAGCCTTAGCTGATGCACTCAACAGTCAGGCCCAACACTTAACACCATAATAATAAAACCCTACCCCTTGTGTTCAAGATGTAATCACTCAAAATTAGAGGTTCGAACTGGGCCATGCCCATCACTGGCCAGTGAGTTGCACTGCTCCGAATTTGTTTTGTGTATGGGCAACCCCAGTGCCATGACAGACACAGCAGGAGTGGTTCCAGCTGGGATAATGCCAGAGGTTTTGTCCACAACCAGCTGATATTGCACCTTCCTTGAGAGCTGCCACCACCTAAGACAAAGGGCAGCCCCAAACGCTGCAGTTCAATGCCCCATATTTGTAAAAAACAAATAAATAAATACTCAAAGCATGGGCACATGTTCCAGCACCCGCCTCACCCCACCTGGTGACCTCCTTAAATGCACTGGGCTGAAAAAGTGGTCAGGATGGTAGATGTGGATTCATGTAGATAATGGCATGAAACAGATACCGAGGAGCTGAGACTCCCCATCAAATTCTTCTGCTGCAGGACATCTCTCTATAAAGTCAAAATAGAAAGGCTGGGAGAAAAGGCTTCATAAAAATGGGGGAGTGAAGCACAAACCTCCAGTGAGGCAAATGGCCCTGCCTGACATCCTCCACCCTTGTGCTTCACCTGAAGTAGCTGGATTGCTCAAACTTCAGCACAACTGCACTGAATTGATAGAGTTTAAACCAACACCGAGGATATGGAAAAAGTTTATACTAATAGCACTGTGGCAAATTTCCTCAGCTGGAGGCTGGTAACATGGGGTTTGTTGGCTTTCTGCACCTGCAGAGGAAGACATGCAGGTGATGTAGTTGCTGGTCATGGCCAGAAATTATCTCGGATAGCTACAGATGTGTTCATTTCTAAGACTTTGCTTATAGTAGAAAAGTGGTGGGGTTTGTTTTTTTTTCAATGGCATCAAGTGCTTGAGTAAACTCCTGATAAAAAATTCAACATTCATTTGGGCCACATGAAATGCACCTTGCCCATTCTGTGAGGATTTCAGGCTATATTTTTATTCCCTCAACACCGTCAGTCTAAAATGCTAGAACTTGTAGAGCACGGCATAACGAAGCAGCTTGAACCCGAGAGCTCTGCCAAGCATAACATCAAAACTTTCGAAGAGTGAGGTTAGATAAAGCACAAGATAATCAGCAAATTCTTGATTGAAATAAAACACCAAACATTCCTCCTTGGCTGGCAACAGGTGAATTCACAGAACGGGTTTCCTTGTTCACAGAAGTTTCTTTTATAGCAAATTCAAGGGATTCCTTGCTTCCCAGGAAAACTCCTGGGTTTTGCAATATGTTTAAAACTTTATCAGCTTGGAAAAAAATAACACTGCTTTAAACTGATGGGAAAGGAGCCCATTGGCTCTAGAGTTACCATCCCCGAGTCGGGCACTCGGTGCTGTTTGGGGCCTTTGTTCAGGCTCAATCAGCCGTCGAAAATCAGCGCTCCCGTCACTGCCCGTGCTGGGCGGGATGACCAGAAGAGTTTCCCGCAGCCTGGATTGGACGCTAATTACCTGTTCAGCCCCCTTGTAAATACCTGTCAGAGGAGGAAGAGCTCAGCTCCCGGCTGAGAGGGGGCTGGGGCAGCAGGACCTGGCTGGGGCTCCCCCTGTGCCCCCCACGGCAAAGACATCACCGCAAATAACATGTCTGCAGCTCCTTCCTTCCTTCCTTCCTTCCTTCCTTCCCCCCTCCCCACACTGACAGTGATTTTATGCACACAGCAGCTAACATGCAAAAAGTGTTTTACAAACCCTAAAGCTGAAGGTGGGGAAACCACCAGCAAATCCCTGTCCGTATTAGTACCCTTGCAAAGCATAAAAGTCTGCTGGTTGTTTTAACCAAGGACTCACGTTCACCGTGGTTGTTAAAATACCCAAGTGCTAAGCTTCACCTGCCTGAATAGGATGGGGACGGTGAGTGGGACTCCCTGGGCCTGCAGAGTCACTGAAAGGGAAATTTATCTCCCAAACAAACAGTCAAGAAATAAATGTGATGCTCCAGAGGCCTTCGTTCCTCTGTCTTGAACCCTCAGAAAAATAATGTAGCGATCCTTTGAAAAAAAGATAAACGGAAAAAGTTTTCTGATAACCACTGGAAGTTTTTACTGTCACAGCAGAGAACGCCATGGGCGAGCAGGAGCCTGTGCCCGTCAGCAACAAACACACAGGGTGGCTTGGCTGGGTTGTGCTCCTCACCCCGACATCAAGATAAGCCGCCCATGGGCTGTTTGCTGGGAAAAGGGTTTATTTTTCCATCCAAACAGGGATGGTGGGAGGCTCAGCCACAGCCCCCTGCCCGGGAGCGCAAGTGGGTTCGGTCTGTACGCGGCACTGTGGGACCAGGGACCGCTGCTGGCAGCAACGAGGGGGAAAGGAAGGAAAAAGAGGGGGGGGAAAAAAAGCTTAAAATTTTGCAAGAGCAAACAATCCTCCCGCGGGCAGCGGTAAATAAAATAACAGCAGCGGGGTGATTTGCAACCATGTAACGGGCTTTTGTCTGGGCCCATTTCTCGCCGCCGGGAGGGTTTCTGTGTTCCCTCTCCGCAGGGTCCCGATGTTCCCCCTCCGGCTACAAAGGCCGGGGGCTGCAGCCCCTCCCCGGCGCTCCCCCCGCTCTGCCCACGCTGCGCTCCCCCTCCTCCTGCAGCCTGGGGGGCTCCGGGGTGTGGGGCTCTGCAATTTCGGGGTCTGAATTGCTGGTGTGGGATTTGCCAGCTTTAAAACCAGCTTTTACTCATCTTTTTAATTCTTTTTTTTTTTTTTCTCCCCAGTTTACATTAAGCCCGTTGGGCATTTTGTTCCCTGTTGGAAAGTTAGAAGTATTTATAAGTCTAATTAGAGGCATTTATAAGAGTGATTAGTGTGAAGCATCAGCTGCTGGCGGCATTCTGTGTCTGTGTGTGTGTCTGTGTGTGTGTGTGTGTGTTCACACATGGATGCAACACTACAGTTTGCAATTTGTTCCTGTGCCTGAAAGCTGTGAAATGCCCTTAATTCCCCCGGCACTGATGGCGGCAGTGGGCACTGGCTGGCTCTGTCCAGTGGCTCAGCACCGCACAGGATCACATCTCTGGGGAGGAGAGGTGTCTCCATATCTTTGTGCACTGATGTAGGAGCAAGAGGTTAAGAACAAAATTAAAGTCTGAAAAAGAAAAGAAGAAAAATCATGTATGTGCTGAAAGCTGCTGTTAGACTCGCAGGGGCAGAGACCAACATGGTCCCACTCCTGCCTGCTCGTGGGGTGCCTTGCAATCCCTCACCTCACAGGTGCAACGTTGTCTTCCCCTCTTTTCCTTTGCTGCTGGACATTAACTCTGCATCCTCACCCTCCACGGGCCTGGCTGTGCAGCACAGATGCAGCTGGGGAGAGGCTCACACCCCATCTGCTCTGGGGAACAAAACCACCTGAAAGTGAACTCAAACGCCAGTGGGGGTTGTGGGGCTGGACGAGCGGCTGCCCCGGCGTGAGGGGAGTTGGAGTTCAGCCGGGCCACTGAACATCCCAGTGCTGAGCCGGGGTCACCGGGTGTGTCCCTGCCAGGGGGCACACGGGGATTCTCCTCCAGGTCCCGGGCACCGGGCACGGCACAGCCGGGGATGGCTGCTGGAGGGAGGGTGGCCACTGCCTCACATCCAGCCAGCAAACCCCAGTGCTTCCAGCCTAGAACCATTGCCCTGAGCCTGGGGCAGCCCCACAGGTTGCTCTGGATCCAGTGAGCACCCCCCAAACACCTCAGGCCGCTGAGAGCACCCCAGGAACCACAGCCCAACCACCAGCCCCGGTGCTGGGCTCCAGTGCTGCTGCACGCCAAACGGTCTGACAAGATTTTGAGCCACATATAAGCTCTGAGGTCCTGCTCACAGGCACAGGACCTGAGCACTGTCCATCTCCTCAGACTCCTGGGACAAGTGTCAGTGTCCCTGTGTCTCCCCTGGCCCAGGGACAAGCCCGCAGGTGCCACACCAGAGCAGCTGCCTGCAGAAATGCCTCGAGTTAAAGCTGCTTAAAACGTCTTGAGGCAACTCCTACGAGTTCAGGCCCTCCTCGACCAGGGATTTCTTTTTTCTAGTCATCATATAAACAGAATTAAAAGGTCAGTGCTGCCCCCACACGCTTACAGAAGCTTTTGGTTGGAATGGCTTGAGAAAGATAGGGAGATATGTAGGGAGCACTGTAACAATGTATTTGTTTTGCATACCTGTGGTCTGTTTCCCTGTCACCATACAAGCAAACAAAAAACTTTCCTCAATTTTTGCTTTCAAAAACTTACGTGAAAAATACCTTCAGATTTATTCACATCAATTTCACAGCTTTGTTTAAAGGATTTTCTGCAAAAACAGTCTGCAGTACGTTTACACTGACACATAGGGATGGTTTAGCTTGACTTTTTAATATTTCTTTTTAAGGAGACATTAATAAACTGATGGTCCCCCAAATCACCTACAAAACTATCTTTTTTTCACTTAGCCTCCCCATGTCTAGTCCATGCCACCCTTATAATCCACATAGCGATTTTTCTGAGGGCAGACAGAAATTGCTTTTTCATTTTTCCTATGTGCATCTCTGTACAGCTACAGAAAGTCCCATACAAACTAAAGGTGAAACACAAAGCAGAGGAGTTACAATGAACTCACTTTACTCCAAGTAGTACCAAGTGACCATGTGAAGGGATGTACAAAAAAAAAAAACCAAGCTATTTTTCTGTCTCTGGTCTTTGCAGTAACAGGGAGGTTAAGGTATCCCTCCTGGCAGGGGGTGAGACTCAATGCTGAAGAATGACGTTGTGTGTGCCCCTTTAAAAACTTTGAATAGAAACTAGTTTAAATTTGAATCTAAATAGATAAAGTGAGCTAGGTTCAACCTGGAACTAGCTAAAATGTTTCATGCTACATGTTCATCAGGAAAAAACAAAGTCCCCTTTTTTTTTTAAATCTAAACGTTTCTTTTGAAAATGTTCAGTGGCAAAACATTAAAACACTGCTTTATTTTATAACAACAGACTGTTTCTTTCACTTCAGAGTTACAGCAAGAGCCAGATCCTGCAACAGGGTGGAGATTCAGCTTGGAAATCCCCTGGATTTCTGGCTCAGTTTGTCCTTGTGCACAAAACCCAGGCACCACAGCCAAGAAATTTGTTTCAAAAAGGTGATGTGTGCCCAAGCCCACCCCAGGCGTGTGGGCAGGAAGGATCAGGCAGGATGTGGGCTGCTGCAGAGCAGCACTGCCCACCCAATCTCCATGGCAATGAGGGGTCCCACCAGCTGGGTCAGCCCAAGCAGCCCTGGAGGGTGTCCTGGGGTCTCCATGGGCCTGCAGCAGGTGGCAGGCCCAGCCAGGTCCCCGCTGAGCTGGCAGAAAGCCATTCCCTTGTTCTGCAGGTCAGAGGGAAGGATGGGAAGGTGCTGGGAGGCATGAGGGGATAGGGAGTTGCAGGTCCAATTCTGTGTAGACATCTTTTTGCAGTCCACACAGGAAATTTTGCCACAATAAATTTCATTCAGTCTTCATTTTAGTCTTTTTTGGAGACTCATTTGAATGCATCTACTAAACAAATCTCTCTTCTTGCCCAGGCTTCTTTCAGCTTTAATTGTCCCGGACATGAAATCTCCCAGCTGGAATATAGGTACTTCAGGGCTTCAGCAGAAAAAAAAATCCAAATCTTTGAATTCAGAGAGTACCAAAACCAGAGGTGGGGTTATAGAACAGATTGACAGGACGGAGGAACAATAAAACTTATGATCCTGCTTTCCTAATTAGCCTGGCTCCATGGGTACCAAAATGAGAGCTGGAAATACACAAATGTCATGAAACCACATAAAAAATAATACAAAGGTACTTTAATGTTGTCCAATTAGAAATTCCATTTTCAGAAATATAACAAATACAAATGGCATCATCACTCTGTAAACATCTTCCCTCAAACCTTTCGAAACCTCAATGTAGATTTTAAATACATTTTCACAAAGAAAACAGTGTAGAAAAAGAACAAAGAGTTACAATGCATTTGAGAAAAGTCCTGAAATTAATTTCAAAAGGACATGATTTTAGGGTAAGAATACGTTTGGAGGAACAGGGTTTTTTTGTTTTGTTTAGCAATCTTCAAATTTTTCCAGCAGAAAAGCTGGATGGGCACTCTCTGTACCATCCTTCATTATTTTCAATTAGGTAATAGATGTGAAGTTACTTTGCATTTGTTATAAACAGCCAGTGGTAGTTCTGAGAAAGGTATATTAAATGCCAGAAGGAAAATGAGCAAGAAGATGTAAGATGGAGCCTGATCCTGCTAACCCCTGCTCCTCCAAGCAATCCTCTTTCTTTTCTACTTACTGTGCAGTCTAAGAACTTCAGGATTAAGTCAGATCTTAGAACTATAATTCCATTTATTTGTAGAGGCAAACATGCCTTTTGCTCAACATAAATGTTTTTATTTAAAAGGAGGCTGTCAAGTCTGAAAGCGTTTTAAATTCACGTTTAGGAGAAACTTTGTGCGGTTTCACACGGGCCGGGGGACGCGCGGGGCCGAAGGGATGGGCTGGATCTCGGCAATTCCAGCAGCCAGAGCTGCCCTCCCCAGCCGCAGCCACCCCACACCCAGCAGCTGGGTGAGCAAACACCGCTGTTTGGATGGCCAGCACAGACACGGATTAACTCCTGCAGAGACCCTTCGGGTGCTCAGCTCCTGCAGGAGCTCCAGGAGCAGCGGTGCCGCCCGCTGCCGTTCTGAGAACCCGGCCGGCCCCCAGGCAGCCCCTGCGCCACCAAAATTGCTGCTGCTCCAAGTCAGCAGCGGGGAAAAGCTCCTGGAATTCCGATATTGCATCCCTGTCACGAGGCTGGTGGGGTGCTGACAGCGCAGCAGCGCGTTGCGCTTGCTTGGGATGGGGACGAGCAGCTCCGGGAACAAACAGGAGGCCCCACGCAGCAGCAGAGGGACAGGCACTGAAAGTTACATCGTCATCTGTCACCGAAACGCCTCCTGAGAGCCAGTGTGCCAGCACTGCTACAAGGACACACACGGGTGTGCACACAAATGCTCACAATTTGCTGTTTCCTTTTATGCAGGTTTTTTTCTCCTCTTGAATCATCTCCTGTAAATGAAGAAGACAGAACAGAAAGTGGTTTAACGTTCTCAACATTTTTCAAACAGTATTACACAAGTTACCAGCGAAAAAAACCCCAAAAACATTGTAGCAACCTGCAACTCCTTTCTTACACGTATTAGCAAACAGCTGATTCTGGATTGCTGCCTGCAAGCCTCAGGTCTGAGTTTTGTTACATTTTTAAAGCCTGCATCAGAAGCTTAATCAGAAACAGTCAAATCAACATTTTCAAGTCATTCTTAATTAAATAGCATCATGTGTAGTCCCTGCAAAGGACTAAAAATATTCAGCTGTGGTTAGGATTTTTTTGTTTATATATTTCAACCAGCTCAGGAGCGCTGCAAAATAAGTCAGTACTTGTCATCCGTTTTTTCAAATAATATACTTTCTATCAGTAGAGGTTTTTATAATAGTTCGGATTCAGCTAATGAATGAATATCATTGATTCATACATTCTTTTTCAAAGAAAACTGGGCTGAGCCATTAAATAACCAAAAATATGTCCTTTTTACCCACAAACTATTAGACTTTTTCTCTTAAAAGAGCAGTAGGGCATATATTTTCCCAGTTCAATGTGAATCCATTCATTTCCCCCAGTTCGAACTGGTTAGGTATGAAAATCTCAGGACTTACTCAGGTTTTTTCAGTGTCTCAAGCTTAAGAAGAGAGTCATGTTACTCATGTTTACCTCTGCCAAACAGCAGTTGGAATATAGCGCCTTCAGGCAGAGCACTGTGAACATATTAAAGCACTAAGTGATTCCCAGGAAATTCATAAAATGTCCTTTTCTAATGATTCAAGGTATTTTTGTGGAGGCAGATTATTTACTATTTTTAGCCTTTCCCAGTGTCTAGCTTGTCTAATTGCTCCTTGTGCAAGTGCTCTGGCCCGGGGCTATTTTTCAGCTCTAATTGCAAAAGAAAGGATTACATGGCTTTGCTTGTGCTGGAGATGGGGCTCAAACCCTCCGGAAAAAACCCTCCACCCCCTGATTTCATAGCTACCCAGAACATTCACTCAATTTGCTGGTCTCATCTATAACTTCAAACCTGCTGACACCAGGACCACAGGTAGGTACCTGCTGTGTGGTGCCAGTTATCCGGGAGCAGGCCAGTCTGACCAGTGCTAGAGTTTTCCAATTGATGGTTCTCTCGTCTACTTACACAGTGCAGCAATTACCAGAGGTGTTACCTTTGCAATTTTCTTTGAAAAGTCATGGAGAGACTCCCATAAAATGCTCCTTGTTGCAATTCTAATTGAAAATCCTGGAACCAGCATAGTGAAGTCAGGCTCTGTGCTGGGAATGGGCAGTGAGCAGCCAATTTTGGTTACAAAGCTATCAACTTACCTACCTAGCTGCCTCAGCCTGGGGAAGGAATATCAAAATGTCAAATTACTTTGGCTTTGTTAAAAATGCCTAAATGTCACAATCAGAACTACCTAAACGGTACTACCTGAACTTTCAGAAGGCAAAAAAAAACCCATTTTGTGCCCAGGTTTAGTTAACACTGTTTTGTAGATGTCCTGCAGGGTGTTTTCATCTCAGCCCACTGGGTAACTTTACCGAGCAGCAGTCTGGCAGAAGGCCCCTCGTTTCAGAGCTTAAAACTCACAGCACAGCTCCTCCCAGAGAGGAGAGAGATGGATCTCCTCCAGGAAAGTGGAAAACCTCACATCTGCGATTTTGCCTTGTCTACATAAAGAGTGCTTGCATTTCGTCCCAAGCCTGAATTTGCCATTAAAGTAGCCCTTGTCTATACAAATGTTAAGAGAGAGTCCAAGCACCGTCACAGCCTGGTACATCCTTGTGAATAAGCAGTCACTGTCATCTCCTGCGAGGGTACAGCACTCCTCCAGAGCAGCAGCTATCTGAAAATAATTTCATTTTCCTGTGATAATACAAACATCAGCACAAAGGCCTGGTCTATGAGAGCAGTTGTGCAACACTCAATAATTTCACATCCTGGTCTGAAATGTTCCACAGGCAGTTGGAAGGTCCAAGGCTGAGATCCAAAAGCACCAATGTGTTCACAGCTATGCAAATATTAGGAACTACTGATGTCTCAACACATGCAACATCTTACATTATATTTAGCAGACTCCATTTAAATTCACATGCCTACAAGCTGTAAAGATTTACCAGAACTTGTGAAAAAAACTAGAACAGATTAAGTCAAACAATTTTTCAGCTATTACTCATTTGAGGTTTGTTTGAGGTTTTTACCTCTTGGGAGATAAAGGTTCCTAAATATGCCAGCAGGCTCCACATCTGAGACACTCTGTCCCCCTGCATGCCCAGAGAGTCCTGGGTTTGCTCCCTGCCTGCTGCTTGCTCTGCAGCCCATGTGATGCTTTGTTTACTCACTGCACAAGCAGATCCATGCACGAGCCATTCCCAGCAGAATGGTTGGGAGTCCATGGCTTTCTTGTGCCGGAGTCTGCAAACACTGGGCACTGATGTGTTCCCCTCCTCCCCGCTCAGCTCCCCTCTGTGTTTTGGGTTCAAAGTGAAACTATCCCAGACTCAGGGACCTCGGGAGAGCAGGACTTGGGAAATGCTGGGAGAGACACTGAGGGCACGAGCGTATTATCAGAAAGAATTTGAGTGCTCCCAGCAGCCCAGCAGCAAATTAGAAAGTTTTGGCTCCCAAGAATGAGTTGTGTTGTTTGTTCCTGCACACTGCAGCTGCTCGTCCCTCTCCCTCCCCACCCCCCTCCTTTGGGTGGTTTATTACACACAAGCTACTAATGAATGGGAGCCGCTGTTTTACAGTACACCACACTTACAGGACTTATCTCTAGGCCTACCACAGATTTGACTGATCAACAGCAGGGCACCACCATCATAATTCTTCCTAGAAACAGGAGGATAAAAAGGGGTTTGTTGGAGGTTGGCTGTGTCTGCAGAGAATCCTGCCTGCAGGGCCTGCTGATGCCATCGCTCGCTGCTATGGTCTTTGGCCTAATAAGGTACAGAAACAAAGATTGTTCACTTGTTCAAGAATACTAAAGTACCCAAGTGACGGAAAGTGGAGGCAGCAGGGCACACATCCAAGTGGGATTAAGGCCACAAGTGCAACGTTACAGGGCTGACTGGGTGGCAGAGGGAATATCTGCCTCTGAAGAAAAAAAAAATCCAGTTCAAACATAATTTATAACATGTCACTCACAGTCAGAGGTGGCTGTCATTAAGAGTTAAATGTTGCATTGTGTTCAACTTATTCCGATAAGAATTCTCTAAGCTGCTTATATGTTATCATAACTCATGAATAAGTGGAGCGTGGGCAGGGGAGGGGGGAGAGGCTCTCTGGGGCAGGATGGGACCCAGGCTGGGAGGCAGAAACGCTGGAGCAGAGCTGGGCTGCTGGGTCCTCAGTGTGGTGTACCCACAGTCTGCACATTCCAAGGACTACACAGTGGGTCTTAGAGCCTGCCAAGCCCACGGGACTTGTCAGGGTCTAGGCTCTGCTTGGACAGATGCACCTTCTTTGCTTTTATGCACTTCTCCAGTCAGGGAGCCAGGCAGTGACACCGAGAGGATCTGAAATGGCGCATTCAGCCTCTGTTCAGCTGGTCTGCACAGCAAGGCACTCTGCAGGTTTAAGAGCTGGAGCTGAAGGAGAAAAAAATGGGCAACGTTGTAGCCAAGTAAAAAGCCCCTAAGTTAATACTGCTTACTGGAAATGGAACTGGGAACCCAACAGAAGAGCAGCAAAGCAGCTTCTTTGGGGACAATATTAGATTCCTCTGAGTGACTTGGCAGTTTGGAAGCAGCAGGATTGTTTTCTCTAGCTTAGGGAAACCCAGCAACAGACCCCACCGAAGTTCAAGCAGCTAGATCAGGCCCAATCCCACTAAACTTTACAGGCTTATCAGGGAATTTTTTCCCTACAGTTTTTTCCCTACTTCATTTTGGGTGTAGAGGAGAACATCTGTGTGGAATAGGAATTAGAATCATAGGAGCCCATTCATTTTCACAGAATTAGAATCATAGGAGCCTGTTCATTTGCACAGCTCACTTAGTGCAAATAGCCACTGTAACTCCCACTTAGAAGCATTTCTCTGGTGCAGCTCATTCAGAAAGCAGCAGTTTGTTTACTCACTGGCTTGGGCTACCTGGATCACATTACACCTGCTGGGGCTGCTGGTAATGTGGGAGGTTGATTTTAAACTGGCACTGTTGCTTTTATAAAGCCTTTAATGTCGTAGGCTCTGTCTGTGTTCAAGATCTCACCCATCAAGCCAAGGCTTAAGGGAGTTTGGGCTGAGACATCCCAGTCATCTATTCCCCTGTCACTCAAGTCAACAACCACAATTTTGCTGCGGTAGGTGTGGGACAAATATTTCAGTTCCTGACCTGTGCCTGGTCTGACTAAAGACCCAGGGTCTCTCATTTGTCCACACTACAGAAACACTGCAGCAAGTACCCAGTTTTCTGAATACCCTGCTGAATGCCAATATCTTACCTGTTACCTCAGTGTTGTCCTCACCCGTGTTTGAAAGCCAGGGGGTTGACCACAGTGAGCTCCTGGTATCCAGAGGTGGCTGCTTCATGCATGCCCATGGGATGCTGCAGGGCACTGCAGGTACAGGGGTGCATGGTGTGTATGCAGGCACAATAGTGCTGCAGTGTTTTTAGGTTTCTGGCCTGTACAACTCTGAGGAGCTGATAACCACAGCCCTCTGTCCCTGCAGAGAGCAGACAGTTCCCTGTAGCCGCCTCTCTCCAAGGAGAAACAGCAGATGACACAGGATTTGCATCCACCCTTTCCTCCCACCCATTCCTCCCACCCAGCCACAGCTGCACCTGGAGCACACCCACACGTGGGAGGTGAACCCACGGAAAGGTTTTTGTGGGTGGGTGTCCCCACGGGGGATGAGCTTGGCTGTTGTGCAGCCTTAAGAGTGTGCAAGTCCAAATACATTTGCCTGGATGCAAGTTATGGTAAACAATCTATTATTGTTAAATTGTTAAAAGAAAAGTAAAAATAGATGTAACTGATGTGTGAAGACGTGTTCTACTCAGCTCTAACTTCTGCTGAATACATGAGTAGAGGCAGATAGTAGATTAACTATGCAGCTCAGAGACCATTAAGGCTTGCAGAGGAACAATTAATCCAGAATTTGCATTTTATGAAATTGAACCTTTTATAAAACTTACAGCACAGCTAATGACAGAGGTTTCTTCAAATAAGTATTTCCCTCTGATCTTTGTCACGTGGTGTTTGTAGCATCTTGCCAGGATATGAGAACCTAAAAATGTAAAAGGCAATTTTTCAGCAAAAATTAGACCCGCTGGCTTATCTTTACCATCTGTGTGAAGTGTAAACAGAAAGAATAAATAAATACTGAAAAATACATTTGTTTTAAATAAATGTGAACAAAGGGTTTGACACTTTTGCAGTATGTAATGCTGGTTTTAAAACATGATTTTCACCACCTGACACATTCAATTAAATACAGAAAACTCTCCAGGTTGTATTTGCATTCTGGAAAAGCAGCTACAAAAGAAAGTGTAAGTGCAGCAAATCATTCTGAAAATAAACTGATTTGAGCAGAGAATGAGTTCTCCCTGAAAGGCTGCAGCACCACTGACTTTGTAGTATTACTTGAAAGCTGCAAGTATCTTATTTTTCCCCATAAAAGAGATCCACTTTGGGAAGGGCAGACTGACAGTTTGATCTACGCTCCAAGAAAGCATGAGAGAAAAAAATCACTTCTAGGAACACAAATTTTCAGTAAAGCCTCTTTTTTTCTCCAATATTCAGGGAAATTTCTAATGCAATTCATAGTCTTTAAAAAAAAAAACAAAGCTGCATCAATAAATGATAGAAGAAAACCAAATCCCTTTTCCAAGCAGTGACACTGCCACTTTAATAGTTTCCCACTGTACTTAGGGTTAGTTGCCAGAGAAGCCTTGTTCAGCCTATTTGGGGGCCCCATGAAATGCTGCAAGCGTTACTGAAATGAGCACTTGTCTTTTGTTGCGCTGCATGCTAGCACCATACAGTGCTGAGCTGATAAATCCACTTTTTCTAACACAAGCATTTTTCAAACAAAACTACCATGAGACTGATGAGTAATGCCAGCTTGCCAAAAAAAAAAAAAAAAAAAGACACACACCCCTCCCAGGCGCTGCTGACACTGACAGCTGTTAAATTCACATATTCACAAAATGAGATGGGTTACATAACTTGAAATTACAAGAGCAACTCACCAGCAAGAGGAACTGCAAAGCAAGGCATCACTGGGGCTCGGGAAGGAACAGATCACACATTTCCATGTGTACTGTCCCACTGATGGCCGGGATAAAGCTGTGCCTTGAGCACACAAATGTTGCCAGGCTCTCCACACCCTGCATCATCAGGCTGTTTGTAGTTTGTTCAGCGTTGGGTTTTTGTTTTTTTTAGCAAAGCTAGGATGCATGTGGGGAAAGGATATATTAGTGCTGCTATGTATGTTGTGCCACAAGGGTAGTTTAAAAGCCCAAATGTCACTTTTTGCAAGGCATGATGCAAAAGCAATGACTCTAAAAGCCTTATTGGCAAATCTTGAGCAGCTGAGAGAGCAGTGGAGAAGGTGAAGTGCTGGATAGAGTTAGGTTTGACAAAACCTATGTAGCTTTTAATTTGCATCAAATCTTTCAGACATAAAAGCACTTTGCAAAGACGTTGTTATTATTATTCTCATTGTATGGTCATAGAGCTGAGCTCTGGAGAAGGTCTGTAATCTTCCCATGCAGGACAGGAAGGCAGTGACACAACGTCACCCCACGGCCACATCACCTGCCTTTATTTCAGTATCTATTTCTAAACTGGTTTGAAAACTTTGACAAAAGCACCGGGTTCTGGAAGGGCCATGGAGCAGGTGATGGAGGAAAGGCCATCACCATTAAGGGCTCCTGAGGAATGACAGGCTGAGGAGCAGGTGGAACAGCACAGAAGAAGGAGCGGTGAGGGAAGATGGCAATGTCTGAAGAAGCTGCCAGGCCTCCACGTATTGCTGAGATTGCCAGAAATGGGGTTCTGAAGGAGGCTGACCTGGACATAAATCAAAGCAGAACACAATGGATGTCTTTATGAATAGCAATAACATAAAAAAACCACCCCAGTAATTAAACCACTGTTAACATCAAGCTAAATTTTATACATTCAAAATTATCTATGTTTCAATTTTTTCTGCTCATGGCTGAATTCCTTCTTCTTATGTAGTAAGAGGAGGTTTGTTTTTATTAAAAAAAACACCTAAAAGCTTTTTTATAAACAAGTTTATCGAACAAGAACTGAACATGAAATGACCAAATAAATGCATAAAGTTCCATGTACTTTATCATGTTACCTGTAATAATCTAGGCTAATGCAAAATCAAGATGCACAGATAAATGAGGGGTAAAAAAAGAACCACAGAAATGAATGCTTTGGGAGTGATGTCACCTAAGCTGGTGTGTAGGTACAGTCTGCTGCGTAGGAGAGCAGTGAAAGCATAAACAGAATACTAGATGTGCATTAAGCCACAAACAGAAATAGCTGTGAACAATGGGAAAGTCTGGTTGCTCTTGGAACCTTAATGTAAGGAAACATCCTTATAAAAGATGAGACAATAGTGGGTCTATAAATGACAGCCCCGTAGGCAGGGAAGGATTAAGAACTTCCTATAGTTCCTAAAGTATCAACCTATATTGTAACCCTTTCACAAAGGCTGCCATAAGTGTTTTCTCTGAATTAGTCCACCCAGAATAGGAAAAAGCATCAGAGTTAGTTTGACTTTTCCTCTGGACACCTGCCACACACTCTCAAGGCAGAGAGGAAGAAGTAAGAGCAGACGGAAGTGCAGCACTTGTTTAGGACCTTTTGCCAGCACACCTGTAAGTCCTGGTGCTCATCTGCCCTCCCTGCTTCCTCCAGAACCCAGAGACCTTTGCCAGCCCTGATCCAGGCCGTGGCAACGTGCTGCTCTCTAAAGCAGAGCTCCTCTGTCTCTGCAGAGCACTGGGAATGTGGGGTTTAGACAAGAGCAAACACAAACTAGGCTGAGGTTTCAGTATCCATTTATTACTTTTATTTTCTTTGTTTTATTTTGAAGTGGATTTTTTTGCTCTTTTGCTTGCTTGCATGAGTAATAAAATACATTCATTTAACTGGGCATGTGTTTAATTTGAAAACATTAACAACATACCTCCCAACACCTCGTGGCCTGTGGGCTGAGACATACTCCTGTACAGCAAACATCCTCTGAGCTTTCAGGTAGCAGATTACCCTCAGAACTCAGATTTTCTTGCAGACAGCCACATACTGTTCTCCTAACAATTTTAATTGAAGACTATGAACATTACTTTTTAAAACAATTCCACAGACCAGCTGCAGAGAATTTTCAAAGGCGTCATGGATCATCTGTGGTCCATAGGGCAGGGGCTGGGAACCACCACAGACTTTGGTGATTCTGCTAGTTTATCTCTAACACTGCACTAAGCCCATTTGCATACATCCCTCTGTTGAAACTCAAAGAGCCTGCACTTCAGAGAGTTTTCCAAGAAGCCAAATGAAGCTGAGTGAGCACTTCACCGCACTGATGGGGAAGTATTGTCCCACTGCAGCTACTGCTAACACAGGCACCTCTAGGCACTCCACATCCTTGCACGTGGATGAGCTGAACAACGTGAAGAGGTACAAAACATGCAAGACCAGGAGCTGTTCCAAGTGGCATTTGTAGATTTGCAGCTGTTTATAAATTCAATAGGATCTACAGAAGTCAATGCTAAAGAATTTGCAGCAAGTCCAAGCTCTTGAGATCTCCTTGTTGTTCCCTCTGCTAACAATTCCTCATTCCAAGCTGGAAGCTTTAGGGCAAATTTGGGGCAATTCTGGTCCAAAAGTTCCAGTGGAATAGCTCTATCTGTTTTCAGAAGTGATCCCTTGTTTGTCAAGTAGAACTTGGTCCCGGAGTGCTGATATTACCAAGCAGATATAAGTATACATATATTTTCTAAATCTGTTAATAATTCCACAGATACTTTTGAAAATATTGACGATTAACCTTCCAGCTATTTGCAATCCTATTTTTAATTTTTTTTCTGAAAAACAAGCAAATATTCTGGTTCTCACCAAGGGCTGTAGTCTCCATCCTCCCAAATTCAATCACAGAAGGCACTCCCCTGAATCAAGACGCTTCCTAATGGGAATAAATTCTTTTCAGCAGAGCTTTGTTAAAAATCACCACCAAAACCAAACTATTATTCGTATTCAGGGTAGAATTATATTGTGTCCCCATGGATACCTGAACATTCAGGTGTGGGCCTTAAATTCTTTTATGGCAAAATTCAGGCCCATTTCTTACTCCTCCTGGTCTTCAAACCTGCTGCCACTGGAGCAGATTATGATGACTCTATAAGAGGCAGGACCTTGGCCAATAGATATCCATGGATTTTGGGGGACTTTCTGCAAAGTAAGGTGTTACTGCAAGTAAAAGTTAGATATTCTTGCTGTTGTGACCTGTGGGACTTATCAGCAGTACAATGATGTTTAACACAGCTCAGATGCTCTTCCTGAGCTGTATTTTATGGCCCTGTCTCTGTGCAGGTCCTCCAGCCTCAGGGGAACTTCTCAGCTGGGAAGGGGTTGGGAAGAAAGATGTCAGAGCCAGGCCCTGCCAAGCACAGGAAGTGTTCGGGCAAGGTTCTCACTGCACAATTTTTCTAAGATTGGGAACAAATATTAAAGCAATTTTCTTCCTCCAGAGCAGTTTTAAAGTCACTTAAAATCTGATAGCACTTTCCAGCTCGGAGACTGGACTTTGCTCCTCGGCGTAGTTCCACTCACTCATCTGACAACTACCAATTACTCATGTGAGCAATGCACGAGGTTTTGTAGTGGTGGGAATAAAACACAAGAGCAAATCCACTTGCTCAAAAGGGCAAGTTTCTAGATTCAATAAGAAAACTCTGCACCAGCCTCTCCCTGCCCCACACAGTTTGCTGCTTAAAATCTTAAAGGAAAAAAATATCGTATTCTCTATGAATACGATCTTAGTATGATCAAATTTTTTCCTATAAAAATACATAATCAGTTTTGTGGCTTTTCTATTTGTACTGCAAACCAGTAAAGGAAAACTCTGTGAAACTCTCACAGTTTCATTCCACACTATTCTGAATGTTACCTAATTTCCCAGTTTAAAAATAGATTACAGGGATTAAGAGACTTCTGAATCTAAAAAGAATGCACATATTAGGGAAATTACTACCTAAAATAAATAGCCCACTTTAATAAGCAGTGTCCTAGTTTGTATGACATTAAGGAAAAAAATCACTTCACAGACATCTAGTTTAACACACGTCAGTCAGCTTCATTTATAAGTTCAAAATCCAGAGGTAGATAAAATATTAGTTTGGTTTGGGATACGCAAAGTGCCAGTATTTCATATATTAATGCACTGAAATACTTGATAAAATGTGGTTATGGAAGGAAAAAATAGTTACCAAATGGGTTTATTTAAGGAATGGTTACTGCAAATAAAAACTTTCAACTAAAAAGGATTTTTAAAATTGTTTCTTAATATGCTTTTAATGACCTCTACTCCTCATACCTACCTCCTTGCTTCCCAAATTGTTTGTACTGTCCCCAATAACACTCAGTGGAAAGCTGTCGTTCCTGGCTAAATCCTTACTTAGGTTGGATGCTATGCCTCCGTTAGACAGGGTCACAAGGTCACAATCGATTTTGGAGGCCACCTGGAGAGTCCAGGCCGTGAACTGACTCAAAAAATTTATATCAGAGCTGGAATGGTCCACCTCCCAGGGCTCAGCCTGCGCTAACACCCCAACCGCAGGATGGAGCCTGCCAGGCCCAGCTCAGAGAGAGGCCAGAGTTGTTGACCCCGTTAGCTGACCTCTTCAAACTTCAGGAGAATTTTTCTGGCAGTTACCACGGTGACTGGGCACTCCAAGCTTATCCTTCTTACTGAAAAAAAAAAAAAAAAGACAAAAAATTAAGAAGAAAAAGAAAAAAGTTAAAACCTACCTCGTAGGGATGTCTATCAAGAATCAAATACGTAAAAGTTTTAATTGTTTGCTTCTCTCTTGGGCTGCTGCGGCTCTAACTGGTACATCCGATGTGAACATCGAGAAAACAGTTTGGCTAAAAACATTTCAACTTCTGAAAAAATAATGCTCAGTGGATTTAACGAGAAGCATTTCTAGTATCTGCTGGTGATCACAAGTGACACACTAAGAGGTTTATTGTGAAATAATATTTATTTTTCTTCCTTTATCTTTCTCCAAATTACTACCATTCCTTATTGAATTGAGAAGAAGCTGCGAAAAGGCTCAGGGAAAGGATTCTATGCTGCCTTCATCTTTTTTCCTTTTAAAAACTATCTGCTTGGTGAAACATTAAGTATGCAGCAATACATTGCTTTGGTCTCTCAGAAGAGACTGCATAACCTATTTAATGTACCATGAAATATTATTTAAGAGGAAAAAGCAAAAAAAAAACCCAAAAGTTGTCAGACATCGTTAGTGCTGTTTTTTTCAGGCACTTTGAACACAAACACTTCACACATAAAATTTAGCAGGTAAGCAAGGTCTCGTGATGCTGACAGAAAACACTTGAAACACATCAAGGGATCACAGAGCGTGCTAAGTAAACAAGAAAACAAAGTGCACTCTTCATTTCCAAAACAATAATGGGAAAACTGGTGCTTCTTAATTTCAGAGCAATCACATATTACATACAAAGCTTTTATGTAAATGTTCCTCATGCTCCTCTACTTGAAATAGCATCTTGCAAAAGGGAGCACTGAAGAGTACACTGCATTATAGCTGGAAAAATCCTACTTAAGGGCTCCTGATGGCAAACTGTCAATCAGTATTCCCCGCTTGTTATGAACTGCTCACTTCTGGAGTACAGCTAAACAGAGGTTTAATGATTGAAACTTTAATGGCATTTTGTCTCACACATGGTTCTGAAGTATCTTCTGTTGTTTGAAGAGTTAAATATGGATATTCAAATTGCTGCTCAGCCACTGCTCTGCTCCTCCTGAGCTTTTCCACTGGCAGTGCTGAGATGGCAGAGGGGACCAAGTTGCTGAGTTTCCTCTCATGGGAGGAGATCACACAGACCCTATGGATACAAAAATAAAGCAGGAGGTTGGGGTGTAGGAAGCAAAAAGAACATGACTGATCTTTTGTTCCAGATTTATTTTTCATTTCTGCTGGAAGGATGAGAAAAAGGCAGTCCAGTGTGTGTGTGTGTGAACTAACATTAAAAAAAAGTGAATGCAGGCATGGTACAGGAGTCTTTCTCCTTTCAAAACTGATTAAATTGCTTTGAAATATCATATACCTCAATGCTAAATAGATACATAGACACATGATAATATTATTTAGCAATAGTGAATTAAACATGAAAACAATTTAAATTAAAAACACTTAAAGATTGTTTTCCTATTATTAAGGATGTGTTAGAAAAAGGCTAAGCCTCTCATTAGGAGATGAATTTTTTTCATTTGTGTTTTTGTTATGGCTATTCAAGATGTTTTTATGCTTTCTTTTTTTTTCTCTGCATGAAATAATGTAAATTGAAATAATCAGGTGACTGATTAATAGTCTAGTGGGAAGAAAAGAAGTGTTTGTTGAATTTTATTTTTTTGTTTTCTTTTTGAACAACACTGTATATATAAGCATGTGCCTTTCAATTAGATACTGTGATTTATGAAGTCATGCTCAGGGCTAGCCAGGTTGTTGACTCAGATTAGAGCTATGATGCCAGCTCATTCCCTGGTGACAAACACTGACTGTCCTTCCCGCAGCCAGGCACCCCTGGCAGCCTTATGAAAAGACCTTGTGGTTGGCACAGCACTGAGCAGGAAATGAGGTCCTCTCCGGTTTGGGACAGAGATGACTGGAGTTACAGAAAGCTGTAAAGCAAAATCAGCATCTCCTGAGTCACAGACTTTAAGCTGTGGTGGACTCCGCAGTTCCCAGGGTGACCTGGCCCACCAGCGGTGCCCCTCCCGCACCCCCGCCAGCCTCCCACCGAGTGCCCGGGGGAGCACCCTGCAGACCGCGGGGTAGCATGGCATGGGACTGGTTTCATGTGGGAGTGGGGAAGACAGGGCACTACAGTCCCCCACTCTCCACACATGCCCCAGCCTGGTGTTCAGCACCCTCCTGGGGGAATCCATTTCTCCCTCATCTCTACCAGACAATTTTTTGGCACATTGTGTGGTGTTTTTCCAACAATGTCACAAGGCTTTTATGTCGGCCTATAGCTTGGGGATCTTTGTGTGGCCTACCCTCCTCTAGGAATTTCACATATAAATCATTGAAAAACAGGAAATCCTTAAGAGCTAGTGGGAAGCTGTGTACCACGTTTGCCTCAGCACAGACAGCTGCAGACCACAGAGCGTCTTGCCTTGTAGGTACTACAGCAACCCAGACACCTGGACCTGAAACGGGGGAACTTGGCTCCTGCTTCCAAGATCTCTGAGCCAGTAAGTGAGCTCCTGGACCGGGGTTAGAAACTCTTACTGAATTCATGGAGTAGGACTCCCTGATGCTCTNCATAATACAAATCCCCCGGCTTCGCCTCCCCGCCAGCGGCGCGAGCCAGCTTTTTAATTGAATCCCGGGGATTTGGCCGCAGCCGAGAGCCCCGGTTCGGGCCCCAGTGCCGTGGGTCCCCCCTCCCGAGAGCGGGACTGTCTCTTGAGGGCTGAGCTCTCGGCTCTAAACCCAGGGAAACGGGGGTCCCNTTAAAGATTGTTTTCCTATTATTAAGGATGTGTTAGAAAAAGGCTAAGCCTCTCATTAGGAGATGAATTTTTTTCATTTGTGTTTTTGTTATGGCTATTCAAGATGTTTTTATGCTTTCTTTTTTTTTCTCTGCATGAAATAATGTAAATTGAAATAATCAGGTGACTGATTAATAGTCTAGTGGGAAGAAAAGAAGTGTTTGTTGAATTTTATTTTTTTGTTTTCTTTTTGAACAACACTGTATATATAAGCATGTGCCTTTCAATTAGATACTGTGATTTATGAAGTCATGCTCAGGGCTAGCCAGGTTGTTGACTCAGATTAGAGCTATGATGCCAGCTCATTCCCTGGTGACAAACACTGACTGTCCTTCCCGCAGCCAGGCACCCCTGGCAGCCTTATGAAAAGACCTTGTGGTTGGCACAGCACTGAGCAGGAAATGAGGTCCTCTCCGGTTTGGGACAGAGATGACTGGAGTTACAGAAAGCTGTAAAGCAAAATCAGCATCTCCTGAGTCACAGACTTTAAGCTGTGGTGGACTCCGCAGTTCCCAGGGTGACCTGGCCCACCAGCGGTGCCCCTCCCGCACCCCCGCCAGCCTCCCACCGAGTGCCCGGGGGAGCACCCTGCAGACCGCGGGGTAGCATGGCATGGGACTGGTTTCATGTGGGAGTGGGGAAGACAGGGCACTACAGTCCCCCACTCTCCACACATGCCCCAGCCTGGTGTTCAGCACCCTCCTGGGGGAATCCATTTCTCCCTCATCTCTACCAGACAATTTTTTGGCACATTGTGTGGTGTTTTTCCAACAATGTCACAAGGCTTTTATGTCGGCCTATAGCTTGGGGATCTTTGTGTGGCCTACCCTCCTCTAGGAATTTCACATATAAATCATTGAAAAACAGGAAATCCTTAAGAGCTAGTGGGAAGCTGTGTACCACGTTTGCCTCAGCACAGACAGCTGCAGACCACAGAGCGTCTTGCCTTGTAGGTACTACAGCAACCCAGACACCTGGACCTGAAACGGGGGAACTTGGCTCCTGCTTCCAAGATCTCTGAGCCAGTAAGTGAGCTCCTGGACCGGGGTTAGAAACTCTTACTGAATTCATGGAGTAGGACTCCCTGATGCTCTCTGTGTAACACTTTCACTCTGAATTCCCTCAATGCCATTGAAACAATAATATTTAGACCATTTGGGGCTGAGATTATTGCTTTAATAAATTGGGTTTTTATTGGTTAATTGTGGTAAATAAGCCCCCGGTTGATTTTGCTCCTAATCAGCATGGAGAATGCATTCCACTGTAATTAAATCCCGTGTAACTGGGCACTCTGTGTTCGCTTGTCTCTTAGCTTGCAGTGGCATGAGATACAGCACATCAAACGCTATACTCGCCACGATAGGCAACCTGCCAGCCCGCGGAACGATGATGCTCGCCTTTAGCGTGCCTACAATGTGTATGGCTGGAGCACGTCTGGAGCAGCGGGCAGCGCTTGGGAGACGTAGGAAACTGATTAGAGGAGGAAGATGGCAAGGAATAAGGTCTTTTCTCTCGAGGAAGGTTTGACCCCTCTCTCTGAAAAGGCTGCGAGAGAGGCGGGGGCCGCTGCCCCGCCCGCTTTCCGCAGGACCGCGCAGCCCCCGGCGCGGCTCCGCTGCCGCTCCCGGGGGCTCTGGCCGGGGCGTCCGGGGCAGCCGGGTCCCCTCGGCCGGCGGGAGCGC
>VZRS01005962.1:1325-22038 GCA_013398055.1 Ifrita kowaldi
TCATCCGCCTGGCCCCTGCCCGGTGCCCCTTGCCTTCTGCCCCTGTCACCAGCCTGGCCCCTGTCACCTGCCTGGCCCTTGCCCTCTACCCATGTAACCTGCCTGGCCCCCACCCCTGTCACCTGCCTGCCCCCTGCCCAGTGCCCCTGTCGGCTGCCTTCTTGCTGCCCCTTGCACCTGTCACCTGTGTGTCCCCTGTCACCTGCCTGCCCGCAGCCCCTTGCCTGCTGCTCCTGTCACCTAACTGGCCCCTGTCACCTGCCTGTCCCTTGCCTCCTGCCCAGCCCTACCCACTGCTGGGCAAATACTATAGACGATGCAAGCCACAGTGTGGGTGTCACAGCAGCTGGCACATACCCAATGCTTTATCATTCATAACCCCCCCAACCTGTGTCTAGACAGAACAAGGCTTTGGTGAAGGGTTGGAATACTAAAAGGGAGTTAAATTTTAGGAAATAAACCCACTGTAATAATTTTTAATTTGCATTGGAAGTACTTTAAACAACTCCTGCATATTTCTATTTACTGCAGTTATGTGATGTCTGTTTGTATCACACAGTGAAAGGGGTATGAATGATAAACCATAAACTTGAATGAATAATGAACTGTATAGTAAAAAGGATGGCCTGGGATATTCTCTAGCAAGAGTTTTCATAGTCCTGTCACAGTTGGATTAAACTTTGGAATTTAGCTGTTATCATAAGGCAAAAGTCCTGGTAGCTGGCAACAGAATAATGAGGCTGTTTCAGAACGCATCTGTCTTGGAATAGTATGTCCTGTGGCCTTCTTAACATAGAATGTATTACTCCTAGGAGTTTAAGGAATTAAATCAAAAAAAGGCAGGAAAGGAAAGTTATAAACACAGAAGTTACACACAGTAAAAGCAGCATGTCTGACCCTGGAGCTGGTCACAACACATGGACTTGCAAGTCTTAGAATAATGAAACTCATCTGGTGTTTGTGCTAGCAGCTGGGCTAACACTAGCCTGTGTTTTTCTTCTGCAACCAATTTCCAGACTGATAAGGTTGAAAAAATGCTATATGAAAATAAAAACTTTGTCTGCTTAATAGTATGAGTAGTTATTTTTCCCTGATATAAATAGACTGATGCCAGGTGCTTGTTTAACTTCAGCTCTGCTTCTGTTTGGTATCAAAATTTATCTGACATGGGCAGGAGCACTGGGCTGACTTACAGCCCAGCAGAAGGAGAGAAAGCAGCTCTGCCAATAAACTTTCAAGTCCAGGCAAATATTTAGTTGAGACCTGATTCACAGCTGATGAATCATGTTCATAAAACTGTCAGCTCTGCACGTGAGCAATGAACACGTATTACACTCCTCGCAAAGCTTTTATTATGCTTTGCTTTTATTGGTACAAGCACTTGCTCAGGATGGCAAATGACAAATCTCTTTGGACAAAAGGAGCTTCAAGTCAGATACCTTAACAATGCAATATATATCTCTGCTTTGAAGGTTCAAAGAGAATACTACTGGTTAGAGTGGGGTTTTTACTTCTCTAAAGTAGAAAAGGCGGGTAATAATTGTCTTTTCTTCATCAGGCTGACAGTAGTGTGATGAGCACCTTGCTGTTTCTCAAGCACTTACGTGCCAAGCTAGTGTTCAGTGATACTGGAGTAATCATTGCTGAGCAGCTGGTGCAAGTGCTGTGCCTTCTCTTGCAGCTGTGGTTGGCCTGCTGTACCCCTGCATCGACAGCCACCTCGGGGAGCCCCACAAGTTCAAGCGGGAGTGGGCCAGCGTCATGCGCTGCATCGCGGTGTTCGTGGGCATCAACCACGCCAGCGCTGTATCCTTGAGCTAGTGTTTGTTCCGTGTGCTTACTCTGTGCTCCTTAAACTCTCTGCCACTCAGGTCTGGGAGAATTGTGAAGGTAAGGGTGGTGCTTCTGGCAGAGGAGTTCTGTGAGACCTGCTGTATGCTGCGGTGGTTACTGTAAGATGTGTAACACAGCTCACTTGAAGTGTTACAGGAGAGAAGAGGGATCAACATCACAGTATGTCTTGTTTAACTGCAAATGTAACAGTGTAAGTTATGTTATTTTAATCTATATCTTGTCTACAGCTAAAAGTTAACACAATTGACTAGTGATGTGCTAGTGAGAAGCACGAAATAAGAGTGTTCTTCTTTGTGTTGAGATGTGGTGGTTCGAGCAGAAAACCTAAGTCAGCAGGATTACCCAGGTTACTTGAGACAAAATTCCATCAAAGTTAAATATTTTAAAATTAGCATATTCTCTAGATGCTCAGCGTGACAAAAATTGATGTTGACTTTTCAGAGCCAACAAGAGCTATGATTGCTTGGCAGGTCTGAAAACCAAATCCTAAATGTATTGTATTTAAAGACAGAGAATTGTGCTCACTTTCAGTTTGAGTTCTCCCTTGTTCAGTTTCAGCAGCAGCATGTCTGCAGATTTAAAAAGGATTGTCCTTAACATCTTTTTCCAGAAACTAGACTTTGCAAACAACGTCCAGCTGTCCCTGACTCTGGCAGCCTTATCACTGGGGCTTTGGTGGACATTTGATCGTTCAAGAAGTGGTCTCGGACTTGGAATTACAATAGCCTTTGTAGCAACTCTGATAACCCAGTTCCTTGTATATAATGGTGTTTATCAGTAAGTTATGCTTCTAAAATACTATTTCAATTCTCCTGTCTTAACTAAAAACATGGGTGCACATGAACTGGCATTTAGTTGTTAACGTATTTGGCATGTTCTTATAAGAAGATGTTATGTTTGTCTGAGGTAATGGTCCAGTTGTTCCAAATTCCCAGACTGAGAACTGGGGGTGGAACGTGGAGAGCAGATGGATTGGGATATGTGTTGAAATGGTAAGAGCTCAGACAACTGAATTTCTACGGGATTGCAGCAGAGTGAATTTCTAAACTTTACTGGCTAGGACATGGGGGTTTAGAAACTTATGAAGTTCACTGACATAATTTGGTCTCCCAATTTCCTTCTCCTCTGTTGCTGCATTTTTGTTTCAGCCCAGGGAGGGAATTCTGTAGCATCTGGTTAACAGTATGTAAGATGATGAAAATTACTTGTCTCTGACTTATCTCCTTTTCTTTACTAGGTATACATCCCCAGATTTCCTTTACATCCGTTCTTGGCTTCCATGTATATTTTTCTCAGGAGGTGTGACTGTAGGAAACATAGGACGCCAGCTGGCTATGGTAATTACTGCATAATTAGTAGTTTCCTTAACAATCCAAATCCCTTCCATTGTTGTTAGTCCAAGAACAAACTATGCCTTGAAGGGTGTGACTCACAAACTGACAGTTAAATAGATGTGTTCCTAAGAGCTGAACTGTAAGCAGACAACCTGTGTTGCCAGTAGAGTGGGTATTGTCTTAGTAAGTGTTGGATTGTCTTTTGTATTTAACTTTTTCCAGCAGCAGCCTAAATAAGACTGGAATCAGTACATTGCTCCTGCTCCATCAGTGTTTATAATTAACATCTAGGGTAGCTGGAGAACTGAGACACTGATGGGCTTTCTCTAATTACTCATGCACAGCAGTATATATAGGGAAGTGTCCCTATATAGCATCAAATTCCACTGCTCCAAAATCAAATATTCTCTTGCTGGTCACTTAAGACATGGTTCAAGTATCACTCCATACATGGGATAATATAAATTGCTGTCTTGTTTGCTAGGTTCTTAAGGAGTTACTTCCTTGTGGCACACTGAAGAGTAAACCTGGCTGTGTGTTTGCACATCAGCCTAAGGCTTGGTTGTGAAAAGTGTTCTGACACTGATGGATAGTAATAATTAATACTGTGTTGATTTAACTTCTGTCTTCTTTGCTATGTAAGTCCTGCATCCTGGAAAACATCCTTCAAGTATTTAACTTTCCTGAGGCTGCTGTGGTTTAGGAGTCTTCAATTTTTACTGAAGGAAGGGCATTTGAGGTTCTTTAAACACAAGTTCACTACTACCCCTTTAAATCCCACTGGTGCATATAATCTGCATTTGGGTTTGTTTAGTACTACATGTATGGGGGGAAGAGAAGGTATCTTTTCTCTTTTTAAATTTGCCACTCACATCAAGTGAAAAACATACATTAACTTAATTCTATTGAAGCTTTGCTATTGCAGCAGAGTCTCAAAATAAAATTATAGTTGGTTTTATGCTACAGTTCTATATTTCATACAGTGCTTCCAGTTGCTCTGCTGCTCCTGTTAGAAAGCAAAGGAAGGAAGCCTTAAACTAGAAAGAGCTAAAATGAATTTAGGCACATAGAACTTTTTTCCTTTGATATCTTTTCACCTGGCATCTCACCTGAATGTAGTTAAAATCAGCCTGGATTCTGCCTGCAGCTTTCCTGTCAATCTTGTCATCTTCCTTATAAAGAAAGGGGGAAGTTGGCAAGGCAGAGCTTGTTATTCTGGTTATTTAGAGGTATCTTCTCATGTGTTTTACATTGCCATTACTTAATCAGGAAGAATTTGGAGAAGTGCAACATTTTCATTGGAACACTTCTGCAAGTCATTGTGCAGCATTCCATGCTGGAAATCCAAAGAAGTAGAGTCTATAATTCAGTCAACCACATCTTTCTTCTGCAGAGGTACAAAAGTACTGGTCTGTTTTGTCAGCCATTGTGGATGTGTCAGGAAGATGGAATGCAGCATTTTTTTTAACCCATACTTGAATAAAACAGTTATTTCTGTAGCTATATTGAGCTATAGCCCCTGAGCTTTGCTGCATGTGACAGCTGCAGATCAAACAACAGATCTTTTCTGGGCTTGTCCGGAGTAGAAGATGGCACCTGTGGAAATCAGTGGAGTAAGGTTGCTCTGCTTCTTCCTCAGGCCCTGTCTAGCTTTTGCAGTTAGAAATTAAAAGTGAAATGAAAAGTGTCCCTGAGACATCTCCCGTGCTGATACATGTTAGCTGGGAGATGCTTGCTGCTTTCCAGTTGCTGGATTTCAAGGGAGCTCCCATGTACTGACAAATTGCAGTGTGACCTTTCAGCAGACCTGCTGTTAGCAGAGACTTTGGGGTTTTGTTTGACTTGTTGGGCTTTTTTTGCTACCAGCTTGAGGATGAAATCCAATGTTTTCTTTTAGTAGGTTTTATAGCAAAATAAGAGACAAAGGTGCTGCTGCTGCTGCCATCAGTTCAATTCTGCTCATTATGACACCTAGAGTTGCTCAGTCAGTGCTCGTCAGCTGGGTTAAGTGGATGGCAACACTTCATTTTGAGTTGTAACCATCATTCTCAGCATCTGACAAATTAGGGTGGTATTCAGAACTTGGGCTTCACAAATATCTATTGTGTACTAGGGCTAGAGGCTGGAGGATGGACTGAAAATGCATTCAGTACTTGGAAATTTGCTTGCATTTTGACCTTAGAAGGAGAACATGTTACAAGCTTTGTTTCAAAAAAAAGTTGGTTACATTTCTTATAGTGACATATTACAGGGTTCCATACTAGAAAAGGGACAGGAGGAAATGAGTAAGTCTCTGATACCAGGCTTTGACTGGAAAATAAAGTAACTTGTGGTTAAAGGCAGTTTGAAAAAGGACTTTTAGAACTGAATCAACGTCCATTAAGTGAAGCACTGTGTACCTTCTGCTAAGAAATAAACTGAGATAGAGAGGAAAGATAGCAAAGTCTTATAAAAACTAGTGCAATTGGCAGGTGGATTTTTCAGATGCACTGATTGAGGCAACAAACACCCACAGTGATTTGGTTTTTTGTCCACAGTTAGGGAGCACGTCCTTGTTAAGATTTTATAAGAAGCCTTGCTCACTGGGTCATTGTCAGCCTAACTGGAGTTAGTTGACTATTTAATAATTGAAAATACTGCATAATGTAGTCACTTATCAGATGGCATTAAAACCTAACCTGTGTTTGATGGTTTTTATCCGTAGGGTATTCCAGAGAAACCACACAATGACTAAGCCTTTGAAGAACACCCAGTGCCAGTGTGAAAGCAACATTATGAAGATGTGTTCCTTTTCAAAACTGAAGATTATTTAGAAGAAATAATCTCTTTATGGGCTCACTGCACAAATGACTTGTGGGAAAAAAAATATTAATCCACTCTTAGAATAGCCAAGTGACATTAACTGCTTATCTTGAAATCTTACCCTGATTTACCACATAAGCATTTGCATATGGCTGTTCTCTGGAAAAGTTTAACACCAAGTGCATACAACTGTTCAGGCTAAGTGGCAGTTTTCCAAGTATTAGATTCCACTGTAAGTTATTGAATCAGCTGCCGTGTTTTAAAGCCTTGGAACTGAAATTTAATTACAAGCTCTTGTATCAGTGCCCAAAGGAAGTAGATCGATGGTGCTTAACAATGATGAAGTATGGTTTAATAGGAATAGTATTTATCCAAATCTTTAAAAAATAGGGTTATTTAAAAATAAGAGTGATCGAAACAGATTAAAGGCATTGCACTAATGCTTTTAGGAGACTTATGAAGGAATCATGCCCTTACTTGTAATGCTGCATTAAGTTTCTGTCTTTGACGGTGGAGAGAGTTTGAGGGATGAGAGGTTGGAAACCTTAGTCTGGAATTTCTAAATTACTTCAGTACGAGAAGGGAACACTGGAGACAATCTTGTTCAGACGTGAACCTTTATCAAGAGATTCCAACTGGAAATTTCATTACTCCTGAGGCTTGCAGTTAGATTTGCAAGAATCAAGTTCTGGCCACAATTCAGTAAGAAATCAAAGTGTGTGTGACTACCCCTGCTTAATATTAGACACCTGCTTCAGTGTCTCACCAAAGGACGTCTTTAAGTGTCTCAGATGTCTGGTGTCACTGAAAAAACATGCATTGCATGTCATTGCTTGGCCATCAAGTATGTGCCCCTAACTTCTTTGATGTGTCATTTCCTCCTAGAGCTGCCCTTTCAATCAGGATTTGGACTGAAATGATTAGAAACAGAATTGGGCCTAAAATGTGATTTAAACTGTATGTGAAGAATAGCGAACAGCTTGTTTTCTCAGCTGAGTTTCTGAAAGAGATCACTACTTATTTTTACACAACCCTATAGAACTTGCAATCTGTGATTGCCTTCTTAAAAACGAAAAGTGCTTATGTCACTACATTAAACATTTGGTGTTTCTTAATACATAGTTCTGGTGAGCACAACATATTCATTTGATAGCTTAGACCACAGGAGACCTAAATAGCAAGTATTAGGTCTTAAAAGTTGAAGTGCAATGTACAGTAAGTCTGAGCCTCAAGTTCTCTTCAATATCGATCATTTCTTATGAGAGATTAAAGAGAAAAGGGTTCTGAGTTCATTTCAATGCTGCATGGAGTCAAATGGAGCAATAATTTATTTAACTAGTAAAGCTAGTTTTGTTGTATCTTACATTGAACCCAAATTTTTAGAAATACTCCAATTTTGTGGTTATGGTGTACTTGTAAACTTTTATGGATTTGCCTTTTTGTATTATGCAATTTTTTTTTTTTGGTTGTGTTCTTTTCCAATCTTACATGGCTTCAGTCATAGTTAGAGGCATCAGTTAAAGGCTGAACCATCAGAACAGATGTTGAGGCCAAGTCACTGTTCTGGCTGTTTTCACTCTTCTAATGGAATGCTAGCAACAAAAGTTTAGCACAAAGTCTATACTATAGAGCAGACCCCAATTCTGACCTTGCTTTGGATGTAAATCAAGAGTAATTTCATTGGTATAAGATCCTTCCTCAAATGTTCAAAACCTGAATAATCAAATTTTAGAGAACTACTTGGAGAAATCGGGATGGGTTCAGCTCAGCTGTTTAAGAAGCTGCTGCCTTGCTGGAGATGCAGCTTTGTAACCGTCTTGAAACCCATTTCAAAATGTTATTAAACCAGATTTAAGTAAAGCTGGCAGTGAGCTGTATGGATATTTGATAGAGAAGTATTAAAGATTTATTTGTAAAGACTGAAACTAAGTCTGTACCGGTTAGAAATAATGCAGCCAAAAATGTAAGTCAAAAGTTCATTTTTTGCCAATACTTCTGAGTATCTTAACCAAAGTGATTTAAGTTTGGAAGAGGTGGGAAGGGGAATGAAGAAAATTTGCACTATTCTGAATTTGAACACTTAAATTCTCATTCTTACTGATAAGTTTTCAGCGGTGTGTTTGGTTTTACACTTTTTTTACTATTAAAGTTTTAAGATCAAACCATGTTTGCCTTGGATTCTCTGTGCTCACATTATGCAGGAATCTTTCTTGAAAAGGACAGTTGTTATGGTTGCATAACAAATATTCAGTCATGCATATGCAGTTGTTTAAAAAAAAAAAAAAAAACTTCCTAAACAGAACTTGGCAGGATCAGCTCCAGCCTGGGTTGTACAGTTGAAAAACAGCCTTGCTATTGTACCAGGAAAGAAACATAAGTGTGTTGTGGTTTTGTGGCTTAAAGTACAGAATCTTCCTGCCATTGTCTTCCAAAATGCTGAAATTCATAATCTGAAACAAAATATGGAGGGGGCAGGGCAAACATGCAAATTCCTGTTGTGGTTTGGTTGTGTGCAGCAGTGATTACTGAAGTCTGAAGCATCTTGAAGAGCGCAAGCTAAGAATGAGCTGGTCAGGCTCAGCAACTCTAGTAGCAGCTCGCAAATTTAGACCAAAAGTCTTCAATTTTACTGCACTTAAGTGTCTATTTTGAACTTCTAGAAGTTGCTGCATTTTCAGTGGAAAGAGTAGAAGGATTTTTTGGTCAATTTTCTGTTGGTTTAGCTGAAGAAACCTTCATTAGGAACCTCTTAACTATTTTAGCTTAAAGAGCCCAGGTTTGTTTAATTTCAGTGTAGCAGCTGAAGAGGTCAGTGTTAACAGCTCCAATCTGATGCCCCACATTCTCCAGGTACATTGATTTCCCTGAAATTCCACTCAAATTTTGTGAAAAGGAATTAAATATATATATTTTATGTATATATATAAAAGGTTGTGGGACACAGCCTGATCTTGGAGAACTAAAGCACGAGGGTCTCCTTTTGAGGCAGGAGCAGGTGTACAAAGTTTATAAAGGAAAAAAACCAAAATATTCTTCCCAGCAAGTGGGATGATTTGATGTGCATATTCCTGCAGATCCATTCTGTGGCTTGTGCAGCCTTTGGCTTTAATCATGGGGATTTGCAGGTGCTAAATTAGCCACAGGAGGGCCCATAGTCTGTTCTCTGAGTGCAGCAGGAACATATTGAGATGAATAATGAAATTAGGTCTCAATTGCCTTTACTGCACATCAGAGTAGCTCCAAAATTCATGAGAACAAAGCACTACATGCTGGACTAATTGAACAAAGCATATATGTGAGAGCTGATCGAGGGTCCTGTCTCGGAAACAGGTGAGAGGTGTGGATGACAGTGGGTTCTTTCAGCTAAAAGGCCAAGAAAGGCATTTATAGATAGATAATGGTGCTTTCTCTGGGCAATGAAATACCACAGGGGCTCCCCCAAACATGTTTGGGAGTCATCTCCCTGCATTTAAATCCTTATATTGTGCAGTGATAGTGTTCTGCCTTCATGGGCTGCAAATGGGGACAGATGAATTGCATATTCAATAAAGCCACAGTCCTTGTGCCTGTCTGTGTAACGAGTGTCTGTAGATTGTGATGATGCTTCTGGCCTGCTCTGGTTAACTTTCAAACACAGAATTCAAAGTACATATGATAATTCTTATAAATAATGAATTGCTACCCAAATCACATGAAAGGTCAGAGCTTTACTGAGTTTTACTCTCTGAATTTTTTTGTCCAGCTGCAAATCATGTTTTCCCTATTCCATTAAGTCTTCTTTGTATGTTAAGTAGCTAGAGTGCTATTATATTGTTTCATTAAATATCAGAGATTACATAAACGTACTGTGTTTTCTAGGAATTAAAACATCATCTATAAATCAGCAGAAATTAAACACAGCTACATCATTTTCTCCCAGCTGGGATGGGGCTCCCTGTGGCAGCCAGGTGCGTGTCCCTTGGGTATCCCTGCCATGGTTTGGGGCTGGGAAGGGGATACCAACTCCTGTAGCTGCTGTGTGTGTCTCTTACTCATATGAATGCACAGGGAGTTCATCCTTTTCAAGGTATCTTAGAGTAGGGGCTAAAAAATTTTTAAAAAGTTAACTTGGACTCACAAGTGAGTCAAGATCCCATCCAGTGAGGGCCTGTGATGGAAAGGCTCACTGAGATGCTCCTGGAGAAATGTAAGTTGTTCACATGACCATGGAATTCTTCAAGACAGAAGGTCTGGTGGCTGTTCTGGCTGCATTTTGAGTTGCACGATACTGGAGAGCTCGTAGAATCATGAAATGGTTTGGGGTGGGACCTGAAAGACCCTCTTGTTCTAACCCCCCCTGCCATGGGAAGGGACACCTTCCACTTGCCCAGGCTGCTCCTAGCCCCATCCAACCTGGCCTTGAATGCTGCCAGGGATGCAGCATTCACAGCTCTTCTGAGCAACCTCTGCTGAATAAGACCACCGAGCACAAAAGTTGGGTCAGCTGCAACACTTGCTACCACCTTGGCATGTGTTGGGTTGATTCTGACCTTTGAAAAGTGGTCCAAGTTGTCTCACAGTGCAATGCTTCACCTCTTCAAAAACCTAAACCACTCTTTTTTATAAAAATGAAATGAGCAATTTCAATTTCCAAACATTCTTCCTGGTTTAATGTTGCAGAAATGTATAAGAATTTGTTGGTTTAGGAATTATCTTTTGTGTTGATAAATCAGCATTTTTTTGGCCAGAAAAAAGTTTATTTAAAAAAAAATCTGGTCATTTTTGGTAAGTATCACCTTCTTATGCACCACCCTCATCAATCTTTTATTTTCTGGCCCAGGGTAATCACTTTCTTCTTCCTTCCTGCTCTTTGTTGGTTAAACAGCCTCTTGTAGGCTTTATACTGGCTTCATCACCTTTCAGACCTCATCTTCCTCTCTGCCCCCCAATAAGGGCTTGAAATGCAGCAGATGCCTGTGCTGGATCTGTAGTCTGCATGCTGCACTCTCTGGACCTTTTCATTCTCAGACGTTACTGAGAGCTTGTTCAAGGATTTTTTTTTTTTTCCTGTTTTCTTGCCTGTTTCTGTCAGAAACTCTTTTTACAATAAAAAGTCAGCCTGCTGGAAGGACCAGCATCCCCCATCTCAGCACCTGGGGGAGCAAGCAAGGAGCTGTGTTGTTCTGCAGAATCTCTGCCTTGTTCTGACAATTGCGTTTGGGAAGATGAACGGCAGTTTTGTGTTTCAAACAAACAAAATGACCCAAACAAACCCCAAATTTTTCTCACCAGTTCTGCCGTGGCTCAGAAGAGCAGCTTTGCAGTGCCAGCTGTGTCACTGTCATGTGGTGCTGGAGACTGCTGGGGTTTCAAACAGCAGCACCTGGGGATGGGATACCTCAGGCTGTGTGTTAACTCTGGATCCTACAAGCCATCACTCAGATTTTAATACCAGCACCCCTCGTGGTGCTGCTGTGTTACAAAAAACCAGCTGCTGTTGAGTTTAATGCTAGGTATCATTTGAACAGATGCCATCCAAAAGCAAGAGAAGTTGTCTGTGATCCCTGATCACTCCTGGGGTGTCGCTGACAGACAAGGCTGGAGGGTCCTTCTGGAGGGGTCTGTGCTGCTGAGCACCAGGACCCTGTAGCACAGAGCGTGGCACTGTGTGGAGCTGTGCTGGAGGGAGGAGCAACTGGCTCTGATTTCTCCAGGAAATCTGCTGCTCCTGGGCTGGTGGAAGAGGTGACACGTGCTAATGCAGGAAGAAGGTGCAACATATCCCCACCAGCATCAATCAAGCCCACTCCAAATTTTGCCCTGCAAGGATCAGACAGCATAGTCCAGAAATCTCTGGAGGTGCAGAGCTTGGGCTAAGGAAAAATCCCCAGGAGCACATACCCTGCTGACTTACCCAGCGCTAGCAAAATAAACAGGGCAAAATCAAAACTCCAGGGGCTCTTTTGTGCAGCAGAGACCTTGTCCAGACAAGCAGAGCTGATTCATTTCCATGCAGAACTCGGCAGCAGTGAAATTCTTTGCAACCTCTGGCTTAAACATTTTTCCTTGCTTGGCTGAAGCACACAGACACTGCGGCCAGTGATGCCCCAGAAGGGATTCAAACACAGGCGACCTGAGGTGTAGCACAGGTGAAGTCAGTGGGACTGGAGATGTGCTGAGCATCACGAGCAGCTCCAGGTGTGGAGTTGTGCTCCCAGCCACAGCAGAGCAGCAGAGACTGTCACTGCTAAGGGCTGGAGGTCAGACATGAATAATCCTCCTACCAAACCTCCCACAAGTCACCTTCCAAGCACCTTGCTTAGGGCTATTTTGCAACAGTTGAGTAAGAGGAATAAAAACATCAGCAAAAGAGCCACACTCAATAATAAGCGACTGAGTTATCAGCTCAGTGGAAGACGGTAATGGTGTCTAACAGCATAACCAGTCCTGATGATTTTACTCAGAATTTTAGCATATTTTTTGTCTTTTCATGCAAAGAAAACACCTGGTGTCACCAGGGAAAACCCTGATGTCATTGTTTAGCTTTTACTTCATCTTTAGTCCCACAGCCTGTGGTCCTGCTGGGATGAGAATCCTACCAGGGTATGAATGGGTCCATACTGAACACAGATTGAAGGTACGACCTGGGGACTCACAATTCCCTTGGTGGAACTCAGTTGCAAAGAATAAACATTCCCATAATTGTAGACACCCCAGGGTATTCAAGGCATCCCTATGGGCTGGTGGATTTGGCACAGGAGACACAAATTGGCAGCTGAAGACCACAGAGAAGATGTGGCACATCTCAGAATCATAGAATTGATACCTTGAAGTGGCTACCTGAAAACAGAGGCTACACAGGATTAAGAGAATAAAAGTGGGTATTTATTTGAAGGGCCTTCAAAGGTACACCCTGGGCAGTCAAAAGCCTCCGAGGGGCTCCACCCAAGATGGACCCCTGGTCACAGGTTTTACACTCTTTTATAAGTTTGGTCCATTTGCATATCAGGGTTAATTCTCCAATTATGATTTCAGGTAATGATGTAATTACCCCAAGTTGGCTCCCCCTGTCCAGAGGCTCAGTTTACATATTTCACAGCCTGGGACAGCAAGGTATCCTTGAGTTCAGGCCCAGAGATGGTTGGTTATGTCTAACCAAAATGGGAGAACAGCAGCTAACAGGCTGTATGAAGTTTCAGAGTTACACACCAGGCAGTACAGGATCTGAAAAATATAAAAGCTAAAACCTAAGGCATCAGAATCACTTACACTGGGAAAACATTTAAGGTCATTGAGTCCCTCTGGCAACCCAGCACTGCCAAGTCCATCACTGAAATCATGTCCCTAAGTGCCACATCTACACAACTTTTAAAGGCCTCCAGGGATGGTGACTCCAGCACGGCCCTGGGCAGCCTGTTCCAGTGCTTGACGACCCTTAAGGAGAAGAAATTTTTCCTAATATCCAATCTAAACTTCCCCTGGCACAACTTGAGGCTGTTTCCTCTCGTCCCAAACCAAAACAGCAGGAGGCTCAAGGTTTGAACCCCACCTTCAATGTCCACTAATGTGTGAACCAAAGACATCCATCAGTGCTTAAGATGAGAAAAGCCAGGGGTTTGGGGTTTTTCCCAGCAATCAAATATTGGAAGTAGACCATAAAGCCAGCAATGCACAGTTACCTCAGCATCATCCCACCCACAACTTATTGTCATGGGAAGGACCATTCTCCTGGAAGGTGCCTCCAGGTGATTAAAGTCTGAATGCAAACTTATGAGGTCAATAGAGCCAGTAGGCTCACACAGGAGCTGGTGAGTAAGTCTTTCCCATCAGATCTGCAGTGGGATTTGGGGAAAGAACAGCTGCATTTGTCTGCCTACTCCTTAGGTATGTTCCACCTGCTTAATTGAAGGCAGGTCCGAGTGAGCCATCTGTTGACCTGGTTGAGGAAACAGAGCTTCCCACTAATTTAAACATATTCTTACAGGTTATTAAAGGCCTAGAAGGAAAGGAGAGATGGATAAAAAACAACAGTAAGAAGCTTTGCCTTAGAGGCACAGGTAATATCTGTAACAGCTGCTGCACCCTATGCCTAAGCTAATTGTTAAATGAATCACCCTGGCAAAAGAAGCATTAATAAAGGGAAGCGAAGACTGAACATCTGGAAAATAATATGAAAGGGAAGAATTTTCATATTTTAGAACTCCTTGCTGGGTGGGAACTGCTTGGGGAGACAGCTCTAATTGCTTGTCTGAGAGAATGAAAAGCAAATCTATTCCCAGTCTGAAATCAGCACAGTCATTGTGTATTCCTCTCTGCTCTCCTGTCCCAATGCCACAACTGTTACAGGGGGCCCTGACCTGCAAATATCAAGACAAGTTCTTCATCTTCTGTTCTTTGGCCAGACAGCAATGCAGGTCCACGACAGCAATGGTGTGCAGCAGCCTCCTCAGGACCTGGGTCCAAGCTCAGAAGCTGTTTTGAGCAGCCAAGTGCAAGACGAACCATCAAAATAAGGTTATTCTGGTGGCACCTCTGTCTTGGTGCTGCTGGGTGGCTACCAGGACTCATTTGATATGCCAGCTCTCTGCCTGAGGCTGTCATGGCAATGGCTGTGGGGAAGGAGGGGAGAGCACTGGGCCTTCTGCTGCCTGTTCCTGCTGTGCCTTGCAGCCCTGTGCTGGATACAGGGAGCTAAAGACATGCCCAAGTTTCTCCCGCTACCGGAAAAGGACATGGCCAACACACAGCAGAGTCCTCTGTGCAAGCCCCTGGGGATACCTTGTCCAGCACAGCAAGGAGCTCTGCGAAAAGAGCCCACACCACAGTCTGAGCCAGACCCTTTTCATGATTTGACACCGGAAACTGGGCTGGATGAAACCCTGGAACATTCCTGGGCCTTGTTCAGCTTTGGTAAGGAGAACCAAACCAGGAGACCATGGATCTCTCTGATAGCAGGGTGCTGGGATTTTNACAGCAGGTAACAGGCTGTATGAAGTTTCAGAGTTACACACCAGGCAGTACAGGATCTGAAAAATATAAAAGCTAAAACCTAAGGCATCAGAATCACTTACACTGGGAAAACATTTAAGGTCATTGAGTCCCTCTGGCAACCCAGCACTGCCAAGTCCATCACTGAAATCATGTCCCTAAGTGCCACATCTACACAACTTTTAAAGGCCTCCAGGGATGGTGACTCCAGCACGGCCCTGGGCAGCCTGTTCCAGTGCTTGACGACCCTTAAGGAGAAGAAATTTTTCCTAATATCCAATCTAAACTTCCCCTGGCACAACTTGAGGCTGTTTCCTCTCGTCCCAAACCAAAACAGCAGGAGGCTCAAGGTTTGAACCCCACCTTCAATGTCCACTAATGTGTGAACCAAAGACATCCATCAGTGCTTAAGATGAGAAAAGCCAGGGGTTTGGGGTTTTTCCCAGCAATCAAATATTGGAAGTAGACCATAAAGCCAGCAATGCACAGTTACCTCAGCATCATCCCACCCACAACTTATTGTCATGGGAAGGACCATTCTCCTGGAAGGTGCCTCCAGGTGATTAAAGTCTGAATGCAAACTTATGAGGTCAATAGAGCCAGTAGGCTCACACAGGAGCTGGTGAGTAAGTCTTTCCCATCAGATCTGCAGTGGGATTTGGGGAAAGAACAGCTGCATTTGTCTGCCTACTCCTTAGGTATGTTCCACCTGCTTAATTGAAGGCAGGTCCGAGTGAGCCATCTGTTGACCTGGTTGAGGAAACAGAGCTTCCCACTAATTTAAACATATTCTTACAGGTTATTAAAGGCCTAGAAAGGAAGGAGAGATGGATAAAAAACAACAGTAAGAAGCTTTGCCTTAGAGGCACAGGTAATATCTGTAACAGCTGCTGCACCCTATGCCTAAGCTAATTGTTAAATGAATCACCCTGGCAAAAGAAGCATTAATAAAGGGAAGCGAAGACTGAACATCTGGAAAATAATATGAAAGGGAAGAATTTTCATATTTTAGAACTCCTTGCTGGGTGGGAACTGCTTGGGGAGACAGCTCTAATTGCTTGTCTGAGAGAATGAAAAGCAAATCTATTCCCAGTCTGAAATCAGCACAGTCATTGTGTATTCCTCTCTGCTCTCCTGTCCCAATGCCACAACTGTTACAGGGGGCCCTGACCTGCAAATATCAAGACAAGTTCTTCATCTTCTGCTCTTTGGCCAGACAGCAATGCAGGTCCACGACAGCAATGGTGTGCAGCAGCCTCCTCAGGACCTGGGTCCAAGCTCAGAAGCTGTTTTGAGCAGCCAAGTGCAAGACGAACCATCAAAATAAGGTTATTCTGGTGGCACCTCTGTCTTGGTGCTGCTGGGTGGCTACCAGGACTCATTTGATATGCCAGCTCTCTGCCTGAGGCTGTCATGGCAATGGCTGTGGGGAAGGAGGGGAGAGCACTGGGCCTTCTGCTGCCTGTTCCTGCTGTGCCTTGCAGCCCTGTGCTGGATACAGGGAGCTAAAGACATGCCCAAGTTTCTCCCGCTACCGGAAAAGGACATGGCCAACACACAGCAGAGTCCTCTGTGCAAGCCCCTGGGGATACCTTGTCCAGCACAGCAAGGAGCTCTGCGAAAAGAGCCCACACCACAGTCTGAGCCAGACCCTTTTCATGATTTGACACCAGAAACTGGGCTGGATGAAACCCTGGAACATTCCTGGGCCTTGTTCAGCTTTGGTAAGGAGAACCAAACCAGGAGACCATGGATCTCTCTGATAGCAGGGTGCTGGGATTTTAGCACATACCTGGAAAACAGATTGTGCTGCAGTACCTGTGCTCTGAGTCTGACTGAGCTTAGCTTTTCTGCTCACCATTTCCTTCCAGAAGCATGTTATGCTTCTTCCACCTCTCTTCCGTTTGGTCTTCTTGCTCTTCTGCCATTCTGCATTTTCTCAGTCTCTTGTCTTGGAGAAGAATCTCCTTCACTTAACACCTCAAACAGCCGTGTACAACCAGATCTCCATCCAGCAGAGTACCTGGCAGCCCAGGGCTGGTTGCTGCACAAATGAGTCTTGGGCAGCAATTCCCCAGGGCACGTGTCCAGCAGGACACAGTGGGTCTGTAACAGGGGCATGGTGAGGGCAGGGGAGAGGAGCAGCACTGAACCAGGGCTCTGCTGCAAGACAGGGTCACAGCTCTCTCATTTCAGCAGGACTGCAAAAGTCTGATCCACTCTTCTAAACAGAGCTTAAAAGCAACTCAACCACCCTCCAAACACAGCACTGCTCCCAGCCCAAGCTTGCGAGGCATTGCCAGTGGCATGTGAAGCCCTTCTGAGCTTTTCATTTCCACCTGCAAAAGGGATGGGAGAGTTTTGCGATATTTTACATTTGCATTGGTGAAATGCCAAGCTGAGCACAAGCAGAATTCTTATGTGGCACCCCACTCCTAAGGTGCCCAGCACCACCTGGCATGCCCCAAATCCCACCCCGCTGGTGCCACTGAAGGAAGGACCTTTGACACCTGTCTCTTCACTAGCTGAACACAAAACTTCCTGTAGCTGGTTATTCCAATCTCCTTCTTCCAGACATTCTCCTGGATTAGCTGTGCGTGGGAATCAATTTCTCAGGCAGGAGACCTGACACAGGGATGTGTCACTGGGCCACTGGCAGCATGTGGCATGGCACTGTGGCATGGCCCTCGGGAGGGCTGTCCAGTGACACGGAGCAGAGGAGGCTCCGTGGGTGCCAGGGTCAGGGATGAAGAGGGACAGCACCCTTGGGTGCAGGGAGAGGAATGCCACTGAGGCACGGACAGCGAAGAGGCTGAAGCAAAGGAGGGGGTGTGGGGAGGCTGGGGCCGGGCAGGCGCATTCCCAAACATCCACACAAGGATCCTAAAGCATAATTATGAAATTTTAAAAAACAACTTGACGTTATAATTATAACGGTTCCTGGAGGAGCCGCGTAATTGAATTCTAGGGTGTCTCGCTCTCATTGCAGGCACTAACAAGAGAATGGCTCAGCTTCCCTCACAGCCTTCCCGGAGCCCTGCAAAGCTCGGGAGACACCCAACAATTCAATTATTGTTTCCCTCTGGAAAGCAGATCATTTTAGACACGCGGCCAGCTCTAATTACAAAGGAGAGGGGGGAAAATTTCTTGTGTCCAAAATTATTTGACTCATTAAAAGGATTTACTTTCCACCAGGCCTAAGGAGTTGACGGTCTGGTGGAAGGATGGAAGGCAGAGAGAAGCAGCGGCTCTGGCAGGAAATAGAGGGACCCCTACCCTGAAGCAGCATCCCCAGGAGCCTGTACTCGGGGCTGAGCCCCTCCAGGTCTCCCTTCCCCAGGGAAAGCTGTTTTCCATGCGGGAGGAAGCTGGGGCTGCAGCCAGGAGTGGTCGGGCAGGCAGAGTTCATGGCAGACCACGAGGCTTCGCACAAGCAGCATGTGAGGAGAGCAGCTCCCTGGCAAGGGTTTGGCAGGGGCGAGACCGGGCTGGGGCTGGGGAACTTCCTTCCTCCCTGCTCTCCTCGGCAATGAAAACATGAGGTCTTTTACTCAAAAGCTTCATTGGGGTGTTGTGGGGTTTTTTTTCCTCAGATTATTTTCAAGTGTTCTTTTGTGGTGAAAGACGATTTTACGTAGGGGAAGTCCCTTTTCCAATTACCATTAATTAACTCATCTGTAATAGATTTTTTATAGCCCTCCGTTTCCCATGGCAGGGAGAAAGCAACGGGCAGAAGGCTGAACCACTGCTCTGCCCCAGGATGGATCAGGGCCAATCCAACCTTCCCAAGACAACACTTTAGAAGGGATTTTTTCCATTTTTGTATCTTTTTTTTATAATTTTTTATAATGAAAATAATGCCTTCATGGGCTTTACAGGGACAATGCCACTACCCAGTGTGGACAGCTTGGGCGAGCGGAAAAGGATTCTGAGCACAAGCCTCCCAGAACCGTTCCATGCTCTCATCCCCAAATCCACGCCTTCCCTCCTCTCCAGTGCACAGAAATGAATTCCAGCATAATGTTTATGGTTAATTTGAAATCTAGCACTTGTTAGCTAATCCTGTTAGTAGCTTGCAAAAACAAGGGATCCCTTGTATAATCAGTAATTATAACAGGCGTTCTATGTTAAATTATATCTAATAAGCAAGACAAAAAGAGGGATGTGTTCTCAGATGAAGCTTTCCTCATCCAAAACAAAACAAAACAAATAAATAAATAAAAAGAGGCAAAAAGTGTTCTCCATGAAGAAATTATACACCTAGAGGGAAAATTAGAAAAAATTAAGCGGTGGGATGTCACAGTGCGTTTGGGATGTCACAGCAGAGTGCCAGGGGGTGGGAATTCGGAGTGGTTTCTCTCCCTACGGCAGGACCTGACCCAGCCGGCCGCCATCGAGGGCTGAGAAGCTGCGGGGTCCCGGGGCTGGGGATCCCGAGGGCAGGACGAGGAAGAAGAGGAAGAGCGTGTGTACCCCAGGGCAGAGTGATGCCGCCGCTGGGCCCGGCTCCGCATGGACGGGGCGGGCGCTGAGCCCCGGTCCCTGCTCACCGCGCTGCCCTGCCCCGCACCGCCCCGCACCGCCCCGCCCTGTCCCGCACCGCGCNCCTTTTGTCTGACTGTAGGACCACCGGCCCCGAGTTCCGTGGCTTATTGGTTGTAATGACTGATGGAAATAAAAGAAGGTAAAAGAAAGTAGAAGAAAAAAGAAAGGTAAAATGATTTTTTTAAAAAAAATTAAAAATAAAATAAAATAAAATAAAATAAAATAAAATAAAATAAAATAAAATAAAATAAAATAAAATAATAAAATAAAATCTAAGCCCCGGCGCAGGCTGGAGCGCTTCATTATCTGCAACTTTTTCCCGTCTTAAAATCACACTTTCATTAAACCGTCCCCTAAAATGTGACAATGTTTAACTACCTGAGTTATTGTAAATACGTTTAATCAAATAGACTCTCGAGGAAATCTCGCTCCATAAACACGCAATCTTGTCCTTTAAACATGTGTATAATCAGAAAATCTAATTAAAAGCTAATCGGAGGGCCGGGTTGGGTTAATTCTGCGCGGGGGCGGGCGGGCTGCGCGGCGGCCCCGGCCGCGGTGTCTCCGCTCGGCTTTTCCATCCGAGATGGCAGATCCTGCCCGGATTCCAAACACCGTGTGTCAGGACGAGAAGCAAATGTTGTTTTAGCGGGAAAGTAGTAATAACAAAGCCATTTATGCAAGCACATTAGAGCGGCCGGAATCCTGCCTCTTAGTTAAAATTTTTGAGCCAGAAAATTAAAAACAAATATTTAACTTCGCAATTTGCACCCCCCGGCTGCCGCCGCAGCGAAACTTTCCGCATGCATATGGATGAACCCGGCCCCGCGCTCTCCCGGCCGCGGGAGATGGTTTAATGCGCTTTTAAATGAACTAATACAAGTTTTGGGGCGATGCCGGGGCGAGGCGCGGAGGGGCCGCGTGTGCGCAGCCCGGCGGGGGCGGGAGGCTGTGTCGGGGGTGGCGAGTCCCGGCATCACCGCGGCCATCGGCGCGGAGAGGAGCGGAAACTCCGCGGTTCCCATGGCCCGGGAGGAGCCCCCGCGCTGCTTCCGCAGCCGCGCAGAAAGCCCGGAGATAAACTCCTTCGGGAATGCGTGCGGTGAGCAGGGAGCTAGCCCACCGCGCAGGGCCGCGGAGCGCCGCGGAAGGACACGGGGTTGGTGCTGAATTCCAGAGGGGCTGAGGGGGAATGGGATGGGATGGGATGG
>VZRS01005963.1:0-18601 GCA_013398055.1 Ifrita kowaldi
GTTGGGGAGGTTACATCATTAAAGTAGGGCTTTAATTGGAGAATTGACCCTGATATGCAAATGAACCAAACCTATAAAAGTGTTAAGAACTCGTGACCTGTCGTCCATCTCGGGATCCATCCTGGCAGTAGCCTCTGGGCCCAGGGGTACCTTTGAAGGCCTTTCCAATAAATACCGACCTTTATTCCCTTATCCTGTCTACTCTCTGTTTCTAGGAGGCCTCTTAAGGCATCATCCCAAATGTGAAGAATTTGTGAACTTTATTCGAGGCAGATGCAGCAGAAGAAACACCAGGCACCATCCCACCAGCCGGTGAAGGGAAGGCAGGTTTGTGCCTAGGGAATTCATCTGCTTCTGCAGTGCTTCTCTGGAGTATGTGCAGCTGCTGCCATTAGGAAAATGTGTCAGAAATTAGATTAGGTTGGTTTCCAGTGGAAGACACCACTAAGGTGGATGTGGTGATAACAAGCTGATATGTCATCCCCATGGAGATCCACATTATTTTTACAGGATTTGAGTAATTTAGACTCAGACAGGCCAATTTCCCCCAATAAAATGAATGCCAGGGATAACACAGATGCCATAATGCTGTTAATCAAACAAGAGCTTGAGCTGTGACTTTCCTCATGAGTGAGAAGGGCAATGCAGACACAAAAATCACCGTGGTGACGTTCAGAAATTATTGAACTGAAATACTGGATAGTGACATTTGATATCGTGGTGTTTCCATTGATTTAAGGACTTGGATGATCCTTGTGAGTCCCTCCCAACTCAGAATATTCTCTGTGTCCTGTGCAAGAACCCTGCTACCTCCATCCTCCTTGTTGCAAATCGTAATGAGAGTGGTAACAAAAATCCTGTGGGAAGGGACAAATGCTCTCCAAACCACAGCTGTGAGGGGACAGCCTAATGAAACACCACAGGCGAGGTGCTGAAACGTGGGGCTGGAAGCCTCAGGGCTTTTGTGTAAGTCTGTCATGTGCCTCTGTCACATCCTGTCCCCTCAGGCATCTCTCTGTGCACCTCCCTGTTGTGGTTTCCACGAGCATCCGGGATGTCCAGCACACCCCAGGCCCTAAATTTGACTGTGACCTGCTGGGGACCTCTCACACGAGTGAGAACGTCCTCATGAAATTTCTCCAGACATGAGGCACCCACATTTTCACAAAGCTCACCCTGCAACAAGTCCTTTGCTGATGGGATCTCCAGGCCACCACACAGATGGAGAATGTTGCTGTTCCTTCCCACAGGCTCACAGCCCTGGCAGGGAGGAAGACTATTCTGCCACCTCACTGCTAAAATCTTTCAGCACTTCTGCTGCCTCCAGCAGGGATCCAATGGATTAGGCATGAAGAGAAAAATACATCCCTTGAGTTTGTAACCCTAAGGGGCTCTCTGAGGATGAAATCCTGGCAAATCCACGCTGTGTGCCAGGATATCATTAACATAGATGCTCAGAGAACATTTGCTTTAAAAAAATTCCTTCTTCTGTGGGGAAATGCGGCTGGGAAGTGACTGGAAAAGGCCCTGGGGGGGCTGGTGCCAGGGGCTGGACACGAGCCCAGGGGGGCCCAGGTGGGCAAGAGGCCCCTGGCACCTGGGCTGGATGAGGAATTGTGTGTCCAGCAGGAGCAGGGCAGGGATTGTCCCTCTGTGCTGGGCACTGAGAGGCCCCTCGAGGGCTGTGAGAGAACAAACTCTGTCCCTGGGACAGCATTTACAGCAGAAACAGCCTTTGGTGAGGGGTGTTTGAGAGGAAGATGCTCCAATGCTGCTGATCGGTGGCTTCTTCTTCTTTTTTTTTTTTTTTTTGGTGGTATCCTGGAGCAGAAATTGATGTGGACTAATGAAATACTTGCCTATCCTTAATTGCTGAGCGCTAACCCGCTGTTCCATGGGCCGTGTGACTCCAAGAGGGTTAGGTAACACGGCGGGAGCTGGCGATGTTTGCGGGACAGAGATGCCATCTAGTGGGAACAGCGGCTTGGGAGCGAGCAGGAGAGGAGGGTCCTGGCACCGCACCCCTCCCCTTCCCCCGCACAGCTGAACCCCAGTGCCACACACAGCCCTGCACGGGGACATCGAGGTGGCACCGGACTGGGTGCACAAGGGACAAAGTCTTCACTAGCGTGGGGACCAAAAAAAAAAAAAACCACACAAAAAAGAGATTTGTGCTTTCCTTGATTCTTGAACTGAAAGTTGTGCTGGAAACCAGTCTCAGCCAGAGTGCTTGAAACGAGGAGCTGAGAGGGGAATCCTGAGTGGAAAGTTTGGGCAAGTCCAGCCTCAGAGGGAGGCACAGCATCAAGGAGCCATGGAATATCGTGATTTGGAAGGGACCCACAGGGTCCCAGTCCCACCCCTGGGCCTGCCCAGACCCCCAACAATCCCAGCCTGGGCATCCCTGGCAGCGCTGTCCAAACGCTCCTGGAGCTCTGGCAGCCTCGGGGCCGTGCCCATTCCCTGGGGAGCCTGGGCAGTGCCCAGCACCCTCTGGGGGAAGAACCTTTCCCTGCTCTGCAGCCTGAGCCTGCCCTGGCCCAGCTCCAGCCGCTCCCTGGGTGCCGTCCCTGTCCCAGGAGCAGAGATCGGAGCTGCCCTCGGGAGGAGCTGCAGCCCCTGGGGAGCTCTGACCTCGGACTCCTCTGCTCCAGCTGGACGGACCAAGTGACCTCAATTGCTCCTCCTGTGGCTTTCCCTCCAAACCCTTCTCCATTCATTCTCTCCCTCCCTCTCCTGCTTTGTCCCTCTGGGCTGGTGACAAGTGAAACAGGTTCCTCAGGTGTGTCCTGCTCAGCTATCCCATCTTCTCAGACGAGGTGACGGGCAGTGAATGTGTATTTCATGAAATGCACTGAAGTGTGGAGATCCTCGAGCTGTCTGGGAAGGAGCCACCTTGTGAACCTAAAGGAGTATGGGGGGCTGAGTTCAGCCTCACATCAGTATCTCAGTGTGGCACTTTTCATCTTTTATTTTTGGTAAAGATGGGTAGGGACACATTCCACTGTTCCAGGCTGCTCCAGGCCCCATCCAGCCTGGCCTTGGACACTTCCAGAGATCCAGGAGCAGCCACAGCTTCTCTGGGAAACCTGTTCCAAGGCCTCCCCACCCTCACAGGGAGCAACTTCTTCATATATCTAACCTAAATTTCCCCTCTTTCACTTGGAACCCATTCCCCCTTGTCCTGTCTCTCCAGTTCCTGATGAATTGTCCCTCTCTGGTTTCCCTGTAGCCCCTTCAGACACTGGAAGGTGCTGTGAGGTCTCCACACAACCTTCCCTTCTCCAGGCTGAACATGCCCAGCTGTCTCACCTATTTATAAAACAACCAGTGCTGGCAATGCAGCTCCTTCTTGTGCTGCACTGCTCAGGGGGGGAATTGTCACAGGCCCCCAATGGGCAGCAGGGATGTGGGAGGGCTGAGGGACAGCAGGATGGCTCCAGAGCTGGGGCAAAGCACCATGGAGTTCACCTCTTCTCTCACCATCCCTCTCTCCAGATCAGTCTCTGCCCCATCTTCAGTTTAGAGCAGCAGAGGCTTTGCTCTGAATTCTTACCTTGCCTCTTCCTGGAGACCCAAGGTGAGAGAGTCTTGTGGACTGTACCCTTTCCGTGGGATTCCTGACCATTAAACAGGACCAACACTTCCAACATCAAAAGACTTCAGCGAGGGTCACTGCACCAGCACTCACCGAGGGCTTTGAAGATCCAGAGCATTTTCCACACATTTAGCTTTTATCTCGATCCACATTTGTGAATGAAGGGATTATAATGTCCTTAAAACCTCTTGATGCTCGGAGAACAGAGTGTGAGTCTCCAGCTCCTGAGATCACTTTGCAGATGTATGATTTAAAAATGAAAAATTTTGCTCACACATTCAGCCAGTTCCCTTTTTTTGCTTCCTTTTCCCTGTTGCTGCTCTTCTCTTCATCTATAAATAGCTGCTCGAGTGCCTGGTCCCAAAGCAGTGCTGGAGCAGCTCTTCTTATTATCAGCAAAGCCTGATCATTTTGTCTGCCAAGAGCCTAAATGTGCTGACTTGAGCTGTAGAAGGACCTGGATGTGGGGGAAACGGCCTGGCTCTGCCTTTTTACCCAGGAGAGACCTCCAGGCTACTTGTGCTGCCACTGGGGGTCCCGTGTGGACTCTTCTGTGAGGCCATTTCACGACTCTGCCTCCCTGCCGAGGTGCACCTTGATCCCAAACCCACGGTTAAAGATCCCACCTGTGGGAATCAGAAATTAAACAATTTTTGTGTCTTTGTGAGGGTGAAATTCCTCGTGGAAGTTGGCCCTTGTGTTCTCAGGTTGATTGAGTCCCTAATTATCTCTGCAGTTGGATGTATTTTGATGAGGCAGGAGCTGCATCACCTCCAAGTTCAAGGAGTTCAACTCCTTGGAGTGCAGAACTCATCCACTGGTGTGGTTTCACTCGCTGGCTCCCCAGAGCTGGCACAGCAGGAATGCTGGACTGGTACTACGAGAGATTGAAGAGTATTAAGGGCTTTAAGTGCTGTTCTGCTTGGAGAGTCTCCTGCAAGAGAGGTGAAAACGATTCCCATCCCTTTCCATCAGCAACCGAGTCAGTGTCAACACCAGCTGAAAAGAAAACACTTGGGAAACACTGGAAGTGTGGGAAGGGAGGGATTTCTGATGCTGATATCCCCGTCTGTAGCAGGTTGTTTGCCAAGAGCAGACAGACCTGGATGGTTTTTTTCCAGTTCTCAGGTAAGAGTTTTGTTTTGCTCAGTGCCTGCTGCAGTTCACCCTGCAGGAGGCTCCTTCTGTGGGAGAGGTGTTGTCCTTCACTCTTTGCCTGGACAGCAGGCACTGCTTCCCTCAGCCTCCTTTATTTGCTTCTGCAATAACACAGCTCTGCCTCGCTCCTTCTGTGGTTATTTCTTTGGGTCTTTCTTCCTCCTTCCCTGCTGAAAGCAGATCAATGCTTGGCCTGGTCATAAACTCGCCAAGATGTTTTTCAGGTCATTTATTTGAGGATTGGTCATTAGCACTTTGTGCAGGGAGAAAAATAACGAGGCAAAATTTAATTTTTTTTTTCTCTGAAAACTTTTGGGCATAAATACAAGGGAGTAATTTTCGTCATTATTATTATTGTTGTTGCTATATTGCTCCAAAAGTACAGCAGCAGTCAAGCCTGAGCTGATGCTGATGAGAATGAAAAGAAAAAAATACCTCAGTTGGCAAAATGACTTTAAAGCCAAAATTCCCTGCAGCCAAAACCACGTGTCTGATTGTGCCCAGTCTGTCCAGCTGGGACAAGGACCATGCTGAATCCATAGGAAAAGACCCCAGGAGCAAAGGAGCAGCAATAAAACAATCCCTGTAAGTCAGCAGCAAGTTATTTGTCAGAGCAGGCGGCTTTGGAAGAGAAGCTGCACATGGATGCTGAAATTTTCATGGATCTGGGAGTTTTCAGCTACAGCTGCTCTGCTCCTATGGCACTGCACTCCCTGATAATGCCAGTATGGATTAACACCCCTCACCAGCTGCTGCCCCATCCCTTTCCACACCCACTGCTGATTATCCGAAGTTATTTTCCAGTCACTGGGCTCACAGAAACGTCCAAGACACCGAATTCTTTTTCTCAGTCTCACAACTTTGTGCTCACAACTTTCTCCTCGAGGTGAACAGTGCTATCCCAGCACTCTGGTAGATTGTCTTGCTTATGGATTTGGCTTTGATACAACCAACCTTTCCTCTCTGATGAGAGCTCTGCCCATGATTACCACAGCAATTCACACCCTGCCAGCCCTGGAGCAGCAAACAAACCAGCAGCTGCCTGGTGTGCTTCGTATTTTCCCCCTCAGTCCGTTCTTCCATGGACACAGATAAGCTGGGAAGGAAACATGGTAAATTGATTTTATTTGTCAGGCAGAAAAACAATTTATAATGAGCGGGGAACTGAGGGTGAGAGGAATGTGAGGCTTTTTTTACTGAGAAAAACTGCGAGTTTTGCTTTGCCTGCTTCAGGTTTGTTATCAGCACTGTCAGAGCGCTGTCACCAAATGCCACTGGCTTCTATACCACGTGTTGTTTCCTACAAATGAGAAATCAAATCATCTTTTAAACTGGACACTGTTGCCTGATTATGGATGTGTGGCTGATGGAGTCTGCTGGCTTTTCAATATCTGCCCCTGGTGAGCCCTTACCATCCTTGCTGAGCTCAGTGCAGCCACACAGGTGGAATTCCAGGCGGGAAGAAACAGTGGGAGTCCCTCATTTGGGGTGTGACAACTTTTCATACCTCGTGCAGGGGTCACTGCAGGATCATATCCCAACCTCGGCCAAGCTGCAGTGAAAAATAAATGTTCTGAGCCTTGCAAATTTTCCTGTTGGTGCTTTTGAGCCCTTTCCCAGCACTGCAGGGTGTATTTGGGCAGGAAAGGTGGATATTAGGCCTGTGTGATTTTTCCATCAATTTTTGAGAATGCATGTAGGAAGTGATCTTATCCTCCAGCTACAAGTCAATGCAGAAGGAGGGAGAGTTTATGGAATAACAGGTTCTTCAGCCTCCAGATGATTTGACTAAAAAAAGTGAGGCAAAAAACCACTTTTACTAAAATATTACTCTTTGTGCTCTCCACAGGATTACACAGACATTCACACTTGCTGTAGAGAGATGAATCAGGAGGTGGCTTTGAGAATAAAAATAACAGGAATAATTCATCCACCTGACTTCCTCCAAGCTCTGCTGAGCCAAGAGAACTAAGCAGGAAGACACTGGGAGGTGCAGGTGCTGCTTTCTTTTCCCTGTTCTGCATAGACTATGGAATTCCTGCCCCTGTGTATCCCACAAAAAATGGAATAACAGTGTTTTAAGAGCCATTCCTTGCCAAAAAGTCCTCAGTAGCCTTAGCCCTGTAGCTGCTAAACAGGAATTTCTCTGGATCTTACCCAGTGGTTGAAGGTGTCAATAAAACCTCACCTGTGTGTTAATTCTTGCATCCTGTATTTGAAGTTTTTCACCATAAAATATGCCAGAGTTTTACTGTGATTGAGCTCTGCCCCTGCTATGGGGAGCAGCAGACTCCTGGTTTTTCGTTCCAAATCCCAGTAAACCAGTGGAACTTCAAGCTGGGAGCAATTCACCTGGGAGCACAGCAGTCGCAGGTAATTAATTATTCTGTCCATGCTGGCTGATGAGGAGGGACAGCCATGTAAAACACAGTCTAGTTATTCCATAATGTCTGGCCAGGTTTGCAAATCCTGGAGGAAAATACACTGAAAATGCTAAAATGAGGTGAGTTTCTCTCTTTTTATCAGTGCTGAAAATTCAGGGAGTTCCAGTGTGCTGCAGCATGTAAAATCCAGCCAGAATCCCGTCTTCCATGAGAAGAAAACATCACTGGAAGGAAACTGCACCCTAAAAAAGAGGCAGAAAACAATCCCTTTGAGCACAGTTTGTTACTCCTTCTATATATTTATCTCTTCTTGCAAACCCTTCTGTGACATTAAATTTATGGGGTGTATTTTATTTAGATTGCTCACCATGTCTCTCTATAGAGGCCACGTCTCTACCAGTAAAATAAAGGGTGTCAGGGAACGTTCTCAGCTGCCATAAATTTTTTTCCTGTTCAGTGTAACTTTTAGAACAGTCCTTAATATGGTTTCAGTCTCAGACAGGGCTCTCCAAAATCTCTTAGTTCCTGATAAATAATATATTTATTGAGAGCCTGAGAGTTCTTTAGGGTGAATGACTGGTCCCTGCCCTGGAGCCCTGATGACAAAAAGTAGTCCTGGGCACTTGGAATTTATCAGCAGAGATGTTTCAAGTGTTTTACACACACGTATGTTCACCTTCTGGAAAAAGTGCAGAATGAATGTAAACTTTAAATCCCATCTTTGCTCTGAGAAATTGGCAATTTTTGACCCAACTTGCCCTGTGTAGAGCTGCTCTTGCCATTTGGATCCACATACGAAGGTGAGAATTGGTTTGTTAATCAAAGTGGTTGGAATTTAACGTTGTGCCAGTTTTTCTGGCTTGGGAATTTGTGTAATCCAGCCCATTTTGGTATAAAACAAAGTGAATGCTTGGATAGAAGTGGTTCCCTGAGGAGCAGAGCAATGAGGAACCCGAGTCAGGAGCTGTCTTCCTGCACAATGCCCAAACCTTCCCTTCCCACCAGTACAAGAAACCTCTTAGTGCATTTTATTTTTTTAGAGAACAGCCTCTGCTTTACTTTGATCTCTTTGGTTGTCCACAGACAAATCCAGACCTTCCTATGAGGGGAATCTTCGCTCCTCACTCATAGATATTTCACTTTTCCTCTCTGCCATAGACTGCCAGTGCTCTGGGCATTTTAGGCTGAGAGAAAGATTAAATTGGGTTGAGCCTTTACCTCAGCATAGCTGCTGCTTTATGTGACTGCAGTGCCTGTGAGGACCTGCCTAAATCCTCACAGGATCCAGCCCTTGGTGTGGGAACTTGGGCAAGACACCCAAATTTCTGTGCTTAGCCAGCTGTGATCAAACTGATTCCTGCTGCAGGAATATTAAAAACATGGATCATGCTCGAGGTAGTTGCACAGCTTTTTAATGGATACTGAACATAATAGGGCATTCAGGGGATTATAACACTTGTCTGCTAACCTGGAGCAAATCTATCGCTCAGAAGCCTGTGGGTTGAACATTAATTACTTGAGAATAATGAGGGAGCAGCAAACAAGAGACAGCCCGGTTACTTAGACAGAAATAATCTGTTAGCAACACAAAGTGGATTTGGGAGCAGCACCATAAATATCCCGGTCCAGATCATTAGATTAGAGATGGTTCTTTACGGAACAGTGCAGAGGGGGGATATTGAAGGGTCCTGTTTACAGCCCTCCCTCAGCCCTCACTCATTTTTGAGTGAGGTGGATTGTTCTTACTCTTAGAGCAACACAAATCTTAACAGAGGATTTCTAATTGGGACTTTTTCACTTTAGGTAAAGATAATCTACAATTAAATTTATAAGAGCAGAGGGATTAGCATTTTTTAAGCGTTACACTGAGCTTGTTTTTGTGAATCTTGTGCCCCTTCCCCATTTCTGTCTCACAGGGAAAAAGATGGGAGTTCACTCTCTTCGACTTCTCCAGACTTACCTGGAAGTACAACAAATTTCCTGCTCTGCACTGACATTTCTCCCTTTATTTTCTCAGTTTGATCTTTGCAAACCATTGAAATCTCTAGGTGAAATTTGCACAAGGTAGGCCCCATTCCCTCCAATTCCACCCAGCACCAAATAAGATTCTAGAACAGGCTGGTGAACTCCAGCTGGAGTACATGTCTTAATTAGGTGGAGTTAATTGCCCCCTGGAGTTCCCCATCCATGTCGCCTCTGCAGAAGGCAAAGATCACTCATTTATGCAGTTAATTGGATATTTTAGGTAAGATAAATCCCACCCTGGTATGGCCTGTGAGGGGAAATGGCCAGCTTGCCTTCCTTGCACTTCGCTAGGATGGCTCCTGCTTCACCTTTCCAAAATATCCACGGAGCTGCCTGATCTCCAGAGACAGAAACAGGGATCTGTAAGTGAAAGCTGGAGGTTCAGCCTTTTTCAAAACTACTGAATTCTACTTTTCTCTCTACATCTCTTGTGTGTGACCCCAAATATGAGCTCTGAGGATAATGGGACCATAAAAAGAAGGAGAAATGTTTGCCTTAACCTCAATCTGTTCTCTCCATCTACAGTTTTCAGACAGTTAAATTGGCGTTTTCCAGGGAGTTTGAAATCCTGAACATGTGTGCTACAGCCAGGAAGTTTCATCCTCATTCTCACATCTCTTTGGATCTGACTTGGATGAGGAATTGTGTGTCCAGCAGGAGCAGGGCAGGGATTGTCCCTCTGTGCTGGGTACTGAGAGGCCCCTCGAGGGCTGTGCCCAGTTGTGGCTCCTGCAGGAGAGCCCTGGAGGGGCTGGAGCGTGTCCAGGGCAGGGAACGGAGCTGGGAAGGGGCTGGAGCCCCAGGAGCGGCTGAGGGAGCTGGGAAAGGGGCTCAGCCGGGAGCAAAGGAGGCTCAGGGGGGCCCTTGTGGCTCTGCACAACTCCCTGACAGGAGGGGGCAGCCGGGGGGGGTCGGGCTCTGCTCCCAGGGAACAGGGACAGGAGGAGAGGGAACGGCCTCAGGCTGGGCCAGGAGAGGTTTAGATTGGATATGAGGGAAAATTCCTTCCTGGAAAGGGTGGTCAAGCCATGGAACAGGCTTAGCAATCTCTCTCGTTTACAGGTGATGCACCTCATGCAAAATCCATTTTTCTACTCCTAGTACCATGAGATGAAATCAGGAGTTGCTCAGGGAAGGATTTAGCGTGGTTGGAGCTGTGCACATGGTGAAGAGCAGCCAGAATATCTGAATTTTCCCTTTGTGATTTCTCTCAGCCTGGCCAAGGTCCTCATTACAAGGAACTAGCACAATGTGGGAGAGGTCAGCCTGGTGCTGAGCTGCTCCTTGCAGGGAAAGTTTGTTCTGGCTGTTCAGAAGTTTATGGGCTCTGAGGGTTGAAATCCTTCACCTACAAAAGAGGGATGGAAATTTAACATCTCAGTGCTTCCCACTTTCACCAATCTGTGGAAAAGCACAACTCTCAGCAAGGAATTTCGACATTTTCATTCCTGGCCGTAATCGGAAGCAATGATGGAGCAAAAATGATTACTTTTCAACTGACTGTAAGAATTACCAGTCTGTGAAAGTGCCATTGACCAGTAAATTACTGTAATTGCTTTCTGGCAATGAAAGCTTGAATTCTTAATATGTTTATTCTTGAATATCTGAGATATCCGACTTTCATAAGAAATCTTGCCTTGTGGTAACTGTGATACGATTTCTAAGAAAAATTCTTTAGTGTTCGCCTTTAAAATCAAGCAATTATTACCCAGCAGCCCAGCCTCACCGATTAGTCCAGAATTGCCTGGTTAAAGCAGCATTTAAAATAATGAATCATCCTACAGTTTCTCTGCTTTTCCAATGAATTATTTGCACTTCTTTAGACAATGGAGGAGATTAACTGGAAACCTTAAGTAATGAGTATTATCCATTGTCTCTCTGATTAAAGCTGAAATTATCTCCCTGAGTCTTTGCTATCCAGGCTGCGATTTCACAAGTCATTTAAGCATGTTGCTGATGTTTAAATATGCAGGAAAGCATTGGTTTTGTGGTGGAAGTCCTCACAAATTTGGGGCTCCGTGTAAGAGGGACTGTTGAAGAACTCTAAGTTTCCTCAAAAAAACCCTAAAATACTATTTTAATTAGATTTTATGTGTAAATAATAGTAGAAAAGTGGTGAAAAATGAGGATGTCTCTTCATCATCCAGAGAAATCATGAATAGTACATCATTCAGGGACAAACATTGTGCAACAGCTGAAAAATTGTGATTTGTAGATCTTGATGGAACAGTGGCATGAAACCCAGGCAAAAAAAGTGAAAAAAATATTGGAAAGGAAATTATCATTCTACTTTTTGCAGCTAGAAAAAAAATAAGGAAAAAAAATTGTAAGCAGGAGTTCAGTGCATAAAAATAAGAGCATTTAATAAATTCTTAATGGAGTGAAAGTCACTTCCCTCTTGAAGGGGAATTTTTTGCCACGTTCCGTAAGTATTCTTAGGAGAAATGGGCAGTTCAGTGAGCAAGAGAGCAGCCCCTTTTCCTGGTGTGCGGGCAGTAAACAAAGGAAGCACATCTGAGGCTGTGACCCTGGCCCTAAAACCTTGTCCCTGTCCCGATATCAGCAATCAGGAAGTGGGAACGTTTGCTAAAGAGATTTATTTGCACATTACTCAGAACGTGCTCTGGGGTAAGAAAGATTCACGGAACATCCAGAAGATGGCATAGATGCAGCAAGCCTGGTGTGGGGAAGGAGGGGGAAAAAAAAATAAAGAAAGCAAAAAACTTCACAAATCTTCACTGGGCTATTCCAGGAAATATCAATACATGGACAGAAAGGATGGAGCGACCGATTTTTGAGGAAAAGTGTGAGCAGCTGGACTTGCAGAGCTGTGGGCAGTGACAGAGAGGGGATGGAGCCTCCTGGAGAAGCTGAAACCTGTAAAAAATGAGGGGCGTCAAGGTGGCGGGGAGAGGCTGCAAGGGTGGAGGGGCAGAACCAAAATTTAGGATATCTATAAGGAAAACTCGGTGGGAGAGGTTTGTCAATAGCTCCTGATGGACTTGGGAAGGGAAGGCCATTTCTTGGGATGTTATTGAGATGTTATGAATGTGGATTATTGTCATAGTGTTTTTATTAGGTGTTATTAATGGGTATTATTAAATTAAGTTGACATTAATAAGTGTGCTGCTATTATCTGCTTTGAATTGACAGGGAGGTGGAACAAGTGTGATTTTATAGTCTCTGCTATTCCAAAAATAATTAAAATACTGTTTTAATAATGAAATAATATAAACATAATAATTTAAACGGCATAAATATAAATAATACATAAACTAAAATAATATATAAGATAATTATTAATAATATAAATATAATAATTAAACCACTATTTTTAAAATTATTGTAGCCAATAGCTCAAGGTCAACCGCAATGAAATATTCCATTTGGGCTAGTCAGCTGGGAAATCAGAAAACATTGGCCAAATTAAGCTTTCCCCACAAAATATTATGTCAGTCGACAATTACCAACCAGCTTTCCCAGTACATTATGTCAAAGACACTTAGACCCCAGTGTTTGATTGCCCTGTGGCACTTTCTGTGGTAAATAACTAAAAATACGGCTTGGTGGAAGAGGAGCCAGTCTAGTTTGAGGTGAAAACCACAATTTCTGTGAAGAATTAAGAGAAAAAGAAGAAAGCAGACGGTGTCTTCTCCTATTTTAGTAGCAAACCTATTGCTCTAAAATATGATTTCCTGCTTGGTGGCTTCTATATCATCTTAAAGAATGACAATGGGAGTCTCTTCCACAAAGCACAGTTCCATTTTCAGGGCAGGATACCAGACTCCCCTTCCAAAAATCCAACTGTCCTCATCCACCATGAATATGGAAACTTTCAGAATGGGATCTGTCTATTTTTTGTTACTGAACGTGTTACAGATTGTGAGGATAAAAAATTGCTGATAATTAGGGCTGCAAAACCTGTTTTTGTATTCAAGAGGCCAAAATGCCGTGTTTGTTTTATGGAAGAGGAAATAAATTTCAACTTCTTTGTCCAACAGGTATAGAGTTGGCAGTTCTGGAGATATTTAACCATGAGTTATGGAAAAAAATCCTTCTAATTCTGACACTGCCTTGAAATTCTTGCTTTGTCCAGAATTCTTATGTATAAAAGAATCTTCTATTTATTACCTTGGAGCTAGCAGAAAAAGAAATGCCAGTGAGTTCGTTAAAAGATATAATTATGAAATAAAACCTAATGAATGGCCATGTTCCAGAAAAATCATACAGTTTCTTCCATGTAAGTGTAGCCGGCCTCATAAACACCTCAGGCGTATCTGCAACATTCTCTGGCTGACAGCAAGCGCTGTGTGTTCACTTTGGTGTTCGGAGTTTGCTTGGGAGGGCAGCAGTTCTCTCTCATGGAATCATGGAATGGTTTGGGTTGGAAGGAACCTTAAAGATCATCCAGTGCCACGGGCAGGGACACCTTCCACTGTCCCAGGCTGCTCCAAGCCCCAATGTCCAACCTGGCCTTGGGCACTGCCAGGGATCCAGGGGCAGCCACAGCTGCTCTGGGCACCCTGTGCCAGTTCCGTTTGGCGTAACCAGGGAGCTGGGAGCTCCTGAGCCCAGTCCCACGTCCCTCTGAGGTGTCCCTGTGGGAGGGGACGTGACACTAATGAGGATCTCCAGCAGGTTTAGCTTGCCAGGCATTAATTGCCTGTTCTCGTGCTGGCCCTTGGAGCTGTCGGGGTGAACTTGCACAAGCTTAGCCAGCACTTTGTGCCGTAAATAATTATCCCACCTCTCCATCAGCCTTGGGAAACCGAAAAGAGCCGTGCCAAAAGATAACTGTTTCGTAACCACATCTCTTCTTGCTGAACTCAGAGGCCTCAGTGCTCAGTTAGTTAATCACAAATCAGACTGATTGTTTTATTCACATTAACAATGTTCTTAGTTTTGGCTTTCTGCCTTTCTGGAGCCTTGGCTGTTCTGTCTGAAATGACACTTTGAGAAGTCCCTTGTCTCAGAAGTCTCTTCTTTTGGCTCACGTTTTAAATTTCCCATTTCTTCTCAGATTTAACCAGTGAGCAGCCCGTACAAAAATTTTAATGCAGATTTCTCCTCAAACATAGGCTCTGAATTTTAACCTGCCTGGAATTTAAACACAACCTCCTCCTCAAGCAGCCTTTAAGATTAAAACAGTAACTTGACACAGAGTTTTAAAACACAAACATCTTTCCAATCACTTAATTCTTGATGTGTTTTAAACTTTGGCAAAAGGTAAGAATTTTGTATTTACTGCTGGCCAGAATGCTGCACATGCTCCATAACAAGTGGAATGCTGCTCACCCTTTGAAGTAATTTATTGTTATAAATCAAACTGCTGACTCTCCATTTCTAAACACAGGAGGAATCACCAAAATTCAGCTTTTTTCAACTGGAAGGGTTGGAAGAGCAAAGCAACTACCCGGGATTGTTTAGAGTAAAACTCACGGACTGCATTGTCAGAGACTGCATGTCTTTCTTTTCCCATTCATAATTGGGATATTAAATTTATTTATTTATTTAATAGGCCACATGTGTTTTAAAAAAATTTGCTGATTTTCACAGAAAAAAAAAAACCCCTCCTCTCTCTAATTCTACCACTGTCTTTATATATATATATATATATATAATCTATATTAAACTCAAACCCTAATACCAACTCTGATTTTGCTCATTTTTTTGTCATTACCTGGAAAATTCCTGTAGGACCACCAGGAATAACCAATCTATTCCTTTCTACTTGCGGCACTGCACCTTCATGAAGGATAAGACCAGTCAAAGGCTGCTTAAAATTATCAGGGAGATAAAAATTAGAGAGAATTTGAAGTGAATTAGGTGTTTGTGTCATGGAAGAAAAGACTGAGTTTAGACAGAGCAAGTTTTCAACTGTATAAAAGATGTGGGGAGGAAAATTTGATCAAAACAAGTCCCTGTGAGTGGGTTCAGTGCACAGAGAACCATTCAGGAGATGAACCCTGCTCCACCTCATGCACCATTGGATCTCTAACCTGACATTGCCAGGGAAACATTTATCCCCAAACATGTATTTTTATATATTCATATATAAAAATATAACCACATGTGTCCATTTGGTTTCCATTAAACTTGAAATACACATTTAAATTCGTAGCTCTCATTTCTCTTGATTTAAGTGCTGGCTGTAAAAGATTCAGATCTGCAAAGCTGACAAAGTTGCTCTTAAAATCCTGTTTATGGCAAAGGGAAAGTACACCTCAGGAAGCAATAAAGCCATGAGTTCACTAAAATCTTAAGAATATAATCATGATTAGTCCAGATCTAATAGTTACGGGAAAAATAATGCTTGAATTCAATTCGAAAGCCATGTAATTTGTAGCTTCTGCCCATTTTCCTGGTGTTGGGTGCTAAAGTCAGCAGTTCCAGGGCTGTAGCAGTGGGGTTAGAGAGCTGTGGGTGTGCAGAGTCCTTCTCCATGAGGAATTCATGCTTCTCCTCATGCCAAGATCCACTTGGGATCACTTCTACTTTTGCTAAAATGCTATTATTCCACCTTTGCTCTGTCTTCGTTGGGCTGCAGCACCCCGTTAAATCTGAGTGTCCCATACTCAGGGCCTTTCACGGAAGTTAGACACCATTTGTCACTCCTAAAATTGAATTTGTCCAGCTCTGGATCTGCCATTTCCACTGGCCATTGGTGAGTTGTTTATGGCCAGGACAAAGCCTGCATCCCATTCCTGGTCATCTCATGCCTGTCCTCCTTTATCCTGGACAACGCTCTCAGGCACAGGGTGGGATTGTTGGGGTGTCCGTGCAGGGCCAGGAGTTGGACTCCATGATCCTTGTGGATCCCTCCCAACTCAGGATATCCCATGATTTTCTAAAATTCCCACATGCACCTCTGACATATTCAAACTGGTTTGTTTTCCACAGCTTGAGATGCCCAGATATTGATAAATACATGAAGATATTCCAAGTCCACATGCTGAGCAAAGCATTTAGGCCTGTATTTCTATGGAATTTCTCTCAGTGGAGAGGGTCACAAGCTTCTGCCTCTTTCAACGAGGAGATGCATAAATTGCATGTGAAATAGCTGCTCAACTTTGATGCTGAATCAGGAGCTTAATTGGTTGAAAATCGACAGCTCTGCCTTGAGCTTTTCTCTCCACTTTGGCTGCAGTGAGATGAGCCGCAGCTCCCTGAGAGCAGAGCTGCTTATTGCAGTCAAATAATGTAAAAAATCACCAGGCATGAGGGCACAGTTTGCTCCTGGTGAAACCAGGAGCAGTTGTAAATGATCATTTGTGTTCAGAGCTGCACTAAACCAAAACATAATCAAGTTCAGCTTTTTAAGGGGAAAAAATAAAACATGAGAGGGATGGGAGCTGAACCTAAGGGCTACAAGGGCCAGAGAAGGATTCCTGCGTAGGAAATACAGCTGAAGAGGCACTGCCAGGAGAGTTGACAGCCTTCAACACTTCTCCAGTCCCAGAAATCAGGGATAACCCTCAGAAAAATCCCTTGAAAATCTCCTTTCTAACTGTCAAGAAGGAATGGACAGAGACTTAGAAGGGGGATGCAAAGTTAAGGGCTTCTGAGTACTGAAGTGGTTCTGAGTGGCACTCAGGGTCAAGGTTATATGACATTTTTTACACCAGTTTATATTTTGGTTAGGGAAGTATAATTGACCTAATTTAGATTAAGATGTAATGGATTTAGATAGTATTCAAATGTATCAGAAGGATGGGGTAAGTTTTGAAAGCGTTAAGAGGCTGTATTGTTAGGGCCATGTACACCAATTTATATATATTGCAGTTATAAATGCAGAAACTTTCATCCCTGAGAACGGATGATAGAAAAGGTAGCTGATGTTTCTTCTGAAAAACTTAGTTTTAACCCGGCAATGATATTTTTCACTTCACGAGTTGTTGCACCCTGTGGTGTTTTCATACATTTTTAAAGCATTGTCTTGCTTCCTCCCAGGTTAAATGTTGTGGCAGGAATGGCTGAAAAGGTGTTGTTAAAAACAGTTAAAAAGTTGTTAAATCGTGTTAAAAGTCTGTTAACATCTGTGCTCATGGCATAAGGGCAGTCTGTCTCTTCCTTCACGCTCCTCTTCGGCGACTGCACACCGAGAAAGGGGAAATAACTGTCAAGCACAATCTGAATTCAAGAACACTTTAAAATCTCCAGTGCAATCAAGTTAAGGAAAGCTCTCTGAGCGTGCACAGCTATTTCTTTGGGAAGAAAGCTCCCCAAGCAGCACCGCAGATTGCAGGGAACTTTTAAACATCTGCGAAATGTAGACTGTAAGTGGAGCTGAAAAGAGCCCAAACCTGTGAAAACACCCAGGCAAACCACCCAGACAACTTTATCTGGGCTCCCTCTGGTGCTGCCTTCGGCAAGGAAAACAGAACCCCCAGGCAACTTTTTCCAGGCATCACTAAAGAGTCTTGTTTGGTGAGTTCCTGTCTAGCATCATTCCCACAGCCTGGGAAAGCATCCTCTAGATGCTTTGGGATTTTTTAAGCTTTGCTGGCCTGTGCTTTCACTTCGAGTCTCCAACAACCGCTGCTGTTTCTAAAGAACCTCATCCTCACTAAATGCAGCTGAAAGTTTCGATTCCCCGGGGTCTGCACAGAGCACCCGAGGTTTCCCCACATTGCCTTGGCACTCAGGATGTCCGTGGCAGCTTTTCCTGGGATAGGGCAGGCTGGAAGTTTGTCTCCTGTTCTGTACAGACAGTCTCTGTTCTGCAAACAGAGGGAAAAGCCAGCTTTGCTCCCAGTTTTTGCAAATCCACAGCCTTGCTCTGGAGCTTTACTCCATCTTTCCTGCTCAGCTTCAAGAGGGAAGTCTCAGCCTGCTGCCTCCTCTCTGTGTTTCCTCCGGCCAGCTTTCCCTCTTTCCAAGATGCTTAAACCTCTCCTGTTTTCCACTACCTTCCATTAAAAAAAGGGATCATGAGTTGCATTTGTCCCTCTCACATATTCCAGGATTAAAATTCAGCAGTGATTGTCCAGCTTAAGAGGACCCACCAGACTTGAATTCCTTATGAATTAGCTCCTGGAAAAAGATCCACAATTCAGAACGTCCAAACGAGTTTGTGCTTCCCAGGATTTGAAAGCCCACAGCAGAAGCTCTAAAACACAGCCCCTGGGAGGTAACTAAAACGTGGGCAAGTTTATAATGAAAAAACTCACAAGTCTCTTTCTTTTCCATGTCCTAAGGAGGAAAAAAGGGGAAAAAAATATTTCCTTCTGCTCTGCTTTAAATGTCCCAGTGTGTGAACACACCAGTCACTCCAGGCACAAGTTAAAAGAGGGGCTGAAAATACAAAACCTATAATGGATGTCTAGACTGGGAGCCACTTCCAGCACCTTGATATTCCTGCCCATGGGTGGGAACAAGGTGGGTATGTCCACTTTCAATCAGCAGCACATTCCTCCACATTTTCTCCTTTTTTTTT